>VXBI01004729.1:988244-1018891 GCA_013397375.1 Toxostoma redivivum
CCGGGACACCTTTGTTACAAATGAGAAACAAAAGTCTCGATACTCAGCAAAGTGTAGATAGCTTTATTTGATACAGACGGAGCAATGCAGTTCTGGGGAGCGTGAGGGGTCACCGCCCACTCTACGCTCCATCGAACCTTGGTTCGCAGCCTCTTCTTATGCTGTGGTTTCTCCTTGTAATCAATAATTTTTGGGTTTTTTTGCTGTCATAATTTTGCCAGGTAAGCAGTAGTGGTCGAATAAACATCTGTATCCAAATTCACAAAATCTCCGGGCAATAGTCAGTCTCACAGATAACTATCTGGTCTTTGTAGATAACCACCAGCGAAGTTCTGGAAGTCTGGTCCTTGAGATAAGCAGCACTGATCAAAAAAGGCAGGAAGGGCTATTGAGAAGTCTGGTTTTGCAAGCTGGTAGTAGATACAACTTATTTGGAGAACATAATATTCATAACAAGGTGATTTAAAATAGAAAGATTTAATCATATATTTTCCTTTATCTAGTGTCCATGCTTCACTTCAGACCTTAGTATTCTGTTTTATACAAACCCAGATAGTTTTGTGATTAACACGAGTATTTATCAATTACCACCCTTCCAGCAGCCCGGGTCCCCAGCCCCGCCCGGCACATCGCGGGATGCGCGGCTGCAGGGCAGGGACGCGCCGGGGCCCCGCACCCGCCGAGGTTCCCAGCAGATTGGGTTTGAATCTCCTTCTGAAAGGCAGAAAACTGCTTTTTTGAGAGGTCTGCCTGCCTTACCGGGTTCTCTGGTCATTATTTCATCTCTCCTTATTTCAGGCCTGGGAGTTGGGTATTCAACTCTATGTCTGTGAGCAGAGGGTTGAGGAAATGGGAGCTGGGCCCCCTGTTGGTGGAATGACCACAATTTATCATTTTGTAATCTCTGCCTTGGTCTGTCTTCTTGCAAAGTGTGAACAGTCACTGTTTGGAGAGTACGTGCGGGATGGGTGAACAAACTGACATTTACTTAAAGTTGCCCTTCAAAAATGCTCTAGAACCCCAAACATCACCTTCTGAAATACCATATATTTCTACAGAAGATTTGAGAAAAGATTTGTTAATAAAAAGCAATAAATTTTCATAGAAGAAAAGACCCTTAAATCCCCTTATTTAACCTTTCCTGTTTCTGAGAAGACCAAATTGGTTCCAAATGGATCATGTTCCTTTTTAGACCCTTTAGAATTTCTATTATTACAATTTCAGTTTTCAGAAATAGCAGTTTCTTTCATCTACTGATAGATTTCCAAGCAGCTTTCTTTGTCTGAATAACTCATGCAATAAATAGCATGAATTTCTGTAAGTGCAAACTCCCATTTGATTGTTATAATTCTTTTTTGTAATTGCTGATTATCAAGAGACTGGATTCAGGCAACAGAAGAAAAATGCTTGTACAGAAAGGAATTTTTCTTTATTCTGCACATGAATGCTTTGGTTTCTAGCAGTGATGCAGAAAACCATATTGCTATCTTTAGTATATTTTGGGATATATCCCAAAAGTATTGAGGAGTATGTATAAAAAATGACACCACAGAATAATTTCTATTACAAAAAAATTATTTCAGGAGTAAATTTCACTAAAAATGCATATTTTCTAAAAGCTTAATATGAAATGGCCTTTGTTCAGAAACACCAGTTTATTACAGAATTGTGAATTTGTCACAGTGGAAATAGATCACAGAAATAGATAACAGAAACTGAAGACATTTGAACAGCTCTGGCTCTGTCTGGCACAATCTCTATATCAATGAATTAAACATTTGGACATCCATTGCTCTATTCTGAACTATCCTTGCTAACCACTTATTTCCCAACAGCAGAACAGAAGCTATTTAAAAGCAGAGATGTATTTTGTGAATTCTTGGAAATGTTCAAGCTCTTCATATCTTGGTTCATTATTTGTGTCCCACACATGCCATGAGCTTCTTAGGCTTTGCATTTCCTTGAGGGCAAAGAAGTTTTTAAGGCCAGAAGGACATCTGGGGTCTATTCTTAGCCACCATTAACTTGGTTAATGAATGGAATAAATAGCATGTGCAACATCATGGGAAAATCTGCCTGCAAGGAACAGGCTGTGCAGCTGACCATGCCTGCAGCTCCTTAGGGGTAAGGCTGCTTCAGAGCACCCCAGTTTTTGGGATTGTGAAATGTTTGGTGCCCAGCTGAGAAAGCCAGGCAGTTGGAATGGTAAGAATGGCAGGTGGCTGCTTATCTTTCCAGCAGAATGTCTGAGATTTGGGAATTTGTGATTTTGTTAGCACGCAGGATTGGGATTTCAGGATATTTCAGGATTTCCTTTTTTCATGAAGGGGCTACTTGTCTTCTCCATTCAGCCCCACTGTTGGTACACAGGGATGCTGATCCCCTCCACAGAGGTACTGCAGGGGTTAATTAGTGTTGGCAAAACATTTTGAAATGGATGGTTGGAAAATGCTGACAGAGATAAAAGCTGAATCAGTACCTAGGTAAAGAAATCTTCCTCCATAGCTTATCACTATGGGAAGCTCCCTGTGTACCCAAGGATGCTGCAGAGGTCCCTGGGCAGTCATCTCACCATTGCCTGGAGTCTTCTCCAGGGGGCTCATTTATTCCATTATTCCACTTTAGTTTGTGATGTGAGCCCCAGTACGTGCCATGCACAGAGAGCAGCCTGGCAGCCAGTGAACACTCTGCAAATACCAAATGAGTTGGAGCTTTTTCTTTCTCTGGAGCTCTTGCCCTGCTCTTTTCCAGTGAGTTGTGCAGGGAATCCCAGGAGGAAGAAGGAGAAGTTGGAGGCTACTCCCATGTTAAAGACAAGGAAGGAGGAGGTATCCTCAGTGAGTGCCCACAAGACATGACCCACAGGAGCTCTGTGGAAGGCAGTGCAGGCAGCTTTATGCTTTAGCAGGGTGCCTGGTCAGCTGTCAGCACAAGTTTTCTGCTGGTGAGTCTCTTTGAGACACTGTTCTCCTGCCGTGCTCCTGCCTGTGGGTGAGCAGATGGTTGTGGAGATCCATAGGGAATATATGGCTGCTCTCACACTTCTTTCAACTACTGTGCACACTCCTGAGCGTAGTAGAGAGACTGAAAGGGGACGAGAGAGTGACGTCTCCTCTCCCCTTAGGTCATAGGGCACAGGGAGGTGCTGGCCTGATGGAAAAAGGATGACCATGTCTTGGGATGGAGCCATGCCGAAGAAGAGGAGCAGCTCTAGCAGAAGGTAAAGCAGGGACCTCCCAGGAGCACAGCAGAGCTCTGGTACCCCAGTGCTGTGGTCCCAGGGGTTTAACCACTGGCACTGCTGCTTGCCCCCTGCTCCTTCCAGCTGAAGCTTACTTGCAGGACGGATCTTATCTCAAAGAAAAAATTTCCTGCTGGAAAAAACGTCCCCGGCCACCTTTGCATGGCCAGAGCCAGCCAGGAGATGGCAGCAGCCTTGTACTGCTGGGCTGGGATTTGGCTCTGTCCCACATTTGCCACTCCGGCTCCTCCAGGCCCCTTTCACCTTAGAAATGAGGTCTCTGACGAGCACCAAGAATCTCCTTCCATCCTCTGGGTTGTAAGGGAAGTGACCCCGAGGAAGGCTCTGAAGGAAGACCCGTGAGCTCAGCTCCCATCTTAGCAAATGAGCTGATGGAGCAGAACCTGCTCAGTCCTTGTCTCCTGATCCCCGGCCCCCAGGGTGTTCATGGGATGTCTCATCCCAACTGAATGTGCACAATTCTTTCAAGAGCTCAGGTTTCAAGCTAGTGGATCAAAATTGCTGACGTTTCTGAAGGGCCATGTGGAAATTAAAAGACAGTCCCTGTCATTCTTCCTTGCACTGCAGCTACTCAGGGGTGCTGTGTGATGACTTGGACAACAAGCAGCAGGTGCTCAGTGATTTGTATTTCACACTTGTTCTTGCTGAGGATGCAGGCTCCTTCCTGCTGAAGATAAAATGTTCTGCAGTCTTCAGCTGGGATCCTGGCCAGAGCTGGGACAGTTTCTTTTGCAATGCAAAGCTTGTTCTGGTGTGTGCTGAGACATCTGCACACAGATAAGGTGTGTGCTTTGCTCTGGCTCCCAGCTAACATAGCCAAGGCCATGGAGAATTGGTTGGCTTTTGCTCCCTCACGTGTGGCTCAGACAGTGTGGGACTGCTTGGTGGTGCTGTAGCAGAGCCTTGTGCAGATGCAGTGGAAAATGACAGAATCTCAGGATAATGCTGTTGGAGAGGCACCTCTGGAGGTCTCTTGTGCAGCCTCCTGCTCAAAGCAGGGATAACTTCCAAGTCGTATCAGGCTGCCCAAGGCCTTGCCTTTTGAAAAAGCTCTTTTGAAAGTCTCTAAGGATGAAGATTTCTCTGGATAATGGAGGGTGAGATCTGGGAGGCTGAGCCTGGGTTCTGTGGGATGACCCCCCTGATTTGTTCTGGTAAGGTTATAAATAAACAATATGGTTGCAATTTCAAGGCCAGTTCTGAATAACCACGTAGACCTGGTCCCCAGATGAAAGCTGTAACTAGTTCCAGACTTCCCTCAGAGCTCGCTACTTTTGGGAACAAGAGATTGCACTTGGCCCATTGTGCAAAAGAGAGCCACAAAGCTGCAGCCAAGGAGACTTTCTTAAGCTGGACTATAAATCCACACTATTTGCATGGACAAATGACCCAGGAACCTGAGACTGAAACTTCATGATTTTGCATTAAGCTCTCGAGGCACAGTTCCAGCCTTTTTCCTGGCTCTTGCTTTGTGGCAAAACTTCAGCTGCTGTCACTGCATGGGAACTGATCCAGCTGAAAAATACCCTGCCTGAGGAAAAGATCTTTTTCTATCATGATCACTGTGATGGCTTGAGGAAGAGGGACACATGGGCTGAGGAAAGATGGAATTGCCCCTTTTAGTGACAGCTTGTGCTTTGATCACTTAGCAAGATAATGAAACTGTGGCTGGTAAAAAGGGCTGATCCTGCAAGTCCCACACACAAATTTTCTTCAGCAGAGGCTTATGGAGCAGAGCAAAAGGGATTAATAAACCAAAGTTATGGGTTGAGCTGCAAAAGGAAGCACATGCTTCACGGCTCCAAGCTCTTTCTGCTCATGTGGAATGGATTAAAGATAAAAACAACCCTGTTATGCACTTTGCTCCTGAGCTGTTTGGATCCTGTCTATCTTCTTCTCCGGAGAAGCTTGTACAGGAACTATTATCTGTAACTCAAAACTGTGGCTCATATTCCCAGGGTAGCTCATGGGATCCACTTCTCCTTGCCAGAGAATGAGACATCACTGGGTACCAGCTGCAGTGTTCAGGAATGCTTAGTGCCAGCCTGGCTGTTTTCTTGCAGAATCTGCATATTTGCATCTGTACTTTGAGTATGGAGTACTGAGGCACACAGAAACATAGTGACTCTGCTGATGCTGGGCAGTGGATCTCCTGTGGGACAAGCACCAAATCCACATTTGATGTCTGTTTAGCTGGAATAATGGACAGCACAAACATGCTCTTCATGCAACAACAGCTTTATTACTCAGAAATACTTGGAAATTCCAGATCCTGTTCCTATTCTTTTTGCCTGCACTGGTGTGAATGACCGCTGTTCTCCTCCCCACTGGGATGTCAGCAGATCCTGTAGCTTGTTTTCCACTGAAATGTCTCCTCTTGGGTAAATATTACATCTAGGACTGCTTTGCCAGTGGCTTTCCTACCTGGAGTTTGTACAACAGGTCAATGCCCTGCTGGGAGATAAGAGGAATACTTGCTGCCAATGCTGTTTGCTGCTGTGAAATGCCATCCTGCTTTTCCCTCATCACGATTTTAGAATGTTGCTCAAGTCCTCCAGTTCTGCAAATTGAGGGAAATTTAAAACAAGACATCAAGTGTTTGAACAGAGCAGAAGGACTTGTTTATTGCAACAGCCATGACTTGTAAATTATTCATCTGTGTGTAATTGAAACGCTCAGATCCTCAAAGGTCATGTTACAAAGAGTGAGGTGAAGGATCAGCGAGCTTCCAGCAAAACAGGAAGGTTGGCAGATGCTGGGGAAGCCTTCTCCATCCACCTGCATCTATTCCGTGGCAGTGCCTTTTTGTGGATGAAAAATGGGTTTTCAATAAGTGAAGCAATGTACAAACACGTGTCTGGGCAAGGGAGAGAACATGTGTAAAGTACCTTCCTCTGTCAGTATTCCCTCCAGTGGGAAACACAGATTTGAAGCCTACTGCAGTGAAACATCTACATGGTCTGAGGGCACAGCCCAAGTATCAGCACACACTATGGACTCTGGCCTCTGAAATGGAGAAGAAGTTCCAAGGACCAAGAGGGACCAGAATAGCTGTGTAAGCAGAAAAGAATCCAGAGCAGTTCCACTCAGCAGTCGTGTCTCCAGACAACATCAGACTTCAACTAATTAAAAAGAGCAGATGCTAGCTGGAACGTTAATTGGAACAGCTATCAACTTTTCTCTGTGCTTAAATCTGTATTCTAGCTCACTCATACTATAGGTTTGGAGAGAAAGAGTTAACCCTTCAGGTTATTTTTTTTTTAGGCACAGCATGTCCTTAGAAGAGAGCATAATGCAAGTTTTATGATTAGGTTTGGATCAAGGTTTTTTTCAGGTGAAAACAATTCTCTGTCTAATAATGCAGAACCATCATCACAAACAGCACTCTCAACCCTTCCCTCTTACTGTGCTCTCAGTAAAGTGATCTTGCTCAGCTTTCAGAGGCCTTGTAGCAGTGCTGGGCACAGAGCCAGCTGCTCTTCTTCCCTGCATGTATTGTATTAGATGGACACCTCTTCATTAACCTGGGCTCATTTGTTCCCCTCAGCCTGTATTCCTTCTCATTAGACTTGATGTATGATCAAGAAAAGAAAGTGCAAAGAGCTCAGCTGACATCTGATACACTTATAAATAGCCTTTCTGCCCTGCTACAGTTCTGTGCCCATCCCAATGGAGCAAGCACTCAGTGTATCACACTCTTCCTGGAACTGGGATGCTATCGAAGATTTTCCTCTAAAGCAGCCAAATTTGGACTCTGATGGAAACTAGGTGCTTGAATGCAGGCACCACTGCTCTGTTCCAGATCGGCAGTTTCCTTAGTCTTGTCCTAATCTCCAATTCTTAAGAGATCAGGCAAAGGCACTGTTTGAACAATGTTTGAGGCTCTTCCACTGTTCCCTGCCCTCTCTGCTCCCGGTAACAGGCAGAGGCTCCCTCAGCACAATGACAAGGCCTGGACTTTTTCTAGTTTGCTCACTCTCCACCCCAAGCTCCTGTTACTCCCTTCATTCCCAAACCTTGTTTCCTTCCTCTCCCTCAGGGCTGGATCCTATCTCCTCCGTGGGCTCACTGAGTCCATCACAGGTCTGGCAATCTTTGTTGAGATGTGTCCCGTGATGCTGTCATGAGCACCAGTGCTCCCATCTAAACACAATCTGCTCTGGCTTCCAATGGATGAGGAACAAATCCCTTTTTCTTTTGCTGATCTCCTTGGGTGATAACTATTGTCATTTCCCACACTTTACTGGCACTGAATGAGCCTCAAATTCAGCTCCCAAAGAGATTGCCAGAGAGCGATGAATTTAGGCAGGAGAGGATTAAGGGGCTGATTGAGATATTAAAGATTATTCCTGACTCATATTCTTGCAGGTCTGATGAAAGAAGTGAGTCAGACCCTTCCAACACAGTTTGACCTAGCAGATGCAGCCAGCAGCCAGCTCAGGCTGTGTGAGGAGCTCACTGTTTTGTAAATGGAATAAAGTTCATTTAACACAGCAGGCCTGTATTTGCTGTTAACTCGAATGCCTCTCGCCTGAAAACAACCTGCAGATCACTTACCCCATCACTGCTCGAAGGGGGAATTAGCTCCTGAGCGCTGCTGGTGGTGGAGGAGGGGGGTATTTCTGAGAGATGACCCCTTTTCCCAAGGCAGGGTAAAGGTCTTTTTCTTGTGATGCTGAGTTCATCATTGAAATACTCACAGTCCCTGTTCCCTTTTTGGATAGCCAGGACTCTGCCCTCAAAACATTCTCCTGCCTTTGAGTTATCTCTCTCAGCAATGCTGCCAATATTAATCTTAATGAAATTTTACTTTTTTTTTGGCTGCTTTCTCTTCCTAGATGGGAATGCTGTCATTACCAAATGACACTTGTTTCCCACAGGTCTCTTCAGCCTATAGGAAAAATGTTCTTTCCCCCTAGCTCAGTTGTAGGCAGGCATCTCCTGGGGCCAGGGGCCCAGGTGAACAGCTCCTTCTGACTCAGTTCTCCTGCTGAGCTCTCAGTGCCTGCCTGCCTTCTGGATGAGTCTTGTTGACTACTGACAGCCACAGGTGAATGGCTCACACTCTGACCCAGGGTGGATTTTAGACACTTAGAGGTTGGGAGATGAAATGGGAACATGTTTCCTCGTGTTTGCCTCCCATGTTGTGTCAGCATCTCCCCCCTCAGTGCCCATCCCAATGTCACTGCCCTCTAAGCCTCTGCTGTGCTCTGCTGCCTGTCCTGTTTTCCCTCTTGGGCAGGTTCAGGTTTGACTCTGCCAGCCTGATTCCTTCCAGCAGGAGACAAACTCCCATGTATCCTCCACAGCCTGTGACCCTGCAGCACATCCCATCCCATCCCATCCCGTCCCTTCCCGTCCGGTCCCGTCCCTTCCCGTCCCGTCCCGTCCCACTCCTGCAGGTGCTCCCCAGTGCTGGGTTTGGCTCTGCCCTGGGGCAGCTGTTCCCTGGTGGTGCCCCAGAGCTGTGTGTGCTCTCAGCTGTCTGCAGAGAGCACTAGCATTGCTGCAGCAGGACAGAGGGCAGGTTTAGGAATGCTCCTTGAGTTGTTCTTTGTGGCTGCTAACTCTGCCTTCATGCCCCAGAGATGTAAGGTGTGTCCCGAGCCCAGACTCTCCCCTGTGGAAAATGGGGGCCACAGTTCTCAGAGCCTCCAATGGGAATTTCTTTGGGGCATGGCAAGGATCTCCCCTGGCTGAATTCAAACTTGTGCCAGGTTAAGCCATCAGCCTTGAATGCCTTCTCTGTTCTTGTTCCAAAGCAGTTTCTAAATTAGAAATCCTACCACCTGCATTTGATATGGGCAGGGATTTTGCAATACTGGGAGGCTGAGTCAGGCACAGAGACAAGAGCCATTCCTGCTGCTGAAAGGTTCTGATGCATTCAGGTACCCACTGCAATGGTTCCCTCCTCACCCCATCTCTCCAAGGGTTGTGCAAGGCTGCA
The DNA here is from genome assembly GCA_013397375.1 of Toxostoma redivivum. Classification (NCBI taxonomy): domain Eukaryota; kingdom Metazoa; phylum Chordata; class Aves; order Passeriformes; family Mimidae; genus Toxostoma; species Toxostoma redivivum. Next base: position 997,454 of record VXBI01004729.1, read on the forward strand.
GACCTGGTCAGCTCAGCACCAGAGGAGCAGCTCTGGGGGCCCTGGGCACTGGCTGACTCAGCAGGGACTCTGCTCCCTGCCTGCCCATGGCTTTTCCCCTGTCAGCAGCTGCATGGCCAAGGTAAATTACCTGGTTTTGGAACAGCTTTGGTTCCTGCTGAGATTGGCAGCCTCTGCCTTGCTGTGAACCTTTTTGATATAGCAGCAGAACACCATCCAGGTATGGAAAACAGGCTGACCTTCTCCAGTGGTTTGCCATGTGTGTGCTACATTTACTAATCCAAATTTCCCTAGACTGTATCCTGAAGGGAAAGCATCTGATTCCTGTCCTTCAGATCCAGGCCCTTTTGCCAGTTCCCACTTTTAAAGCTTCCCTGATAAAATCTAATGGAGCTCATTCAGGCTGTTCAGATCAGCAGTGGCTGTGGGAAAGGGTCTTGTAAAAAAAGAGTGTTTAGGCTTCTGTTATCCTCATATTTAGTTTCCTGTAGACTTTCCAATGCTTTCTAAGCCTTGCCTATGGCCAAACCAAGCTCAAGGGATTAGTTAAAAGACTCTTATTTATTTTATTAATACTTCTTCTAGCATCTTGTTAGTAATTTTCTGCTTTTGACACTGCTAAATGGTGAATCAAGGAGTTCTATCACTGCAATACATCTATGTTTTGTTACAGCAGATGCTACTAACTGAAGATTTTTGAAGTTGTGAGTTTCTGTGTTTGAATACACAACATTGCTTTGGGTCAAGGCCAGTGAAACCTCCAGCAGTTTGCCTGATTTACCTTCCACTCTCCACACACTCTGTTAGACCTGGGATTTCATGCTCTGCTCATTCTGGGTCACAGCTTGATCTCTTTTCAGGTGGTAAATCCTGCAGCTCCATTATTCTGTGGCTGCTCAAGACAGCCCCTTGAAGCAGCCCACGTGGCTCCTCAGCAGGTCTGCAGGCTTAGAGGCAGCCAAAGAAGGCTCCTGGCACATTTGCCTCTTGAAAGTGGGTGTGAGAGAGGAGGAGGCAGAGTTATTGAGCTGACAAAATTTCTTGTCTCCTGCCTGGGTCTCAATGGGCTTCAAGAGAGGATTGAGAAATGCCAAGTCCTCGTGCTGGCCCTGTCCCATGCAGGGGCTGCCTTCCAGTGTGGCCCAGGAGCCTCTGCTCAAGGTGATTTTTTTTCAGCATTTTTATTCCTTTTGCACCTCTTGTTTGGGTTGCTAAAGTTTTTCTTCTGGCTTGTATTTTTATGAGGATTCATCTCAGCCTGGGGCTCTGATGCCTGGGCCACCTTCCCATGGCTGGTTTCCAGCAGAGCCGTGCCACAGCTGGGCTCACCTGGGCTGCTGTGCCTGGTCTGGCTGGAGCTCCACCAGAGCAGAGCAGCTCTGCTCAGCCTCTTATGGGAGCAGCACAACTCTCATTCCTCTTCTGAAAAACCTCCAGCTCTCTCGATTCTTTGGCCCAACTTTGAGCCCAGTGGTTCCTCTGATTCTTGTCTTCTGTTGCCTGGACAGAAATGTTGGCCCTCAGCACCCTCTTTGGAGATGATATCCCACACCTGAACCATTTGCCCCAAGCATCCTGGGGGTGTCCTGGGGGTGTCCTGGAGCTTTCTGTGTTCCTGCCTGTGTCCAGTTCCTTTGGCTGGATTGGAGCTCTTCTGTGTGCTCTGACTTTTTTCCTCCCACCAACTCCAAAATCATCACCATCTTCTGGATTCCCGTGAATTTCTTTTGATTGTCTTGCCTGGACAAGGCCTAAACATCTCCACACACTCGTGTCCACTGATGGGCCCCTGGGATATTTGTAGCCTTTCTTTCTCTTTACCAAACCCATTTGTATTAGGCAGTGCCCCCAAAACAAAAAACAAAAAAAACAGGGATTATTGAAATCCTCTCCTCTACCCCATGCAAACAGCCCTGCCTGGGAGGGCAACCATATCTTTTGTGCATCATTGAGCTGCTCCACGGTGATATCCCCTCTATTTTAAAATGTTTTTACCTGGAGGCAAACTATTAATCAGTTTTTGAGCAGACTTGCACCAATTTCTTTGCCAGACTCTTGCCATTCCTAGCCCCTCAGGCTGATCCTGGTGGTGCTGAGTTGCTGGGGGCAGGGATGTGCCCAGTCCCTCAGTAAAGCCTGCTCTGGCATTGCACAACCCATCTGTTCTCTGGGGGCCATGTGCAATCTCTGCCTGGGACAGATGTCTGAGCTGGATCCTCTGGAATGACGTCAAAGGCTGCAATACTGTCCCTCTTCCCGCAGCTGGCAGGCCTGGCCAGGGGCTGCCACCATGGCAATAATTGCCACAGTGGCAATAATCTGTCACCAAATGCCAGCACAGGTGGCGCCTGCCACTTTGCATGGTGGAGATCTGCTAACACACCTACGGCTTCCTTGGGAATTCCCACTGCTCTAGAAACCTCTGACTGAAAGCAAACAGGACTTGATTTTAAAAAGAGCATCCTCCATTGTTGACCTGTGGGCAGATAAAAAACTCACAGCCCTTCCTGTGCTTGGGACACAGGCTGGCACAAACAAATGCCATTTATCAGGGAGCTGCAGCAGCCAGCACAGAGAGGGTATCAGTAAATCCCTGGATGTGACTTGGCTCTGTCTCCGTGGCACTGAGAGCAGCACAGCCCAGGACAGGAGTTATCCATGAGCAGCTATTTTGGATGCTTGTGTGAAGGCAGCAGCAGCCTCAGCTCATACCCAGCAAGCCGTGGTGACACGGGGTGACACACACACTGCACCTGACCCTTTGCCACAAGGAAGGAGGGGACTGGCACATCCCTGGGGCAGGATTCCCCCAGGCACCCCAGGCTCTGCACTCCCTGGGGGCTGGGGCAGGCAGGGGTTGTGACAGGAGGTGATTCACAGTGACCTCCTGGCACCAATGCCAGCCCTGCCTGCTGCTGAGGCACTGCTGACATTCCACATCTGCCAGACCCAGCCTGCAGTGGGCTGCAGCCAGCCCCAGCTCCATGAAATGCTGTTCCTGATCCAGCTGCCTGCTGGCCTGAGCCATGGTCCATTCTGACAGCTCTGCACAAAGGTCAGGGGGATGGAAGGAGTGTTTGACGTTTCAATTTTTATATGAATGCCCAGACAGTTCTTAGATTCTTCTTAAAAAGCTGATGACAGATTAAGAACAGCTCCCAACTTGGGATTTTGGAAATATTGAGGTTTTCCAAGTTGTCAATCCAGCAGGATGAGTTCCAGTGTGCCTGTGGCTGTGCATCCTCTCCTTTAGCCAGCTCAGGGCTGCTGCTGGTAGCTGCTCCCAGGTTGTGGCCACATGTAGGGTATGAACTGGGCAAAGTGAAAAAAGACTCTGTAACATTAGCAGGAATATTTTTATTGGCTCATGAAATGAAAAAACTGTAATATATAGACAGCTGTTAAATAATTGCTAGCCTTAAAAGATGGGGGAGATTGGTTTTTAACAGATAGGTGCAGAGGTAAGGTATCTTTAAATATCTGTAATTTTGAGCTGGAAATATGACTGAGACAAGTCTTGAAATTGGATATTTAATTGCCAAATCAATTTTGCTAAAAGGATACAGAGTTTGCAATTGATTTCATTAGCCTCTGCTAAGCCCACCAGTGAAACCCCTGGTTAGAACTGGTGCCGCTGTTTTGGTGTGCAGTGGGTCTCATCAGCAAATTTTTGTGAATATAATAGACTTTGCATACTAAAAGTGAAGAACATGACATTTCAAAAGCAGCATCCTTTCTGTCTTCTCTGATAGAGATAACTAGTTTATTCCTAGATGTAAAAGCAAAAGCAGTTTCCTTGAGTGGTTGTGTTACCAAGGCTGTGAGGGGAAGGGCTGGTGTGGCAATGCTTCCCACTTTGCAGGGCAGAAACGGGCCGGAATTTGCCCTAGGGGCTGTGATATTTAGACAGGAATTCCAAAGGCAACTACCACAGTGAGCTCCCTCTGACTCTGCCAGGTTTGTGTGATCAATGCCTCACTGCAGTGAGAGAGATGCTGCTTGCTGATGGCCAGGAGCCCTAATGGTATCCAGGGAAACACGACTGCCTGCAGTGATTCACAGGATGGTCACCATCAAATGCGAGCTTGTGCAAAACCATCCAAATGTGGCTTGATCACTGGGGTAAATTTGCTTTAGAGCTGAGGAGAGTTGCTGTGCCAGCCTCTGCAGAAGACAGATCCCAGGTCCACTTGGACAAAAACTGGGTGATTTGCAGTGATTTAGAGATCTCTTTCCCCTAGGGAAAAAACAAAGAACTAGTGTGTCATTAAGTAGAGATTGTGGAAGAATTAAACCACTCAATAATATGTGATTTTCTCCCCAATTCAGCGATTACAGTCTCTTCTCATAAAAGCTGCCATATTCCCTCTGCCTCTAGCACAATTCAGATGTCTTGAAAAAAAGGCTTTCCCATAATCTTCTTTTCTATACTTTCTTCAGCAGGCACTTGAAATCAATTTTATAAACATCAGTTTGTTCTGTATTGTACTTTGCCAAGATTATTATCCTTAAGGAACAGGAGGTGAAACCGCAGAGCAAGGAGATGAGGTGAGTCACTTCTGGCCATATAGACATTTAAATAGTTGCAGAATTGGGAAGGGACATATTTTCCTCTCAAGCAGTGTTTGTGGGGAAAAAAATATGCCAATAATCTGAATTTGGCTCTCCATTATTGCTTGTAACACCAGCAGGGGTAAATATTTTGCTCACAAACACCTACAGAATAAGAAAATGGACATCTTTAGATTGCAGGATAAGTAATTAATCTTCCCCAAAACTTTTAGACAATATAAGATGGATGTGAATGGAAACACTATAATCACATCTGTATTTTGAGAAAGAATAATCCAGGTCTGAATCAGTGGGTTTTTTTGCTTACATTGCTACTAAGGACCCACTAGATGAGAAAATAGAAGATTGCATCACAATGGATAATTTTTGATATGAGCGATCCAGTTGCTTGGGATTTTTTGTCTGTTTTTTATTATTAATTATTCTGCCGAGAATATCTGCCCTGGGACAAACAAAGCAGTCAGCTCTCAACGGCAGCAAAATAAATCTCAGTCCAGGGCAACACAAATTGGGAAGAAGCTCCGGAGAGTGGTGCTATTTGAAATAAATTGAGGAAATATTTTAAAAGCTTGCATAGAAGAGCAGAGTTTTGCCAGCTATTACAACTAGACTTCAGAGCAACTGCTGAGTGGGTAATTAGTCCCATGGGAACACAGGAGTCTGGATAAATGTAAAAAGGAACAAGAGGGGGGAAAAAGCGTATGAAGAATTAACTTTGGAAAACAAGCTAGAACATTAGTCACAGGAGAGATATAACTCAACTTCCATTTAACATTTATTTCTGTGATGAAGAGAAACATTGTTTTTAACCCTGTATTGAAGCAGGAAATACAAACCTCACTTTTTAAGACAGCTGGAACTACTTTATTGAAGTTCACCTCTGATAAGAGGGTGAAGAAGAGGGTAAAGAGGTGCTGAAGATACTGCAAACCCAGCAAACAGGACTTATATTTGGGTGGAGCAGGGAAAAAACAGTTGTGGAACTGGTCAAGATAATAGGTGAGGTCTGTTTTGCTCTCAGAGACTCTCCCATCATCAAGGCAGAGCAGTTAGTCAAGGTTTAAAAGATCATGTCCCCACCAACCTTTGCTCACAGCCTGTCTACAATGCTGGGTTGAGAGAACCCCAGCTAGAAGGAGGAGATTGACCTACCTGACATGCCAGAGATACCTCTTTGCATAACTCTTTGCTGGGTTTAGAAAGACCTGGTGGAACAAACTACAAAGAAATCTTGAAGTATGTGAGACACTTGTGAGGTTATCTAGTGCACATGTGGCTGGTTCTGCCATTCCAGAGCTCCTGATCCATAGTCCTGTGCTGTAACTACTGAACCAGAGACTTATTTATAGAGTTTCTGCACTTGGCTTTTGTGGTTCATTGCTCCCATTATTATCTCAACAGCAGTGATTTGCTAATCAGTCCTTTGTAGGACAGGACTAGTGTTGCTTGGGCTGTTTGATGTTTGGAAAGAAGAATGTAATTCCAGTGTCTCTGGAGAAGCAGGAAGCTTTGCAAAATCTCCTAATATATCTGAGTGTGAATCTATGTAAATATGTAAATATTCACTGAAGTGTGTGCCTGGAGCAGTAACAGTAACACCACAGCTGGAAGTTCAGGACCAGACCTGACCTGGATCTTCCTAATTTTGAGGACTTCTGCTCTTTCTCTACAGCCTCCAAGGAGACTGAGCCGAGCTCCCTGCTGAGCTCTCACCATGTCACTGGCCAAGTGATGGGGTCCCTGCTCTGCTCTGGTACCAGTGGTGCTGCATTTCTGACCTGCTGTGCTCCAGCTGTGACCTGAGCCAAGGTTACCGTGTTTGCATGTAGGCTTTGTGTTTGCTGTTTAAGGTGAGTGAAAGGCTCTGAATTCCCTCGGTTGAGTCACCCTCTCTGTTTCCCAATTCAGTGCAAATGGCCAGACAGGCAGGCAGCTCTTCCTTGAAGACATTCAAATTCTCGAGAGGTGTGCCAGTGTCTGGCAGACATGGTGTTGGCAATGCACGGTGGACACAGCGTGCTCATGGTTGTTCAGCCCTGTAAACACTGCCTTCAAAACCACTACCTCCTCTCACCACCTCCCTGAGCCTCTTCCCTGCAGTGCTCAGCACAAGCATCCTGCACAAACGCACCCAGCCCTGGCGTATTCCTTCCAGGAGAGGGCAGGGGAATACAGTTTATCGCAGATCCACTCCTCAGCTGGAGCCAACATCCATCCAATCCCACATCTTCCTGTACGTCTTCCAGTATATTTTGCTTTCCTGAACTTGGATGAACAGAAGTGGGTTGTGAATCTCCTCCAGGTGAGTCAGTGGGTTTTGTCACATTTGCAGACCTGCCTGTCCCTGAGTCATCCTTGGGAGGGGCGGCTTGGGCTGGGCTGTGCCCCTTGCCCTTGAACCCCTTGCAATGAGCCTTGTGTGTTCCATGGGCTGCTGGACAAATTCGGCACCAGGGCTTAGGGAGCCGAGCCCCAGCTCTTGACCTTCACCTCGCCACAAGCCAGGGGAGGCGGTGGTGGGATAATTTGTTTATCACACACTCAGCACACTCCTGTCCCTGCAGAGGGTCTGATTCCTTCGGATGTCAGCAGGAACAGCTCTGCTCCGGGGGTGCTTTTGCCAGATTGAAGTGCAGGGGTTTTGCATGGAAACCCCAGGTTGGAGATGGACCTGGCTAAAGATGGCCTAGAGAAATGCAGCCAGAAGGTCAGCTAATATTTTCTATTTCAGTATATTAATGAACAGAAAGTTTGGGAGAAAATCAGAAACTCTCCCCAGGTCCCCCCACTGTCTTTAACAGTCAAAAGCGTAATAGCATAAAAAATCCTAAAATTAGTTTCTTCCAACTTATCTCTCCCTGGACCTATGATTCTGAATTGAAAAGACAACATAATTTCCAAACCAGTGGAGAAAAGAAAAAACCCAAAAATCAATAAACTGTTGGCCCTGCACCACAGATGCCCTGGTAAGGCCAAAGAAATTAAGTCCTGAGATTACTGTTGCTGTTTCCACCTTGTCCTGCAGAGACACAGCCAGGGATAAACATATTCTTTGTGTCAATATTTCTGTAGTACTGAGAGAACTTACAGTCCTTATCTGTGAGTGTCAAGGACTGCTAAGTTAATGTGATCATAACATTACGGGAGAGTCTGACAGGCGTTTTTGTTCCCTCTGTCCCCATGTAACTGTTATGGTGCTGAAAGCCAAAGCCCAGTAGAGCTCAGCTGGATGTGACCATGGGCTTTGTGGCACATGGAAAGGATCCATCTGCAGGAAATTAATTTTTAAAAATTGAAAAAAACCCCAAACAACACATAAAATCAACAAATAGAATTTGAACATCCTTTTTATTTTTTTTACTCTGCTTAATTATTTTTGCTTCTTTCATTGGAAAAATATCAACTTTGATTTGTAAATCAGATGGAAATGTGTGAATAATCGATTCAGCCTGACTAGCCCTTGTTTTGTCAGGTGGCTGGTTGCCTCATCAGATTACTAATAGTTTGCTGCTGCAGTAAATGGGAAATAGCAAGGGCTGGGGCAGAAATACCACAGGTGACCTCTAAAGATGGCAAGGAACTCTTCCAATGTGACACAATCCCTCTTTTTGCCCATCCATGAAGTTCATTTTTCCTTCAAGTCCCTTAAAAATGAGAAGTAACTTGTAACACTGAACTGTGTAAGCAGCATACAGAAGAGGAGAAAATCTGAGGCAGGAAAAGTCCGCCTCTGTGGAGCATGTATGGAAAGGCAGAGATGAGCAGAGCCAGACAATTCTTAGGTGTAAACTGCTGAGTGTGGTGTGGAGGAACCCTTTGCTGCCTTTACCACCTTTAATGGCTCTGTGCATGTGCACAGGAAAACTCATGAATAGTTCAGCCTATAGCTCCTCTTTATCTTTATTAAGCATGGCAATAATTACCTTCAGGAAAATTTTTAAAAGCTTGAACCTGAGGTTTATCTGCCTTTCCTGACTAGATCTTTAGCACACAGCCATAAGACAAAAGCCAGTTAAAAGGACCTTAACTCTGTGTTATCCCCGGTGTTTGACTGGGCTGTGCCAATGCCAGAAAGGCTGTCTGAGCAGGGCAACCAGTTTGACTGAAGTTCTCTCCTGAAAGGTGACAAAAGAGAGAATATAAAATGCCCAATTAATAAAAAGTGGCAGAACTAACAATAGATTTTCAAAGGAGTTGTTGAAGAGGTGAAAAAAAGGAAGGAAATCTCTCGGTGATGCACAAGAAAGAAAAAATTCGGATATACTTCATAGCATGGAATGAGGGCTCAGTTGTGCTGCAGTACCAAATGAAGGACACTGATGTGAAACATCAGTCACAGATGCACAAAAATTCATTCCCAAAATCTTGTCCCAGCCCAACAGTCATTGCTGGTTCTCATGAAAATTTGGCAGAAAAAAAGGGTTCAGAAGTAATTATATTTGTCTAGATCTGTGCATTTCCCCTGCTGTTAATAAAGGCTTGTAGTGTTTCCAAAGCCTTGAGCAAAACTTAGATGTGTGTCAGCTTGCTTTCACTGTCGTGGGGCTCAGAATTAACCAGTTCACAGCTTGAGAAGTGCATTCAGAGATCACAGAGGGATGGAAAAGTGGCAGAGTCAGCTCAGAGGCTGGCATCTGCCACTGTAGCTTGATGTCTTCAGTTTTGGGTTTAAGCCCCAAAGTGTGCCTGCAGACTTCAAAAACCTGGTCTGCAGTTCCAGGCACTCCTAGCAGACTCATGGATAACAAAATATGATCTAGCTGAGAAAGGAAATTTTTCTATTAAAATCTTTGCTCAGGAAAAATGCTGTAATGGATGAAGCTGTGGGGATGTTACAGCAAGGACAACCCCAGATTAGCATTCTAGGAGGCAGTGACTTTTGTGCATTTTCCCATTATTCTCCGTTGTAAGGTGTCAGGTTTGTGCTGTAGTGAGGCATCACAACTTGTGCCATTGTATCTCCTGTTTGTTTTTAACATGTCCTTTGTCTCTGTCTAGAAATTTTGCCTGGGCAGAAAAAGAGGACTTTGGATATTTGTCCAGGGTGTACTGATGTCCAACGGCCTGGTCAGGGCAGCAATTTCTGCAGGAGTTCTGGACACCCAGGAATGCTGAAGGCACAGTCCTACACACAAGGGCTGTGCTGAAGTTTCTCATGAATTCTGTGTGCACAGAAAAGGGGATCTGGGCGTATGCAAAAGGTTCTGCATCCAGAACCTGTCACACTGTGTGTGAGTGAGCTTGGTCAGGGTTCATTCTGTGTGCTCTGGACCTGCTTCCCAGGTGCTGTGCACTGCCTGCCTGCATTTCTAATACATTTTTTTTCCCCACAGGGAAATCTCAGGGAGAAATACAGGTTAGTTATACTTTGCTGATATTTTCCATTGCATTTCACCTCACAGCAGTATTGAAAGGCTGAGATGCTCACTAGGGTTCTTCAGATGTGAAAAAGTATCAGTTCCCTCCTTCTCACGACATGTAGCCACACAGGGGCAAGTGCTGGCACAAGGGATGGTGGCTGTGCATCCCCTCCCACAGCAGCACATGTTGGGATCTGCTTGAGGCCCTTGAAAACTTCTCACCTTCCCATCTCCAGCCTCAGACACAGCCAACAGTGCAGCCCTGCAGCTGCACAGTGGGCAAAGGACCCAGCCTCCAGCGGTGCTTTTAGGGAAGTGAAAAGGTTGTGGGGCCAGTAAAACGGATGAAACTTGAAAAGCAGAACGGGGAAAACACCTTTATTTCCACAGAAGGTAAATGTGGGACTTCACTGCATCTCTAGCAATTTACACAAAGTTCAGAACTACTGTGACTAAAATACGAAGACACTGCCTTTTGCAAGTGGAAGAATGCAAGTTAGAGAAACCTCTAACATGTCCCAGTGCCTAGGTAGGTTATAGTAATGATAAAATTAAGATTGCAACTTTTGGTTGTTTTCATGTAATAAATGTTACAAGGAAATTTTGTACATGTACAGCCGACAATTCAAGTTCCATTAAAGCCTGGCCTCGAGGGCTTGGATTTTAGCTGTATCTAAATTTTATGTCCTTTGCATTGCTAAATCACACTAAACTTCACCTACTCAGGAAACAGAGGGGTTTAATTGAGAAAAAGCAGTAAAGCAAGGTTTGCCAAACATCTATTTTGGGCAAAAATATTTAAGGCCAACATTTTTACCAACGCAATCCTTTTTACGTCAGTGAAGTTACACTAATGCAGAATTTGGCCCTGATGTATTTGTATAAATATAGTATCTAGAATTTTGATGAGTATGTATTCATGCATTATTCATTGAGACAATGTGGAGAGGAAGAATGAGGTCTATGCATGAGATCAGAGCCCTGAGCACCCCCAGGTCCTGTGATTATCCCCAGGGGGATGAAGGAGCACCTGTAGGGTCACCCCTGTGCTGCTGCCCAGCCAGGACTTGTTGAGGCTGAATGTCCTCTTGGGAAGAGACTGGTCCATGTTTGCCAGGCTGTGGGATGTGTTACTGGCAACTCTGAAGAAATGCAGATGGAGGATATTTTTGCAAGTTTAAATTGAGCTGGATTTGAAAAGATATGAGACTATAGCTTGGTTCTGCTACAAACCTTTTGTTTGATCCTTTGTGCCTCAGTTTTGCCATAAAATGAGAATAATACTTCATTTTCCCTTCAGGACAGCAAGGCCTACTGTGGGGAGAAGGTTATGGAGTGCTGTCCTATGTGCTCTCAAAAAAGGGTGCACAGACCTGTTGTCATAGGACTGCATTCTGATATCCCATGCTGCACCTTCCCAAGAAATCTGGAAAAAAGGAAAACTGAATTTGAAAAACCACTGATTGAGCAGAAAAATGCTCAATGACTGCTGCTGCAGCTGGCCCCACTGTGAGCTTCCTCTGCAGGAGTTGACCATAGATCCTGATCCATACCAAGTATTGCATAACTGTAGTGTGTTTGTGTATATATGTATGTGTATGCATATATATAGATTATTATGTGTGTTTCTATGAAAATCTGCAGTGATGTCTGTAGTAACACTGGGATGTGTGTGTGGGACACACATCCAATACTTTCTAGCATGATGGAAATCCTCCCATCAAGCTTTGGCAGGCGGGAAGGGGGCAGGTGTGCAAGTGTAGGGCAAGAGGGAGGGTATGGGACTCCTCACACCTTCCCAGGGACTGGCTTATCTCCAGGAGATGTCCAGGGGCTTGCACACTTACAGATTCACAGAATGGTTTAGGTTGGAAGGGACATGAACAGGCCACCTAGGCCAACTCCGGCAGGGAGCAGTGACGTTTTCAACACGATCAAATTGCTCAGAGCCCCGTCCAACCTGACCTGGAACGTTTCCAGCGATGGGGCTTCAACCAGCTCTCCGAGCAACCTGTTCCGGTGTTTCATCACCCTCATTGTAAAACATTCTTCCTATAGACCGAATCCAGACCAACCTCCTTTCAGTTCAAAACCATTGCCCCCCGTCCTGTGGCCACAGGCCTCGCCGAACGCTCGCTCTCAGGACCGCGCATCCCGGTTCGCACCCTCCATCCCCGGCGGTTCGGCACCCTCCATCCCCGGCGGTTCGGCACCCTCCATCCCCGGCGGTTCGGCACCCTCCATCCCCGGCGGTTCGCACCCCGCATCCCCGCGGTTTTCCCCTCCATCCCCGGCGGTTCGCACCCTCCATCCCCGGCGGTTCNCAGCCCGCACCCGCCTCCCGGGGGAGCAGCGCCCGCCTCCCGCTCCGCGCTGCCGGCCGCTCCTGTCCTGCCGTCCTGCCTCCGCGGGCTGCTGCTTGGGCTTTGCTGGGTTTCGATCCTGAGTTTTTATCGTGCGTGCGTGGCTTTTTAAATTTTTCAATTTTTCTTTGATTTTTAAAATTTTATTATTTTTCGATAATAATTATTTTTGCCTTTTTTTAATTTTTTTAAATTTTTTTTTCGTGGCTTGGTTGTGTTGTTTGGGGTTCCCCCCACTCGTTTTCGTTGTTGTTGTTGTTGTCGCGTTCCTCTGGTCTCTCGTGGCCTTTGCTGCTGTCCGGCTGGCAGAGGAGTTCAGGTAAGGGCGAGCGGGGGAGCGGGGGGCCGCGTCCCGCCGGCGGAGCCTCCGCTGCCGCAGCACCGCGGGGCCGGGGCTGTGCCCTGCCGGGGTGCCACAGGCAATTCCCAATTCCACCCCCGGCGGGGCAGCGGCCGGGGCTGGGGGGCTGTTGTGGGGCTGCAGCGCTGTCGTGCCATGGAGTGACAGGCGGCGAGGGGGAGGTTTATTCCCGACTATCGCGACCACTCTGGTGGGGGGGAGAGAGGGAACTCGGGCCCCCAAAGCCTTCTGAAAAGAGATGGAAGGAAAAACCAATAAAACAAATAGTAATTTTAAAAAAATTCCCCTCTACAAACTCAACAAACAAACAAAAAAATACGATTAAAAATACCTCCAAACAAGCATGTTTTGCAGCCATGGAAGCCTGGCTGTGCTCGTGCTGGAGTGGCAATGCCGTGTGAGTGTCCCCTGAACCCTCTTTCCCTGTGCCACGCGTTATTTCGGGGCACCCTTCACTGCCGGCGTGCCCAGCCCGCGGGATGTGCTCCGGCAGGGCCGCTGCCTGTGCCTGCTGCAGGTGAAGGGCTTCCCCTTGGGGAGGCCAAAGTTTGGGGCTGGAGCGGCTGAGTTTTCAGAAAAGAAAGCTTTGGGAATGTTTCTGCAGCTTCCCAGGAGCAACGGGTTTGAAAAAAACAAACCTGAACACCCCGCTGTGTCCGGGGAGCAGCACAGCCACCTTGCGGAAGAGATGAGAGCAAATTTGTTTACTCCAGGCTCACGGCTTTTTTTTTTTTTTTTTTNTTTTCCCCCGGCCCTCGTTTTTTTTTTTTTTTTTTTTTTTTTCCTCCCCCCCCTGCATTTCTCTTTTAATTTCTTAAAAACTCCGTGCCTGATTCATTGCCTTGTTTATGGCTCTGTCTGTGGAGAAGTCAGCCTGAACAGATTTAAAACTTTCTAGGGAAAAAGAGAAAACCCTGAAGAGATTAGTCTTAAACTAGAAAAAGCTGTGGCTGTAAACGTAGGAAATGACTGTCAGCGTCTCATATATGCTGTGTGATCCGTTGTGCTGGGCTGACTGTCCAGAAATGACAGGCTGGGAAATAGATCCCTGTGTTTCAGCAAGTTCCCAGGACTTTACATTTTAATGTTGTTCTGCGTCAAAATATGTCTTCTCTGGTTTCCTTTTTGTCATTATTTTTTTTTTTTTTAGCTGGCAATTAGGTTTTAAACAGAACAACATGTTTTTGGCAGAAAGGACATCATAACAACCCAGGGAACTCTAAAAAAAAAAAAGTTGGAGATGGTGGTGCTGCTGAACAGCTGCTGTATTTCACTCCAGAAGTGCTGTTTCCAATGGCTCAGGCACTGCGGTCTCGCTATAGGTGCTTACATTTCTAACATGTTTTCAATGTTCCTAGAGATGCAAGTGCGTTGTGGAAACAGCATCATTAGTTTTCACAGCCTTCACAGCCCCGGCTTTTTTTGGTTTTGTTTTCTAATCTGTTTTTGGCTGTGTCTTCAGGCGAAGTAACGATGAAAGCCTTTTGGTTGTTAGCTTGGCCTTTAGGAGAAAAATATAGCCAGGGCCCAATCCTGCATTCCAGGCATTCTCCAAAATCTTCTTGGCTGTTCTGCAAGCTTTGAGAGTGCACAGAAAGCAGAACTGGCCCATAATGTGCCTGGATCTATTTGGCTATGACAGTCCCCTCTTAAAAAGCCTCTGGTTACATCGAGTGACATTGTTCCTTGTCAAAAGAGATGGGAAACAAGCCTGCTGGCTGTTTTCTGCTGAGGTAACTGGCCCACAGCAGTTGCTAGGGGTTCATTGTTGTTTTTCTTCCCCCCGCCTCTTTTAAGTCTTTTTATTCAAATTACAGTTTAGTTCTATTCCCAGGGAAATATATGGATATTTTGATGTGTGGCTTCCCAGCTCTTGCAGGCATTTAAAAAAACCTTGAACATTTTAATTTATTTTTAAAAGAAGTTCACCAACTGCTTTTGGTGCACTCAGAGCCAGCTTTTCTTAGAAAAGCACATGTTGCAGTCCAGATTTCCCTCCCAGCTCCATTCTTCAGAAGTTTAAGCTGGAATAATATAGACATTGGAGGAAGGATCAGAAACCATCTGAAAGCAAGTCTTCCTTTCTGCCCTGTGTTTCTCAAGGTAGTCACCAGTTTTTGGTGCAAGATAGAAACAATCAGCTTAGGTGAATTCTTACCAGATGCCAATACTAATTTGTCAGAAGCAGATGGTGCTTTCTGTTTCTAAACTGGAATAGCTCAGCTATGGGACTTCTGCTGGGGGAACTTTCCATCAGCAAAAAGATTTTTTTAAAAAAAGTGTGTTAGAAATAGTTCAGCTCTTCTGACTCTTCACTTTTACTATGAGACATGATTATAAGCTAAGGTCACAAAACTGAGCCACTAACCTCTGTTTGAACTTCCTCGTGTTCAGCACATGTAGGCATTTCTTTATTGGTTCAGAGGCATAGCTGACTGACAGGACACACAGACCAGGAAAATGTGCAATTGTACTTTTAAGTATTTCTTTCAACCCATCTGTGTTTCCTCCACGTGTCTGTGAAGGAGGAAGCCATATCTTTAAGAAATATGCCTTTCCCCCCCTCTTCCTGTGAAATATAGATATTGCCAACGGGACAGAGCTCTTTAAGGGTGTTGCATAAAATACCTTGCTCTGTGCTCACTGCAGCACTGAGCGTACAGACACCTTTTGATTTTTATCCAGAGAAGGAAAGACAGGGCAAATTTTGGAGAAAAGGCAGCAAAGATACCCTGCAGCAGCAGTAACAACCATCCTCTCGCCTGCACAAAACTGAGAGCTATTGACTATTCATGGCAAAGCGTCCAAAGCGCAGCGGCAGAGCCTGTGGAAAATGACAGCGGGTAACAAGATTGACTGGCATTTCCTTCACGCTGGGTCACATGCCTCCTAATTCACACACACAGCCTCTCCTCTCTCTCGATAGGCTGATCGAATGACTTCTATCTCTGCACTCCACATACCTTCCACAGAAAGAGTTGTTTTATTATGCACATGTACAGCTCTGTTTTCAATCAGTCACCTTGAGCAAATGACTGAGGGCCAGTGTTCGCTCCGTCCCGAGGTCTCTGCGTTGGCTCTCTAAGGGGCACAATCTCCGTCCGTAAGCAATTTTTGTATTTTTCCCTCGGGGAGGAGGGGAATAAAAAATAATATATATATATATGATGTTCCTCCAGCCTCCCCCTCCCCAGGCGCCTTTCTAGGAAGTTTGCTTGTCTTAGCTGGTGAAGTCTCGGCTGTCAGCGGGCACTGAGGCGGGCTGCGCTGGGGCTTCTGCTGCGGGTTTGTAGTGGGATTAGGGCTCATGTAAACCGGGATTTACATGTGGGATGCTGCTCCTCAGAACAGGGGCAGCGGGGACAGCTCGGGATGCCGGTGCCGTGCATCCCTCCCGGTTCTGATGCTGGCACGGGGCTCGGCTCGCTTCTGCCCCGGAGAGAGCAGCGTGGAGCAGAGGGTGAAAGCAGCCACCAGCTGGCAGCCAGGGCATGGTAATTAGCTCCGTGCAGTGCCAGCCTTATTAAGGACAGTGCAGGTGATGATGACGTTGGCACACTGATTCATTACATCTGGAGGGGAAAATCCGCCTTGTAAATGCTGAAGCACAGTAAATATTTTTGGCTCCTGCCAGATTGATCCTTGCGTTATGCTGAACAGTCTATATTTGTAGAACTGAAGAAGTTAAAAATAAGGTTGGTGGAAAGCTACAAGATAGGGAAAGGATTTGCATTTTATGGCCACCAGCAATAAACTTTTTTTATTTGTTTCTTTTTGGTGGTAAAAATTTCAACACTTTATTTTTTTATTCCCATTCCCTTCTTTGGCTCTGGATTTCACTGCTAGGTGAAAGCTCGTTATTTATTTTCTCTTGCCGGTAATATTCTGTAAGGGAGCTGTAAATCTGGAGCACACACGGTTGGGAAATGATTTCTGACAGCATTCTTTTGCAAATATGTGGTGCAATCCTGCAAAATGCTTCAGCCCTGACAGTCCTCGGGGGGTGGTGCAGACATATCAAAGCTTGTAGCAGCCTGTGTACCCAGGGAGGCTGGATGCTCTCGACTTTCCTGTGGGCAAGAGGGCTTTACAAGCTTCAATTCACGGAGATAAATGATTAAACCAACTTCTCACTGTTGCTGTTTTGTTTTCCTGCACTCAGGCTCTCACCTGAACTTTGGCTGCCTGGTATATGCTGTTGGGATATCCTTAAGAGATCATCCAGGAATGGTGGATCACTTGTTGCCTACTGATGAATCCTTTTCATCCACAAGATCTTCTCTTGGATACTTTGGGGACATGACAGCAGGCATGAGGTCCTACCAAATGCTGCCCTCTCCCCTGTCAGAAGATGACAGTGACTCGTCCAGCTTTTGTTCTTGTTCCAGCCCTGACTCCCAGGTCCTCAGCTCCAGCTATGGAAGCACATCCAGTGCAGAAAGTCAGGACAGTATCTTAGACTATTTATTGTCCCAGGCATCTTTGGGGAACACCACTGCATCATGGTGGGACAAAAGGAGACTTCAGCCAGTAGTGAAAGAGGAGTACTTTAGGTTGCCTGAATTTGCCGTGGATATGGAAGACTCAGGACCATTCCAGCCCACGCTTGAGGAAATTGAGGAGTTTTTGGAGGAGAACATGGACTTGGAGCTTAAAGAAAGACCTAAAAGTGAGACCAAGGACTTAAGAGCTTGCAGCCAGGTTTCTGTTTCTTCACTGCAGCAAAAAGACCATATGTTGCCCAGTACTAGTTTGAAAGAGAGTAAAAGTGAACAGTTGACCAGCTCAACAGAAGGTGGCCAAGCTTCAAATGGAGGAATGACCCTGGAGAATGGAATACCGGTTATGCTCCAAATTCAGCCTGTACAGATCAAACAGGAGTCTAACACGAGCCCCAGTTCCCAAGGACCAGCACAGGAGAACATTAAAATTGCACAGCTCCTAGTCAACATCCAAGGACAGACATTTGCCCTTGTGCCTCAGATAGTTCAGTCGTCCAATTTGAACTTGTCCTCTAAGTTTGTCCGCATTGCTCCCGTCCCCATTGCTGCCAAGCCAATTGGGCCAGGAGGCATGATCCAGGGGCAGACAGGAATCATCATGGGGCAGAAATTTCAAAAGAACCCCACAGCCGAACTCATTAAAATGCATAAATGTTCTTTTCCTGGTTGCACCAAGATGTACACAAAAAGCAGCCATTTGAAAGCCCACCTGAGGAGGCACACAGGAGAAAAGCCCTTTGCGTGCACGTGGCCGGGCTGTGGATGGAGGTCAGTATTGGGGTGCAGCTCTGTCCAATCCCCTTCCCCTTTTTGCTCACTTGACCTAACTTGCTCAGCAAGTAGGTTTGTAGTCTGCTTTATAAACTCTTTCTATTGCCAGAACTTGTTTGGTTGGTCTGACAATGAAGACCTTTTTTTTCCTGTTAGGTAACCTGGGGGTTTTGATAAATTAAATAGCACAGCATCACTTGCTGGCACCAGCAGTTTTAGTGTCTTAAAAAAAAATAAAAGTAGTCCATCATAATTTATATTTCATTCTAGAGGGTCAGATTAAGCTTGTTACCACAGGTAAGACCTGGTGTTTGCATTGGTGTGGTTGCAGCAGACCCATGGCTGGCACCAGCTGAGGCTGAGTGAGCTGGATGGTTCAGGGCAGAATTGCTGTGCACAGCCCTGTGTGGGGCTAAACGTGGTTAGTGAAGGGCTGTGATAAGCAAGTGTGGTTAAAAGCAGTATTCTGTGCACTTTCATAGAAAATGCACTCCATCCCACTCCTTCTGAAATTGCTGGCAGTGACACTCTGGCATACTCTGGGTTTTATTCTCTGTCTTGATTCAGAAAAATGCGTGGGTGCCACTCAAAGTTGCAAAAAAGCTGTCAGATGTAACAACATAACCAGAAGGCTGAGGTGGAGTTAAGCATTGCTTGAATGAAAGATTGCAGGTTTGATTGAGAAAATGTTTTGCAGAGGGATTTTTTTAATATTTTATTTTATTTTCAATATGTCTTGAAAAATTTAGTCTTTAAAAAAAAAATCAACTTTTAATTTTAAGGAACCTTTGACAGGTGCCTTCCTCCCTCTTTCCAGTTAGCTGTATTACTGGCTTGCCTGCTGGCAAGTGCTAATGTACAGCACCACAATGATGGGAGAAAATATAATCTTAACTACCTTGTGTTAAATTAAACTGAATTTCCTGCAAATAATATGCTGCAGAGCTTCAGTGAGCAATGTCTAATGAGAAAATGGATTGTGATCACGGGCAACAGATGAGGTAAAAAGTAACAGGAGAGTGTTGTGTAAAAATGCAAGTATGTGAGACATGCAGCAGTTAGAGATGGCTGGGTTGGTTTGAGGGAAAAGGTCACAGTGAGCTGAACCCTCTCTTCCCCAGCTGGACCAGTCTGAAGTTTGCTTTTCAGAAGGGCTGAGGACATCAGATTATGGTGATGCAAACTGGTGGTGATTTGTTTCCTGTTGTCCTAGCTGCTCCTCTCATGAGCTCAGTTTGTTGCTGCTCAGGGTGCCCTCTCACCAAAGCTGCTTTTTTCAGCTGATTGGTCCCACAAACTCTGGGCTGGTTGCTCATGACCTGCAGTACAGGCACTTGCTGCTTTTTATTTGGTTGCCAGAGTACGTGTGCACGGCAGCAGATGTGCCTGTGGGTGTCATGTTGGCTTTCCTTGCTCTTGGATGGGAGCACAGCTCTCCTTTTTGTGACAAATGCAGATGGCACGTGAAGGTTTGTCTAATCCATGCTGAGATTTGTACCAGCACTCCCAGTGACTTTTGTGGCTCAAGATCAGGAGCCTAGAGCATTGCCTGTGAATGACCTTCTCCAGCTCTGCCTTATCACAAAGCTGGTGTTCCAGATACAGAGATACAAAACCAAGGGGAACATTCAGGAAAAATATTATGTGATAAAGGATGATTAAATTTACAACAGGTGCCTCTCTTCTCAAAGTGCTACAGTGAATGGTTTACATCAAAAGCAGGATGCTGGTGGGCCAAAAGAAGTGCAGGTCCTGCAACCTGGAGCACCCTGAGCTTTTAGCCACCACAACTTTCTAAAGATAAGCCCAAAATTAATGAGAAATTAATCAACTTCCTAATGAAGAACATGTGTCTTGTCCACAAACAGCTGTTGCAAAGGGCTTTTCAGACTCTTTTGCTGTTTTTCTTGTTGAATTTCACAGCCTGTGCTGCAATCCCAATCCCCAAAACTCCCAGAGTTTGGAAGGGCTCTGCTATAAGAGGAGAAGTTTATAGCCAGCAGGAGAGGCTGTGTTTGGGGGGCTGCCTCCTGTGCTCACAGCAATCCTTAGCTCCAGCCTGAGATTGCTGCACATCTCCTGCGTGCTGCTCCCACATCAAAGGCCAGACCCAACCGAGCATTGAATTACTCAGTCCCCTTTCATCAATAAACCATGTTTACCTTTTCAGAAGTTCAGTGAGAGCTGTGACTTAAGTCTCACATGACTTAAGTCCAATGCATCTGGCCACTCTGTTTGCTCCCAGGTCTACATAATCTCAGATGAATTTAAGCACTAAAACACTGCTGGGCTCTGCTTTCCCCCTTTTTTTCCCTGCATTCTTGTGCTTGTGTATTTATTTTTTCACTGAAGACACTTAAGAGCTGATCTCACTGGAGATAGTAATTTCAAAACCAAAACAAAGTGTTGCCTAGCACAAAGTGCCTGAGCTCAGTGGGAGGGTCAAAGGCTCCTTGGCTTTCAGTGCAGCCCTGCTAGGATGTTTTAAATTCACCGGGGTTGGAGTGTGCACCCAGCAAACCCTTTTGCTAACCCCTAGGATAGCTGGAGACCCTAGCTTGTTTTGCCCTTCCTAGGCACGGGGCAAGGGCTGCTTTTGGCAGTCTGCAGAATGGTGCTCACCTGGCAGTGGCCAGTGACCCGTTGTGTTCCCTGCACGGGTCAGGGCACTGATCTGTGTCGTGCCACCTTCTACCTTTGGCACCCCAGCCTCTGGTTAGCCCTGCCCAGGCCAGGGAGCTGATCTGCAGCATGGGCTGGGCTCAGCAGCTGTGTCATGGCATGAAGCAGGAGAAGCTCCTGTCTCCCCTCCCTGGCACAGCACTGTGATAATCTGCAGTTGCTGCAAGGCTGGGGGATGAGGCAATCACCTTTAAATGCCCACTGCATCGTCTGGCTGCAGCTCCACAGGTGACAGCATGGGCCAGAAGCTCTGCCTGGTTTGGCAGGGAGGGTTTAAATCTTGTAACTCATGTGGCCAGGAGTGTGCCTGGGCCTGAGTGACCACAAGCAATACCACACATGGGGCAGGGCAGGCATCTTGCAATACCTTTTCTTGCTGCTGCTCTGCAAGGGGATGACAGGTGCCCAGGAGCTGTGCTGGTTTCTTGTAGGAAAACTCTGGGGATGGCCAGGAGGAATCAATCTAGAGCTTCCCCTCCACTGTGGCCTGAGTTGGCCTCAATGGCTGGTGGCCTTGGCAGGGACCAGGAGTACCAGGCTGAAGCTATTGACCTTTCTTGCTCCATAAGCCATACAGGAATGTCCCCATATCTCTGGGAGACACAGGATGCGTCCTACACATCAGGGAGCTCTAGGATTATTCTTCAAGGGAGATGTAGTTACAGTCCCTTGAGGTCCTGCCAGATAGAAGGATGAAGAAGGCTCTTTTAGTCGCTGTGGGATATCCCAGATCCCTTTTACTTTTCCTTTGAAGGAGGAATCCTTCTGGAAATGGCAGTGACAGCAGAATAGTGAGGTATTCCTTGGGGCTTCCTTTTTTTTTTTTT
>VXBI01004729.1:1018928-1192540 GCA_013397375.1 Toxostoma redivivum
TTTTTTTTAAATTTTGCATTCCACAGTGGATTTTTTTCACTTTTTTGGGTTGATCTCAGTGCCAGAGTGTGTTGCAGATATTTCACTGCAGAGCCAGACCGCCAGAGCCTCCCAGCTTCCTTGTCCTAACCTTTACGTTGTTTTTTTGTAAACACACAGACAGCTTGAGGTTTATTTCTGTGGGCTCTGTAAGTTGATCTTTCCGTCACTGCTGGGGAACAGTATTGCAACATTCCTGCCTCTTCAGCTAAGGACATGGTTATGAGGCAGAGTGTATTTTTATCAGATGAACTCATCCAAGCTCATTTCTGACATGTGCCTCTTTCTCCCCCACCATCCATGCAATTCCCCTCGAAATGCACTTGTGAAGCTCTTGTGCAGCATTAGCCAAGTGCTACTGCACTTCTGTTGCAGATGGTGACCTTAATGGCCAAGGACATAGGACAAGGCAACCCAGCCACATCTGGTTCTGCTTCTTTGAAGTCTGTATGTAAGAGGATGGCTCTTTGCAAAAGTGCCTTTCCTTCTCTGCTCCCTCTTTTCCCTGGATGTGGCACAGGTCTGTTCCTTGGCACAGGTCTGCTCCTTTCCAGCACTCAGTCCTGTTGAGGCAGCCTGCACAGGCAGCATCCTACACTCTCCAGGCCCACTCACCCATAGCCCTACAAGAGCATCCCTGCAGGATCTGGCACTGGGACTAGCTCACTGCTAAGGACTTGGGAGAAATCCCTGGCCCTGCTGCTCCCAGGTCCAGACTGTGTTTTTTGGGAAGCTATGGCTGAGAGGATCAGAGGTGTTAGAGAAAGCAAACATGCAAGTAGAGGGCGTGAAGACAAACTTCTGTCCTAGCCCTTATGAAGAAGACTCATCCCAGACAAGAAGGTTGACAGCTCCATAACAACTGCCTGTTCTTCATGGAGAATTTGGTTCTTTTGCCACAAGGATACCAGAGCAAGGGAAGGAAGAAAAGCAAGTGAATAGGTGAAAGATTCTCCCCTAGAAATGCTCCTGGGAGAGAGGAGTCCACACCATATCTTACCCATGGTGAGTGCCTGTGTCTGCTTTCCATGGGCTGAGTGCTCTCTGGGGAGCACAACCAGGCTGAAGAGCTGCAGAACTGAGGAAGCCACTACCAGCTTCCCCGGGGCCTATGCCCTGGTCCTCAACTGTTGGCGGGAGATCAGAGCTAATTAAAACCTTTATGTGGAAACTTACTTTTCTTGCATTAGGGATTTATTCATAAGAGCCCAGCAGTCCTGTTTTCTCCCTTTCATAAAAATAGCCTTTTTGCTCTGTTGGTGATGTGATATTTTGCTCCAGAAGGGCACATTTTTCTACATGATCTTTCCCTGATTTGTTCAGCTAATGCCCATGACTTCACTTATTTATTGTAAATAAACAGCTGATACCATTTCTTACAAGCTCTTTTTCTGTGCTGCTCTTTGTTACTGCTCTGGCAACAAAACACTTAATTGCCCTTTGTCAGGCAGCAAATTTTTTGTACCCATCTGGACAGGGCTGTTTTAGTGTGACATTGTTAATAAACCCTCTGTCTCCCAGTCATGTCCAAAGTGGAAATAGAGCCAGCCCTGCTCTTAAGACCAAACGATTAGCTTATTTAGGATCAACAAAGCCTGTGAGACTCGTGGTGGCTATTTGGGGATTTTTCTGTGGAGATGGAAGGTGAAAAATATCTGAAATTCAAAAGACTATGGAATACAGTTTTGGTAATTAAAGGCTCATTCTTGATTTAATTTACCCATGC
Organism: Toxostoma redivivum; assembly: GCA_013397375.1. Taxonomy (NCBI): domain Eukaryota; kingdom Metazoa; phylum Chordata; class Aves; order Passeriformes; family Mimidae; genus Toxostoma; species Toxostoma redivivum. Next base: position 1,020,694 of record VXBI01004729.1, read on the forward strand.
TAACTATGGAAATAATTATGATAATGGCCATTGAGGCGCACCTGAATTTCAGCTGTTGAGATGCTGAGCATCTCTGGTACTATTAATTACTCTTTATTTAGCCTGCAGGAGCACACACAGAAGCCAATTTTTCATCTGGATCTAATAAGTCACATTGTTTCTAGGTAGCTGTGGCTGGATTTATCTGGAATCCCTCTCAAACTGAGTGCAGTTAGGGGGTGTCTGTTGTGCTCGTGTGGGAGCTTGAAGCAGACCTCACCTGCTGCACAGTGGTTGTTGTCTGTGCTCGAGGAGTCTGTGCTTGGATTTGCAGGAGCCAGATGGTGGGGGTGGCTTTGGAGGGGACTGGCAGGGGGATTGGGAGCAGCTTGTCCAGCTGTGCCTATGTTATGGGGTCCGGGCGAGGCTGGTGCATTGCCCTGAGTGCAGACTGACACGGGGTGGGGTTGGTACTTGTGTATTTCCATCACTGCTGCATCACATCCAGCCCAGCTCTGCTGTGTGTCCCTTTCACCTCCTGGAATCTCCCTGTGGCCTGAGGGGACATTTTTAAACTTGCTGTGAGAGGCTTAGCATCATAAACCCCCATTTATCTGAAAGGGCTTCTTGTCTCTTGCAGGTTCTCCAGGTCTGATGAGCTGTCCCGGCACAGGCGCTCCCACTCAGGGGTCAAACCCTACCAGTGTCCAGTCTGTGAGAAGAAGTTTGCTCGAAGTGACCACTTGTCCAAACACGTCAAGGTGCACCGGTTCCCCCGCAGCAACCGCTCCGTGCGCTCTGTGAACTGAGGGTCCTGCTCCCCCTTCTGCAGCACCCCACAGCAGCCATGACAGCACTTTGCTCACTACATTTCTAGTGATAATTTATTTGTCTCCACAGAACAGTCAATGCTGTTACTTGATACCACCGTGTTTGAGTGCCCTGCGTCCTTCAAAGATGATTTGAGAATTGAGCTCTTTTTGGGTCAGGGGAGCAGGGTGCTTATCTTTTTTCTTTTCTTTTCTTTTCTTTTTTTTTTTTCTTTTAAGTATATTGTTTTCCTTTCCTTCTATCTGTCTCTCCTTTGCTGCTGCTTCTTTTGGAAATTACAGTGTTTTATTTTTAGCTGTTTTCTGCTGCACAGGAAAATGTAAAAGTTGCTTGCTGCTAGTTAATTATAGCCCTGGCATTCCTGAGGGCTTTGCTCATGTACAGGCCACTCATTGTGAATTTTTATTAAGCTGCTCTATTTGTCCAGTTTGGAAACAGCAAATTCCTTTTGAAATGAAAACAACTCCTTTGTTTTTGGGTCGCCTGAGCCAAGGATTTGTAGGGGCTGGCCATAGGAGGAACAGTAGGAGTCGGGGATAGGGGGAAACAAGGCTTGGAGAGCACTGGAATGTGCCTCCATGCATCTCTGATTTTCCTGGCTCACATTTACCTCTCCCTTGGCTAGGGCTATATATAAATATTTATGTATACATATTCATACATACATACATATATATATATATATATTTAAGCAAAGACATGTCCCAAGCAAACCCAGAAGCTCAGGCTGGATGGAATGGCTTGGAGTGGAGCCTCTGGAACTGTGTGCGTGCTTCTGTCCTGTGCTGCCGAGGGGTCAAAGGATGCCCAGGTGCCAAAGGATGCTGCTTTCCTTCGAGGCTGGCTTGCAGCATCCACTGTGTTTAGCAGAAGAGCTGCTGTCTGCACACAAAGCAGCACAAAGGTGTTTGTGAGAGCCTCCCAGCTCTGTTCCTGCCTCTGCTCCTGCCCTCTTGTGTGACCTGGGGGAGAAAGCAGAGCCCCAGCCCCGGGGGTGCCTGGTGAGCACTGGGCATCCCTAAACCCACTGTGAGTCAAGCCTGGCTGTTGGAGCTAAGTCTCTGTTTGCTGGCAGGGTCTGTAGGATGTGCCTGTGCCCAGGGAGAGGGGAGGAACCGTGACCTGGAGGGACAGCACTGTGACATCGAGGTCTGGGGTGATCCTCAGTGCTAATCCTCTCCCTCCCCACAGCCATGTCAGAGCTCCACGCAGCTGGGGTGGGCGAATGGGTGAGAACAGCAGCCAAAAGAAACAAATTTGTGTGATAGCTGGCTAAGAAGGGAATTTAAGCAAATAATCAGATGGCAGCAGGCAAGTGATTTTATTTGTGTTTCTTCTTGTTTCGTTTTTCCTTTTGAACTCTGGCGATTGTAAGAAGCTTTAGAAGAAAATAGAATTCAGTAATTAGGAATGATTTTATAATGGATGTTGCATTTCCTTTCCATTCGCAGACGGCATCTGTTTGTCTTTTCTGTTGGCAAAATGGGAAGTAGGAAAGTGTGATCCTAGAGCTAGGCAGAGCAGGAGCCCACGCTGTGTGAGAACAGCAGGTCTGGCTAAAGTGAATGCATTCCTTTTGTCCTCTAGAAATTAATATAATTGAACTATCATCTATTGACTGGTTTATATCACATCCTATGAATGTATGTAAATAAAACTGTACATAGATGCATATCTATATAAAATATCTTTTAATAACGTATCAAATTTGTGTAAATTGGAAACAAAAATACCTATAAAGCCAGTGTACATAAGTTACAATTCTGTATATTTTCTTTTGTTCTTCATAAAAATATATTTACTTTGACAATAAAATGAAAATGGAAATTTTAAATCCCTCCTTGAAATTATTATTTGTTAATTTTCTTTATAGCCAGCTCTGTAATCAGGACAATAGCACTTTAAATTTTGATTCACCTGGATGTAGCTTTTCAGGTGCTGTGTAACAGGGAGATGATGGATCAGTTCTGAAGTTACCTTCAGTTTTTCTCGTCTCAGAAAGTTCTTGGGAGGTGCGAGATGTCTCAGCTCTCTCTTCACTGGAGCCCTCACGCCTCGCTCGGCAGCCACGCTGGGACACAAACACCTTCCGTGGCTCCTGACTGCTCTGGAACAGGTCTACAGGTGCAGTAAAACTGTGGGTAATACAGCAGAGCAAGCAGGCTTTGAGGGAATTCCAGCTTAGTGATTAGTGTGGAGCAGGAAGGGCTTCAAAATCTGCTTCAGATTGTGATGGTGACTCACTGTGTGACCCAAGACAAAGGACTCCATTGCCTGTTCTGCAGTTCCCTTTCCTGTAAATCAGGGATAAAATGCATCACAGTGACACTTTGGGACTTGATTTGTGTCTGTGTGATCCTTGGATGGAAGGAGCAAGCAATGAGAGCAGTAGTCACAGGATTAGGTTGTTAAAGAAAGGCTGGCATGACAGAGGTCTCGGTGCCAGGGCTCAGTTGGCTCTTCTGTCAATCCACACCTGAGTGATGTGAAGGAGCTGTGGTAGGAAGCACTGCCTCAGGCCTGAGGAGAAGACACCCTGTTCTGCAAAAGCCATTGCTTCCATTTGTAACAACAGGGGCATGGACACCCTGCTCTTGGGATCTGCAAGCTGGGACATCTCTTGCCTTGTGCTTCTGCTTGCTTTGGCCTCCACTGGAAGAAGAAACCAGCAGCATTACTGGTGTTAAAGTCACTTCTGAGTCTCCATGGGAGCAATGGTGCAGTGGGTCCAGATCTTCTCCCAGCAAGAATAATTCTGAGACTAACAGGCAATGAGGGATTAAAGTGTCTCCCTGAAGAACAGCCACCAAAAAGCGCCAGCTGATGAGCCAGGGCTCTCCAGACCCCTGATTGTTTTTCCCAGAGAATCCCTTTGAGTCTGGCAAGAGGAACCAGGCATGAGGCAGACTAAATTCTGTGCAATCCAGGTTGTTGTTACCTCCTGAGGTGTAGCTTGAAGACCAGAGTGCTCAGGACAGCGGTTTTAAGCTTTAATTAGCAAGCCTGCACCAAGAGGATCTGCAATTCCCTTCTGTTCTCACCCTATCCACTTCATTAAAACCAGCTGCTTTATTTTAACCAGCATCTCAGTCTCTTCCCCATCTCACCTGGAGTTCTGATATAGCTGTAGAGTTGGGCAATTCACCCTGCAAGACCTTTGGGGGCAGAAGTTGCTATTTTTCTGCAAGAGGTAAAACTTAAAGCTGAAGTGGAGTAATGCAAAATGCCTACTGTTGGAGCACATTAGGGCAGAAATCTAAGATTTAATTTTGTTTTAGCCTGTAATATTTTCCATGAAATGCCTATTCTCTCTCTTTTTTCCTTTCTCTCTTGTCTGTTTTAAGTATGGTTTTGAGTGTGAATAGTGTGGGTTTTTCTAGTTAATACCTAAGGAAATGTAAGTTTATGTAAAGCTTGCAATATTTTGCTGAAAAGAATGAGGCCATATTTGCTGTGAAAGCGTAGTTCTGCATGAAATGATTGACATTTGCAGAGATTTGTCCCCAAAAAAGTAGAAATTTTCAAAAAAGGTTTTGATGTTTGTTTTATGTGAAATTATTGGCCTGGCTGGGCTTTGCTGATTCATGAGGAAAATGTGGCCTTGCCTTAATCCTGACTTTATCCTCCTGAAGATAAACATACATCTAAGTGTTTTGATGCCACAACTACATAAGTTGTCCCAGCTTCAGCAACTCTGCATGGCAAAGCACAGCATGGCATGGTTATACTTAGGCCTAAGTCTCATTGACTTCAAACCTGTGTAATTTGGTTTCTGAGGTGTGAATGGATATGTGTACCATGGTATAGCCTTCACAAAATTATAGTGATCTGGTTCCTAATGCTTTGCCAGACCTTTGTGTGCTTTTAAAGGATTTACAGTCCCTTTGACAGAGGTAATGGTGAAGGAGTAGTGCTAGGAGAGGTAAGGAGCTGCCAGCTGGGGAGGTTGTACTCCAGGTAAGGGCTAAGCAGGAGGAATGGGAGTAAAGTGATCTTTCTGTAAGGTGACCTGACTTCTGTGACCTGTGGCTAAACATAGTGCAGTGGAGTGATGTGTCCAAGACCACAGAACAACACAGAGGGGAAATGGGTGCAGAACCAAGAAGTCCTAAATTTCCTTTGCCCCAGAGAGTGGCACAGAGCAGTAATACCCAGAGGGTTACAGGAGGCAAAGAGTAGTAGGACACGTGAGATATCAGATAAGCAAAGATACAGACAGGACATAGGTAAAGTCAGGTTGCACTGATAATGGGTGCTTTTGGAAAGAATGCCAAAGGGAGAGGAATGGGATCTTGCTTGCTGGTGTGCCACACGTGGGAGTCACCAAAGACTCTGTGTGATGTGGTGGTTTTGAGGAGAGCTGCACCCCTGTGGAAAGCAAACCATGGAGCAGGGTACTGTGATGAAAGAGCTCTGGCTCCCTGGGAGAGTGCTTGAGTTTAGATCCTGTGATATTTGCAACAGTCTTCTGCTTCCCGCCCTCCCTGAGGGTTGTTTTCACTGAAGTCCTTGTGCCAGGAGCCTTCTCCTTGTCTAAATGGCCACTATACATTTAATCCAAACAACCAGGTGACTCTAGCACAAAGCCAGTGGCAATAATCCAGTGTTAATGATTACCCTGGGCCCCCTGGGTTATGTAAGCCTGGATGTGCTGTACTCAGCTCTCGGCTCAGACCTGCCCTCCCTGTCTGGGAGAAATACCAAGGACCTGCCAACACACATAGAAAGCTCTTTGGAGCCAGCTGGGATTTTCCTTTTGACAGCACCTATGAAACCCGTTATTCACTCAGTTCAGTGATTGCCATGCCATGCTTGCTTGTTATTCAGAGACGTTGCTCTTAGAGAATGACTTGTGCTAAGCTCCCACTGGCTTCAGCACAAGCCAAAGACAGCGACTTCCACAGTTTATCCAGGGGGAAATATTCCCAGCTAAGGCAGGAACTGCAAATCCCAGCAGGTCCTTGGCTTCCCTTGCTCATTCCTTCTGAGACATTTGTGTTTTTGAGGCTTTTAATCTCTTGTTTCATGGGTCTTAGTTTTGTTCTTACCTATTTTTTCGGGGAGTGTGGGAGGGGTGGGCAGGGTGGGAGATGTTTGAAGGTGTGTGAGGTGTAAAAAATAGGTATTGAAGAATATTCAGAGGATTTGAGACATAGTGCCTCTTCTGGTTAAATTATCCAGATCATGAAGTTTGCAGCTCCTCAGTGCTCAGTGTTTCACAGGTCTAAACTTTCATCTGCTCTGCCAGATCAGTGCAGGTCTTCCTCCAGCTGGAGCTGGGGCACATCCTTCATCTCTTGCCATATTCTCTACTGTGCTCTACTTTTCTGATAGTTTTGTGGTTAGGCTGGCTCAAAGAGCATGTAAGTACTTGATCTCCTGAAGAGATAAGGCTGGAGGAACCTCTTAGCTCCTGGAGAAGTCTGTTGCAGAGAGCTTTCATCAGCTCACCCATCCTGCCTGCAGAGCCTGTGTGCCTTGTCCAGCATCTCACTGAGCCCCAGACTGCTGTTCAAATCATCCTGAAGACTGCAGCAACATCTGACAAGGGCTTGGCCCTCACGAGAAGAGGGCAGCATTTGCATCTCTGCCCAAACACAGCAAGGCAAGGCATTAGGTGGAATGGGAATGAAATACAGGAGTGACAAGTAACTGTTTGGAAGGCCAGCTCTCCTCTTGCTCACACTAGTGTGCATCTGGTAACCCTTGCTCTGCTTATGTTGGATTCAAAAGCATCCTGAAAGGGAGAGAAAATCGAGGTGAATGTGGCCTATAGTTTTCTGTAAAGGAGTTGAGGAAGGAAAGCAGAAACTGGAGCAAGTTATGGCGTAAGAGGCACTGTTCTGTCTTTTCCAGTAAAAGAGAGTGATGGGCTCTTTTTGCAGCAAGGGCTCTGCTTGCGCAGGAGAAAGGTCTGAGCTGGCAGCCAGCGTCAGAGCAGCAGCTGTGCACTGCTCTGGGGCAACAGCAGCTTTACATCAAGAGGTTTGGTGAATAACAATCAGAGGGTTGTGCCTTGGACTGTTGGCAGTCACAAAGAGAAGGGTTTGGGATTGCTCACTCTCAGTCCCTCAGGTCCCTTCCTTGCATGATACTGCTTTTCTCCTGAATCTGTAGCTGATTCTTAGCACTTTCCAAAGCAGAAATGTTACTTATCCATATCAACCAGGAGCCTCCATAAGCAGTCCAAGGCATTTAGTAGAAAAGTCTATCCAGGAATTGTTTTGCATGTGACTGAGGGTGGAGTCCAGTAGCCCACAAAAAGAGAAGCAAAAAGAATTACTGTTATGTATCTAAAAAAGATTCTGGCATCTGCCTTTCCTGCTGAGTCCAGTGGGCCCCAGCATAAACCCTGCTACTTATTCCAACATTTTGGTTGCAAATACAGGAATTGGGCTATTGGGCTGAAAAGTGTCCAAGCATTTAATAAACTCACCTTCCATAAGGGAGTGACGTGAGTATTTGAGTTTGGCTGTTGACTGCTGACTTTTTCTGAGAAGTCTATAAACAGCAGCCAGGTAGTCTCTCACTTTTTGTTTCTCTGGTGTGTGTTGTTTTTCCATGGACAACGTGTTCTGAACCTTAGAGAGCTGGCCAGAGCTAAATTCATTCAGATCCTGTGTCCCTGGTGGCAGTTAATGCATCAGGGAGGGCAAAGGGCTTGGAAATTTTGTGAAGTCAGAAGAGTGATCCTGCAGCCAGCATGGCTGCAATAACAGCAGGGCTGTGCTGGCTGTGGCAGTGCTGGAGCAGCCCCATGGACCTGCCTGTGCTGGAGCTCCCCTGAGCCCGGGTCTGACTGGGACACTGTCTGCATGGAATGGGAAGGGAGTGTGGGCATCCAGGGACAGGGCTGATGGGGGAAGCCCCTTGATCTAATGAGACCTCTGCCTCAGCTGATGTAGAAATGGCCTCTGGTGTGGGCTCAGCACTGCTGGAAGTGGCAGATGCTCCTGGGGCAGGAAGGGGAGAGCAGGATGATGAGCGATTTGTTCCCTCTCAGAAAATCAAGTTAGTTACAGCTGACAAGTTTGCTGGTAAACTCTCCCACTTGTTCCTTAGGAATTAATGGCACAACTGGAGGGTGTTCATTTACCTGCACCCAGGACCTTTAGTCTCCTTGAAGGGTATTGGTATTCCAACAACTGATAAATAAACACACATTAGTAAGGCATTGGGTGGATTTTGTTTGGTACTGAAACTCCAATTGCCCTTCTCCAGCACTGCCCTGCCTGAGCTCCTGAGCACTAACCCTGTGTGCCAGTGTCCCTGGCACTGCCTGGTGGATAACCAGGCTTGAGATTAGTAATAGCCGTGGAAATTTAATGTGAATCAATCTCTGTCATGCCTAAAGGAGATATAAGTGAATTAGAATTGGTCCTGCTGACTTCATGCAAGTTACCTGATACCCTGAGACCCATCCCTGGTGGGCGGAGGACCATGAATCCAGGGAGAGCCAGCTTTGCCTCTGCATTTCCATGCCAATCTCATTGAATCAAATTAGCTGTTCTAAATGAATGATGGTATTTGGCAGCTCTCTAGCATCTTCCTGCTGAGGAGCTGAACACACTTCCCAGTGGGAAATTAAGCTCTTCTCCTGTCTCTTGAAGGAAGAGTTGTCACCTTAACTGTGCAAAGTCAGAAAAAAGATTTAAATTATGTGACCAGTAGTCCTTGGGGAGCCTGTGGCAGAGATGTTGAGGAAGTCCAAGTGTACCAGTTCCTCCTCAGACCCAGATGTCAACTTAATGATTTGATGTGATTTGGAGCCATCTACACCCTGATGTATAGATGCACACTGGGGGAGAAGTGGGGATGCTTTTTAGCCCTCTGGATAGACTTAAGACTTGCATGAGGTTAAATACAAGGAATGACAAACACGTTTCTTTTGCTGATGTAACAGGAGTGATGCAGGTGTGTTGGTGCAGGTGTGGCCCTTGCAGCTTCTGCAGGACCTGGAGAGCAGTAGGAAAACAACTTGGCTGTATCTGCTTGTGACTTTTTGAGTCATTGCAATGGCCCTGGGTGACCTCTGCAAGATGGGTCATGTTCTTCATCTTCTGTTGAAACTTGTTGACTCCCACAGTAAGCAGCAAGAAATTCAGCTCAGGTTTTTTTCTTGCCTTTATCACCCCATGAAGCATGTCCATGCTGCTGAAGCTGTCACCCTTATGGTGTGACCAAGAGGAGGCTGATTAGCACCCTCAAAGAGGTTTCCTTGTACCACCTTCCTCAACATCTACCTACAATCTTTCCTACTCAACTTTGATACTTTCAGCTTACTCTTCTCAAACACATTTGTTCTAAAGAAAATTACCTGCTGCTGATGCACGAGCTGTTATCTATTAACCCAAACATTTTAGATTGCATAAGAGTGTCCATTTTGAAAGTTAGTACAGAAGAACTAGTCCAATGTAATCTATGCTGTTTATCCTGATCTTTTATTCAACTTCTGGAACTAGATAATTTGTGTGGGAATTAATAAACTATATTTTTTGTTGTGGTAAGTTCTAATTATTGCTTTCCAGGCAGTTTGTTTCATCAACAGATAACCAGTCACTAGCTAGAGGGATGTGCTGTTGGCAGAGAGGTTTTTACCTTGCAGTGACTAAGGAGGTATTTGTAACCCACAGAGAAACCTTGTAGGTAGGGTCTCTTTGCAGTATATTTGCAAAGCTAATAACCTGAGTCAGCTGGCAGTCTAATGAGATGCACAGAACTTATAAAGCACATTTGGGGCTCTTGAGAAAAGAAATAAATTCTTTCTCATTTGAAAAAAAAATTGAAGTGTTCACCAAAAGAGCAAGGGAGGCAAGAGAGACATCAGGACTGGTAATGAGGTGGCAGGCAGTCCCTGGGGATGCTGCTGTGCTGGGTTATTGGTCCCCCACTGTGGCAATGCAACACCTATACCTGCCCATGTTGGGTGCTTTGAGGTGGTGCTCCTGCTTCCTCATTTTCTTTCCACTGAGGTTCCCCTTGTGAAATGAAGAAGTTGTGATTTTGCCAGAAGGGCTCTATGAGTGAGCTAATGTTAAAGACAAATAAAGTTTGTAGTGCAAAACATGGCAGCTAGCTGGGGGTTTATTCAAGTGAAGTGCTGTTTGGGGACTTGTAGTGGTCACACAACTGTGCAGAGCCAATGAGGAGTGGAATCTTCTCTAAGTTTGTCCTTGAGAGAAAAAACTCTGGAGAGAGAAGATGTTTAAATATTCAGGGTCATATTCCCAGTCATTCTCCACCATGCTTTGCTATGTTTGCTCAGCTGTACTGCTGGGGCAATGCAGAGGCATTTGTTCCCCTCGTTTTTTGGATGAGCACAAGGACAGAGGTGGACCTCCTTGCTAAAGGTGGAACAGCAGCTTTTGATGTCCTGCCTTGTGTTTAATATGTGAGCCTGATAAGCAGCAGCACATGGATTTGAAGCCTCTCCTGTTCAGGCTCTGGGTGCAGAGAGCCACAAAGAAAGAACTCTGATCCAGGTGAAGTCTCATCTCTGTCAGTGAAGGCAAAAGCCCCCCTGAATTTTTCAGAGCCTCATGCTCAGTTTGTACTGAGGTAGCCCTCCCTGCCAGGGCTAATGGCTCTGCTTGCTGGGCTGGTCTGGGAGGGAGCTGGGAGCCTCACCTGGGCCTGGCTTTAATCAGAGCTGCCAGCTGGGGAGCTCAGGGGAAGGGGTGGGATGGTGGTGGGTGCTGATGACTGGCTAGGAGATGGTTTGGGTGTTGACACCTTCAGGGAGGGATCAAGGAGGGAGACTACAACAAGGAGCAGCAGGCCTGAGTGCTGAGATGCTTTGAGGAATGAACCCTCAGCAGCAACTCTTTAGGGAAGGCTGAGATTGACATGGTTGAACCTTTTGGGGTTTTTTGAGGAAATGGGTTCCACTCAGGTGTGAAAGGGGCTGGAGGCTGGTGGCTAAAGCCTGTTTGCTGGTGTTTGAGCCCAGGCAATGGTGAATTGTACTTGGCTGGCAGGAAGTCGTGGTGCTCCCTCAGTGGGGTGTTTGAGCTCAGTGTCCTGTTTGTATTTGGCTCTGCTCAAGGATGTAGGATAGGTCCCTGGCTCAGCTCAGGTGGCTGAGCCTAGACTGTGCCAAAAATCATGACTAAGGGGATCATGCTCCTTTCTGGACCTGTTCTCCTTTTTCTTCTCCTGGCACAGAAGAGAGGGCTTCCTCCTTCTCCAGTGTCCTAGTGTAAAAATAAACCTATTTTCAATTCTTTATTTTCTTCTTCTCTGGATAAAAGGGGCTATGCTCTGAACCACAAAGACAAGCTGGTTTTTTGTGAGGCAAGGAGGAGCAAACACAGTTTTGCCTCTGAGCTAGAGAGTTTCCTAGTACAGGCTCAGTCCAGATTTTTCCACGTGTGGGCTTGAGCCCAGACATCACCCTGACAACATGTGGGAACATAAATACAAACAAAAATAATTTCCAGATGAGGGATGTATGCAATGTTTTCTTTTACTGGCATTTATGCTTGCTTATTTGGCTGGAGTTGACAAAGCAACTCTGCTTGTTGCAACAGGGCAGCAGGAAGATGCTCAAAACAGTGAAAGTGCCTCTTCAGCTCTGCCTGCATCCCCAGAGGGACCCAAAACCCAGAGCAGACACCCTGGGGAGGCTCTGTGCAATTTTCAGAGGGAGACAGGGTGCAGGAACCAACAAGAATTGTCTTGTCAAAGCAAAAGATTTTTGGGGACCCTGGCTGACCCATAACAATTCAGGAGCTCTTGCATCTCATCAGTGCTTCTTGTCTGGCTGTGCTGTGTTAGGTCCCCTCCTTGTGGTGTGTCCTCATGGACCTGGGTAGGACTCCATCCTCAGGAGGTAAAAGCAGTACCCCAGGAAAAGAGGTTTTGCATTTTATCCTCTTTCACTTGTGAATAGCACAAGTGGGTTTTTCAAGGGAGTTTTTATTGCTGGGAGAATCCCTAGGCAGCCAGGTGTTAGTGGGATAAGAATTTGTTTGTGTTGAATGCCCATCATCTCTCAAGATTCCTTGTGGGGGAAGAAAGAGAGATACCAGGAGCTGTAGCCCCTTGTTTTACGTTGGCACCAACTTTTCTTTCCCTTCTGCTTTGTGTGGCTTTCTCATGGGCTACTCAGTCTGCCTCTGATGCCCCCTGAAGCTGGAGCTATGAAAGCTGTATCTCATGCTCCTTTTTAGAGCAGAAGATAAAACCATGGCCTCTTACGTGTGTGTATATATATTTCCATAGATAGGACAGAAAGTTGCTGCTCTAAGCAATGACATCAGGATGCCTAGACATGATGCTCTACTGCAGCCCTTTGAGGGGCGTCCTGGTATACCTAGGCATTGAATTTCTTTCCAGCTTATCCCCTGGGCACCATTAGGAAAGACAATAATAACAGCAACATTAAAATTAGTGAGTGGAAAGCAGGGCTGATTCATGCTGGCTGCTGTTATAACTATATATCCTCTTCTTTTTTTAAAATTTTTTTTTCTTTTCTTTCTCTGGAAAAATCACTCTTAAATGTAGCTTCAATATATTACAATAGTCATCCCTTGACGTTGCTGCTTTGAGGCTGTACAGCTACCAAGTCTAAAAATAACTAAATAAATCACTCAAATGAGACAGTAAGCAAATAGATTTGCCCACCTGTTTATTAATAAACACATGCACACGAACCTATATTTCTATATTAGAACATGGCTCTGCATCTCCTGTGGGTATAAAAAGAAAAACACCTGGCAAAGAGCGAGGGCAGTAAGGCAAGTACAAAGTTTCCACAGTAAACATATTTGTGTTTGCTGAGCAAGTGTTGCCTTAGGAAGGCAGGCGAGGGGAGCAGCTCCTGCTGCCTTGCAGAGCCTCAGATTACCCAGCACAGGGAGAGAGATGATTCCCACAGCTGCAGATGTGCAGGCTGCAGTGGGATCCTGCAGGGGAGCATTTCAGACATGGGACGTGCAAGAAATCCTCCCCAGGCTCTCTCCATGCTGGCTGTACCTGTGTAAAGTCCAAATGCACTTCCTTCTTGGAGGGTGCAGCTTGGAGAAAGCAGCCAGGAGATACCACCAGCAAAGCTCACTTCTGCTGTTGTGCTTTGTTTTATGGAGGTTTTTTAAATTATTATTTTATTTATTTATTTTCTGGGGCTTACTGCTGGGGGGGGCTGTTCCTTGAGAGGGTTCAGGTCATGCCTTACCCTTGCAGAAATATTTCTGCTGACTTGCAGAGCACTGCTTTCACAGCATCAGTGTAAAGGTGATTCAAGAAAACCTGTCCTGATTGTTTTCAGGGTCATTTGGGTCAAAGGTAAATATAGGGGTAAAGGATGAAGGAGATACAGGAGGAAGCTGGGGTAGGAATGTGCCCAAGGTGTGCCAGGCCCTGGCAGAGGGTCTCTGGGAAGGGAAGATCAGGGTCTCACGATGACAAGTGTCATTCCTGTGCTGCGAGGGCAGGGTGGCTGGAAAGCCTCCATGTGGATGCATCCAACACCATGGCTCCTTTTCTTCCTTCCCATTCCTGTTTGCAAGCTGTGGTGTACCACCCTCCCAGCCACACTGCTATTTCTGCTCCATCACAGGGTCAGCTGAAACATGCTGAACAAGGGGCAAAAGGATAACAAAAAAAACTGAAGCAAGGTACTAACTGGGACATGTTAAGATGTGTGGGTGGGTGTCTCAGGTCTTTCTACACTGCCTTCTAGCTCTGCAAGAGACACAGCAGTTTAATTAAGGATGATGTCTCTTTAGAATTAAACAGTCTTGCACTGGATTAAGCCTCCCACCCCACTGCCTCCAGCTGTCCCTGTGCAAAGGCAATGTCAGGGTCACGCCTGAAAATGGTGTGAGCCCACAACAGGCAGTTGCACCTGGGGCTGGGCTCCTTCAACATATTTGAAAAGCTTTGGGTCCTCCCACTCCATCAGCAGTGGCAATAAAGATTGTGAAGCTGTTGGGTGACATAATCAACTTCACAGCTTTACTTAAATGGTGCTTTTTGCTGACCATTAATGTGCAAAACCTGAATATTGGATTTATTTGTGTGGTTTTCACTCTGGATTTGACACTTAGGGGAAGGAGGATCAGAAGTATAAGAAAGTGCTGTGATTCAGTGATGTGTATGTCACTGCACTTGGTGCATGACCTGCATTTTTTCTGGCTGGGATCTGCTGCTGTTTAATCAGAATCACAAAATGATGTTTAATTAGGTCACAAATGGCAGTGAACTGTCATTTCTTCTGTGAATTAAAAGCCTAGAATAGCCTGGAGAAATCCTGTGAAGCAGCATGCCCTATCTGTCCTGAGAAACTGCCTTTACCTTGGGACAGGGCAGACCTGAACATTATTGTCCTACTAATTTCTGGTTGCATGCAAATGATTTATGTCAGCAGCTGCTACCTGCAATGAGATCTCCCAAAAAGAAACTTTAGGCAGAGGAATACATCCAGGGCTGGCAGAACCCTTCTTTCACCCAGGACTGCTAGTAGGAATTAGAGAGGCATTTTTTCCTCCCAGTATTTTCATTAAAAGTTGTGTTCAGCTGAGATGGGTGTTGCCAGAGAGATGTGGAACCTATTCTGGCCATGTAGCCACAAGAAATCACTGAAGGAAATGGTCTGCTGAGGTCCTTTGGTGTCTGTGAGTTAAAGAAAATGTGTATGCTCCTAAAGTAGGAGCTGACCAAGCGAGGGCCATCTTTAATGTGTTCTTGCTCTGCTGGTGGACAAGCCCAAAGCAGCCTCAGTTAATAGGTCCCTCCTGGCTGTCCACAGATGCTATTTAATTGAAGAAAGCCAGCAGCTAGCACTGAAAGCTGTGCAAAGAGTGGCCTGCCAGGCACTTGAAACAGCAGTGAGGGAGGCTAGACATGTTTAAGCAATAGTAGGGGACAGGTCATATAATTTTGCCACAGCAATTTATTTCCACTTGGTTCTGCCTGCTGGGCCCAAGGCAAAGCATAACTAGCCCCTGGAATGGTTGTCCAAAGGACAGAATCTAATGAAGCCAAAAAAAGATCATGCTCCTTTTCCTTAGCTCTTAAGACAAAATAATGTATAATGCCAATAAACTATGGAAGTGACAAGTGACCATCAGACACGAAAGATCAAAGGAAATAGGTCTCTACCTACCTAAGTAGAGGTCCAACAACCTAAGTATGTTGTTGCATGATTTCTGGTAGGAGGCAGCTTTCAGAGCCTGCCCCTCTGAGGAACTGGACGTTATTTTGGGACATGTATGAAAATGTTGGTATCTCATGATTCTACATTTATTTATGAAGTAGGTCCACAAGGCAGCTGCTAATACAAGTGAGATGCATGTTTTTTAACAAATAAGAGAATTTAGATTAAATATTAACTTTTGGTCATTTCAACTCTGATAGCTTTGGCCTTCAGGCTGATCATTTAATGAGCTCCTTTCTGTTGCTACAGCAACAGCAGCCCTGGAAGACCTTGATGTTCAAGTCAGAAAAAAAAAAAATTAAAGCTTGTTCTGAAATTTGCTTAGGCTTCTATTGATAAGTGTCTGTGCTCAGAGTCAATTGTTCAGACAAACAAGGCTTGGAAATGTACCCCAGGGTTTAATGCAATCCTTGCGCAACCCCATTCCCAGCCACGGGCTCTTGTGCCCTGGTAAAAAAAACAACACAACAAACCAACAAACCTTAAATTCTGTGCCCTCTTCTGACACTCTCGAAGCCATCCAGTGGTGTTGTTTTGAGAAAGCAAACAGCCTGGTTTGTTCCTCTTGCAGAGTTCTCTCTGTAGCTGTGCCCTCAGTGCCCCGTGCAGTCTGAGGTGTGGCACAGGCTGGCTCCTGGAAGGACAGAGCTCTCTGTCTTCCAAGAGGTCTCACAGACTTAAAATATTCAAATTTCTCCTGAATGCTGGTTTTATTTTACAAACTCTCTTTGTGATGACGTCTAAGCAGGTATAAATCAATATCACCTTCTTGAGTTCACAGCAAATATGCCACTTAATACCAAATGAGTTTTTGGCCACTTGTTTTTGCAGCAGTACAAACTGCCTCAGTTCTGTTTACTTCTCTGAATGTTTGTCTTAGCAGTGTTGTTTGAATTATCTGATCTTCAAGGTCAAGAATTTTTTCTTTGTCTGGGCAATTGCATCTCCATCCTTGATATAGGCAGAGGTCCAGAATGCGATTGTGAGTGCTACACACATTTTTTCTTTCTAGGTAGAACACCCCACTCTTTCTTAGAGAGGTATAAATATTTTAATGAAATGTAGGGCTGCAAATGTACAGCTGAGTGCTCATCAAAGCTCGTGGCAGAGCTGCTGTTGTCCTTAGTGTGCAGCCCCGAGGGCATCTTGTTTGAGTCATGTTTCACAATCGTTTTTAAATGTAAACCTTTATGGCCCAATTTAAAGAACAGCTGGGAGGAAACGCATTTTCCTATCCTGAAGAACACTTGAAACCTTCAAAAAATAGTTCTGCTCCATGCTGAGATAGACTGACAGCTCCCAAACTGGAGAGAAGAAGCAGCCCATTATAACTAGTTACAGCCCCAGTAATTTGGATTCTCTTGGAGAAGCTGAGAGGTGTTTAAATCCAGAGTTTGAACCCAACTCAGCCTGCTGCCTCAGGGTGGATGGCCTGGCCAAGAGCACTTTGCTACTTCATGTTTTCTCTTCCAGCTCTGGTTCTGAAAAGTACATTGTGGACCTGAGATAACAACAGCGTTTTCACTGAGCTGTCACTGTGAAAGTTATTCCCAGGAACTGTTTCAATTTTAGCGAGTCTGCATTTTCTGTCAAAATAACATTTTGTCAAAAACCTCCAGACTGTTTCTCATCCAAAGCCTGCTGAAGTCAATGAAAAACATACTTCTTCAAGAGAATTTAATTGCTATTAAGAGTACCAGAATAAAAGCATAGCCACATTAGAAATTTTCTCTCTTGATGGAGATTTATATTGATATTTTTCATTTTCTAGACTACTGAAAATTAGGAATGGGGCTACTGGATAATGATCTGGACTTCCCCTTGGTTTGAAAAATGGGGTATGAGACCAGTTCATGCCTGCTAGAAAACATGTGTTTCTTTGATGGCTGCAACAATCTAGCAAGGAGCTGTTATAATGGACAGACATGACCACAAAGCAATATCCTGGTCATACATGTGTTAATAAAAATTCAGTTAAAAAAAAAAAAAAGCAAAACAGAAATAAACCCTCAAACAGGAGCACAGCCCTGTCCTCCTCCCTTGAAAATTTGGCTGATAGAGCATCAAAGATTTTAAAGATGACTGAAAAACATTCAAGAGGCAACAGTTTCAACACCACGAGGGTTTTTTTAAAAGAGTATACTGTTAAGAATGCATGACAATAAAAGACAAATGAAATCACCTCTCCACCTAACTCCTTCCAGAGAATGCATGTGTGCGCTCACACAAATATCTTGGTGAGTTATTAGCCTGGAAGTCACTCAAGCCTTAGAGTGATCCAATTCTCTTGAGAAGAAGAAGAAAGTAAAGCTGCCAACTTCATGCTTCAAGTGGAACAATAATCCTGAACTGAGAGAACAGCTTCCAAGTCTTCAGATGGCAAATTATTTATCTGCTGACACAGAACAATGCACACTTTGTAGTTGATGTATGAGGTTCCCTATGTGCACTGCATTAGAAAGGAAGGGGGTGTGGAGTTATACAATTATACTTTTTTATTAATGGGGAAACTCCCGCTCCCTCAACAGCTTTAAAATCTATAATTAGTCACAAGGGAATCCAAATGCTTTTGGCAGGCCCTTTTGAGGTGTTTGACTATTTTGTTACTCGGACCAAAGGATACTGCTGGCAAAAGTTTTCAGTTGAAGCTCTGGGATTATCTGCCAGTCCCCAGGACAGCTCTGGCAGAGTGTCCCAAAGGATCTCAATCAGTGCACTCCAGTTGCTTTTAAATTTTTTCCATTTTTCCCCTTTTGTGTTCTCTTATTTCTTTTGCTTTTTATTTTGACTGTAAATCTTTAATGTGGGGAATCTTGTCTCCAAGACTGTCTGTGAGACACCTTTTTACCACTGCTGTTGGGAGGACGGCAGAAACATGGTTTTTTTCCTCAACAGGGAAGAGCCATTTTTGAAAGCCAGCCTTTGTTTTAGGATTGCCAAGCCTTGGCCCTGAAGCTGAGGTAACAAGCCAGGGCTCTGCCAAAAGGCAACTGCTTTTGGGCTTTCATTGCCTGAAGCCCTCTCTGAGCTGAACTGGGCTCATTTCACCCAGGAACTGTCTGAGCTATCGTGACTTTGTGATGTCATCATAAAATAGAATCTATATAATTAACACTGGTTATCTAAAGCCAAAAAGACTTTGTATCTCAGCACAAAATGTTTGATTCAGCTTTTAATTGCTTTAAGCTTTATTAAAGGTAAAGTTTTTCTGTGGGCTACTTGCATCCTTGTCTGTGATCAGGAAGTGAATATTGCTGTGTGCAGCATCCTTGGAGCAGGCAGGATGCTGCTGCATGAATTGCCAGAGGTTGGCCCTAATACCATCCTTCCATAAAAGGCACCCACTGCTCAGATTTCCTCCATAGTTTGCCATGCCAGGTTATGAGCTGTAAGAAGTCGTTTGGAGATGTTCAGCAGTGTTAAACAAGATTACCTCCTGATGGGAATGAGTTCACATACCAAATCGATAAATGTCCTCTGTCTGGCCATCAGAGTGGTGACATTACCTGCCCCCTGTGCTGGGGCCCAGTGCTCAGACAGAGTGGGCACCCCTGGGGTCAGGGCCAGGGCACGTTGTGCTGCTGTTGCCTGTTGGGGAGATCAATACGAGACTTCTGCACCTTCCATTGGAACAATCCTCACGTGCATTCACCATGTGAAAAAAACCCCGGCTGCATCCCAAGTTCCCATTCAGGGCAGCATGTGTGTCCTGCCAGATGGTTTGCACAGAGTGGTTCCTGTCTGGATGCATTGCCTCTGCTCCTGGAATCTATGGCTTTTGCTACTTATCAGTCAAATAAGAAGAGCCACATGGAAAGACACCCCACAGTGTGTGGGGAATGAAAGGAAGATCAAGGCTGTAAAGATCCCATCTCATGTTCTACTGTGAGCTACCGTAGTGCATCCATTTCCAGAGAGCAAAGTGAGGTGTTTTTTAACTGAGATCCTGTGGGCAGGAGGAAGCCACTGTCAGCTCTTGCAGTGTCATTCAGAGCAGGAGAAGGCTTTGTGGAAGTGCAAGATAAATGTGGTTTGGTGCTGATGGTTTGTTGGTTTCCCCCCCTCCCCGATCTAATGTTAAGACTGGTTCTCATGAACAGTCTGGGGTTTAGTGGTGTTGAGTTGGCAAGACTTTCTTTCCTTAAACAAGAGAGAAGACCAGTTCCAGTTATATTAACCAGGCTAAATGTCAATGAAGCTGATTAAATCCATTCCCTCGGGCTCAGCTCCCTTCCTTGGCTGTTCTTTGCAAAGTATCGATTGTGATTACTGCTGATTACCATTTTTTGGATAAAGGTACTATAAACCACAATTTTATCATGAGGTATTAGCTCCAGCAAAGGGAAGAAACACAGACATGGAACTTTACACTGCTTTCTGTATTTAGTTAACCAGCTTGATGTAGGAAAAGAGCTTAAATCTGTCTTTTCAGAGCCTTTGCTTCCATGCTTCAGCACTGCAAACACCTGCAAAACCCTTGGCAAATATCTAATCACCACCTTTAATGTGACCATTCCCAGACTTCATCACCTTCAATGGCCTGGCCAGGGATTACCAAAGTTGCTCTTTGCCTTCACTTTCTTTGAGTTTACACAACATTGCTGCTAAGCACATTGCAGAACAGCCTGGTGACTGATGAAATACCTTGCAGAGATGACTGGACACTGTGTAGATCTTCACACTGCACTCTCCCAGGAGAGAGGTGCACACTGCAAAGGGCCAGGGTTTGTCAGAAAACTGCAGAATTTTTGACTGACGTATTCATGCTACAAATGATGTTGAGATCTGATATGTTGAACAAGAAAAACTCTGACTTTGAACTGAATTCAGCTTTGCACTCAGAATGGTTTTTCATTTAAGCCCTAGAAATGTTTATGTTCAGAGCCTTCCATCCTGCACAACTGGGATCCCAGCACAGCTGAGGCATTTTGTGGTACATGTTCAGAGTAACAATCAGAGCACTAAGCCTATGACAGAAGTGGAGGGCATTTGGTTTGCTGGCCCCATGGAAGACCTTGTGGCTCTGTAGAGCTCTGTACAGATAGGTCTTGTTTTGTCAGAGTGCTGTGCTGGTAGGACCAGCTCTGCAGCAGGGTTTGCAGAAGCTCAGCTCAACACTGGCTCCATGGCATTCTGAATTGTGCTGCTTCTTACAGCCTGCCTCACCTGGGCCCTTTTGAAGGTGCTAAGGTTAGGAAAGCAGCATTTGCCTCCTTGGAGATATGTGCTTTGGAGACTAAGAAGGGAAATTCCTCAGGAGCAGGAGTTAGTACAAAGGGCTGAGGTGCTTCTCTGGTTGTGTGCCAACCTTGTCCAGTTGGTGACATTTCCACACAGGGAAAGTGGGCACAGAAGTAGCTGAACCTGATATTTTCTATTGTGTTTGTTCTTCCATTGCTGCAGGTCACTGTTTTATAAACACTTCATCTCTATGAGAAGGAGTTTACTCTTCTCCCAGCTGCAGGCTACAGCATGTTGTAAGATGATCAGGCAGGAGCTTTGCCCTCAGTGAAGAGGGACAGGGCTACCTAGTTAGGCCAGGGGCTTGTTTCAGACGTTTTTAAAGGGATAATCTATTCTGCACTTATTTAAAATATGGCTAAATTGTTGGCAATTAAACAGTTCAGTGCTTACTGCAAGGTATCTGCATATGTAAAATAACACAGGTAATTCCATGATGTGCACCTTAAGCTGCCTGTTTTTGTATTCAAGTGGTATGAGCATATAGGTACCCAACCCCTAAGAGGTCAGACAGTCTGAAAGGGAAAGATTTTCTCTTTGCCTTGGATTCTTTCCTTCATTGCTTCCCTTTTCACTAATCTCAATCACTCCCTCGTGTCTTTGCTTCCAGCTTCCTCTGTGCCAAAAAGTAGTGATGCAGAGGGAGCAATGCAGCCCCGTGGCCACCAAAGCAGTGACTGCACCTGTCAGGATGGCTCTGCTGGGAGCAGAGCTCTGCTGGCTCTCAGCAGACCTGCAACCTCTTCCAGGAGCCATGTGGGCTGTGGTGTTGAGTGGAGCTGTTGTAGGTACTGTGGCAATGCCAGGCATTGACAGATCCAGAAAACTTGATTCTGAACTTGGAAGAGAGTGTGTGCCTTTCTCAGCTTGGATCTGGTAGGAATTTGATTCCCAATCAGCATAAAAGCAAATGGATTTTGTGTGTCCGATGCCCTGAGTTTTGGAAATCTCAGCCTCTAACTCTCCTTGGTGTGTGTGTCTGTTGTCCCAAGAGAGGCAGTGCCCTGGGACAGCTGACAGGGTTCACTGAACTGGAAACTTGACCCTCTCTAACTCTTTTTGGACCCTGCAACTGCTTAGCAAGTCTTCCATTTTAACCAGTGCACTCATGTGGCACAGTTTTAATCCTTCATTGCTTCTGGAGAACGGCCATTTCAAACGAAGCCCTGGCCTCAGAGGAGTCAGTGTGAATTCTGAGCTGCCCTCAGCCGGGGCCAGGGCTCCAGCTCTGCTGTGCTGTCCCCAGCAGGGCACTGAGCCAGACAGGGGCCAGCGCTGGCCCCACGTGGGGCGAGTGCAGAATGAAGCAGGGGGTCAGCAGGAGGAAGTCAGGGCGCTGAGCTGGGCATTCAGCTGCTGCTGCTGCCAGGGGACTGCTGCCAAAGAGGGGAATATGGGAATATGCCCTTTCCATGCCCCATGCACACAGTCTCTCCTTGCTCAGCGTCAAGGCCACAACGTACCCAGCACTTCTGTGAGAAAGCAAAATACACAAGTAAACAGCAGCTGCTTTAGCTCCAAATATGTCTCGGTTGGTTGCTCCTGTTTTCTTGTCAGGGGAGTGGTTCAGCTAAGGGAAAGGTGATTGAACCATTACCAGAGGGGAAAAACACCTATTAAAAATGAAATAATTCAGAATATTGGAAGTGGCTCCTATATGTGAGCATACCTGTTTGATTTGGCCACTGACCAGTCCTTAGCAATCCTTTTTTTTCTCTGATGCTGACAAACCCATGTTCAAGAGCTGTAGGGTGATTCCTGACCTGAAGGGAAGCAGAGCTGGAGAAGCGTCCTTGTCTATACTGGCACACAGGTGAGTTGGGAGAAACAGTGACAGGGTGTTTGAACCAGCTGCAAGAATCTGGAGGCTGTGAACACTGAAGGATATAAGAAAGGAAGGGAATGAGATGCTAAAAGGAGTAAAAAGCTTAAACTGAGCAATGGAGACCGTAGATCTAAATGTCAGGGTATATTTCCTAATAGTGATTTCTGTCAAGTTGTTGGATAATCCCAAAGGGAAATGGTGGAAATCTTGTACATTAAGATGTTTCTCAATTTGGGTTTTGATGAAGGCAGCAGAAAATACATACTTACATAAAAACTCAGTTGAACTAGATAATCTCAGAGTATTTTCCCATCTCTAAAGTGTGATTTATACTATAAACACTGCCAGACCCTGCAAACTAATCTGTTGTACTAAAAGTGACTCAAACACAACTGCTTATATTTTTATACCCCTCATGATGTTGTACATTTGGTTTGCCAGGATGAGTGGGAGTATCCAGGACACACTTTACTGTGAATGGATTTCATGAACTATAATTACTAGGCAATAAATCCATACAAATGGGAAATGTCTCAGGCCTTGTGCTGAATAGTAGGAAAGGACAGGAACTGATTGTTTTGGGGATCACATTTTTGTGTGAACTTGGAAGAAATTAAAACACCAATGTTGCTTTTGAAAGGCCAGTAAGGGCAGGGGCCACAGATTTGTTCTTTACATTAACAATAAAAAATGTATTTGCACAGCTATTTCTTGGATGGGAGCTCACACAAAGACAGCTGGTTTTAATTAGACAAACAGATGCAATAGCTGCACAATTACAACTTGATCATGAGCCTGTGGAAGGAGAAGGGATCTTCAGCAGTCTGTACTCAAACTGCTGTTGGACAGGATTAGACCTGCAGGTGAAAAATTCTGCACTCACCACAGCAATCCTAGGAAACTGCTGAGAGGAAGATTTTTTTCCCATGGCAAACTCCATTTGTGCACCAGCATTCCTAGTTCTGATTTGGTGGTGAGTAGAGATCTTGGGGAACAACCAACTCATTGGCTTTACTGTCATTTCTTCCTCCTTCCAGTATGGTAAAGGAGGGGAAAATATGATTTATATCTCTGAGCAATTCCCTGGTATCACTTTAGGGGAGAGTGCAGGTATTTCTTGCATGTTGCCAGAGGAGTTTGCTACTGATCGTTATAGAAATTATTACCAGTAATAATTGTGATAATGCTCAAAAGGAGTTTTGTACTACTAGAAATGGAATAAGAAGATATTTTGTTGCCCAAAAGAAATAAAAACATGATCTCAAGTAAGGATCTATGAATCTGTGACTGAGGCACAGATCCTCATAGTACCAAAAAACAACCAGGGCTTTTCACCCCACTGACACCAAAACTACTTCTACTGTTGTTAGTGACAACATAAGGGATTAAACCCCTACAATCTGTGACTCATTATTCAGTGTCTTTAAGTATTATTTTCTTCTCCCTGTTTTTTACAGAGGATGTGCAGGGTATCAATAGGTGAGCATATCTATGTGCATATCTGTGTGCGTGTGTATGTGTGAGAATACACACATATACTCACCATTACTTTCCAAATAAGTAATTATAAGCTCCCAGCCATCGAAACTCTGCATTATCTTATTATCATCAGCCATTGGGCTGTAGTAGAATAACAATCTAGCACTGCTGAGAAGGATAAATACAAACTCAGCAAAGGAAAGACAGGCATTTATTCAATATATTCATTTGAACTATTGTGGAAAACCTCAACTTTACCTGCCTGTTATAAAAACCCATAAAAAGCTTCTGCAGGGGGTTCCTGTCCCCTCTGCCACATCCTCAGATGCAGGACAGTGCAGAGCCTGTTCACTCTGTCCGGTAGAATTGAGAGGAAAATCTCCTAAGGCAGAGTCCAGCCCTCAGGCTCTCAATCTGACCCTGAAAATAGCAGCTCTGGCTGTATGAGGCTGGGTCTTGCCTTCTCCCTCTGTTTAACATCACTGACAACTCTGTGTAGGAGGGCTGTTTCTGGCATGTTCAAGAGTGCTCTGCTCTGCTGATGAAAACATGTGCAAAACAAACGGTGTCAGGTCCTTGGGAAATCTGTCCAGCCAGCTGAGAGCCTCTGTGAGCCTGTACCAGAGACAAGAGAGGGTGTGAGCCACTGTCCCGAGGCTTGGGAGGTCACTTTGTGAAAGATGGGCTCAAACTGCTCCTCCACAACATGAATGTGACCAGGTGGCTGTCCCAAAGCTCTCTGATCTGGCAGTGTCTGGCTTGGTTTCCCTGTGTCTTTGTGACAGTAAATCTTGCTGAAGTGGAGCTTGTCAGTGCAGGGTGAGAAATGAAAAGGTGACCTGAGGAAAACCTGCAGGCTTCTGCCCCCAGGCTGGGCAGGGAGCCTGCCTCTGGTTCTGAAAATACAGCTGCACCCCAGGCTGGCCAGGCTCCCTCCTTCCCCCAGCTGGACCTGGCTCGGGGCAGTGCTGCTCACATCTGGCTTGCAAGTGTCTCTATTTCCTCCTCCTTCTCCTACCTCAAGTTCAGATTCCTCCTTGTGTGTTTGAGAATGGAATGTGGGGTGTCCCAGGCCTTCCCTCCAGAGATGGTTGGGTGCTGTTTTGACAGCCCTGCTCACTCTAGTCTTGTCTCCTTCTGCACCCCAGCTCCACTTCTGTCATGACCAAGACACAGCAAGACTCCTTTTCCTTCTTATTGCTGTTTGAAACTTTCCCCTGAGCACAAGCTCTTCCTCTGTGGGTGTCCTCACAAATTGCCTGTGATGTGCTGTTCTAGGCAAGGAGAAGGTACCTGGTGAAAGGAACTGGTTTCATATGCAGGAATCACCAGAATCCACATTTGCTTAATTCTCTGCCATAAGATATTGGACAGATCCTTAACCTTCATTCCTACCTTTGTGATGGGAATCATTTGCAGCCCACTTCAAATTAGAGTGGGAATCCCACAATTCCTTCCAGAATTGCTATCCAAACTTCCAAAGTTTGAGTTTCATTAGAAATCCTAGACCAACCTTTATGTCATATTGCTTGATTACTGAATTTCTTTCTTTGGCTAGTTGCTTTTTCATTGCAACTTTTTCTATGACTTTCCCCACACTGCCCTTTTTGTCAGTCTATATATTTTTCTGGTTGGAGCTGTAGATCCCTGGATAAGCAGTATCAAGTATTGCTTTGAATACTGAGCAATTACATGACAGAAAGCTCCTCCACAAAGCCAATGAAATGGTCCCTGGTGCACATACAGATATCAACAGTGCTTTGGTGCTCTGTTCCCTTTTGTTTTATTAACCCTGGCCCTGTGGGCATTGAGCAATGATCCAGATTATATCTGTGCTGCACGTACAGTGCATTCTGCTGGCCACTTCAACCAGCAAGGCAACACAGCACATTTCTGAAGCTGAGTACTTTACTTGCAAACACAATTTCATCAATAACATAAATTAGCTTGTGCTTGCAAACATCCATGCTGCATGCATGACTTTTCAGCCAAGAAACAGGCATGCTCACACTAACTTCAATATGGACAATTTGCCTCTCTAAACAGCTGTGCAGTTTCCTGCACCCTCTCTAGCAACTGTTATCTGCAATTAGTTTCTAAATGCTTCTTTCAAGTGAACTCTAAGGGATTTGTGCTTTATTTTTGTGCAAATAAACAAGACATTTTCTTGAGAGGGATTAACAGAATGGTAGGGAAAAGAGCTGTCTGATGGGGAAGGGCTCACACTCTCATGCAGAAAAGATGATTTCAGTATCGTGCAATGGGCTTTATTTTTATATCTGATGGCATCTTTGGGGCTTTGTTGGCTACATGACAGCAACAGATGAACAGTATGTTACTCATCAAAAGCTACCTGGCACGACTATCTAAAAAAAGAATAGAGCAGTGAACAAATACAGCAGAGAGGGAAGTGATGACAGCAGCCACATTTCAAGTAAGATCATCTTTGTCTAAATGGTGTTTTGATGAAGAAAGATTAAATGATGTGCTGGAATGAGTGCAGTATGACTAATGAGAGGATTCACAGTTATAAGATAGGAGAGAAAAATATCAGAAGGGACATAAACAATCAGGCATCCACATGCTGGTGGACTGTTAGGAAAAAATTTTGCTGATTGGCCAAAGATATTGCTGTTAGCTGGCTTTTTTATCTTCCTCTGAGATGTTTCAATCCATTAGGACTATCTCCAGAGGATCCAGAGATGAAAATCTGTGACCAGAATTGTTTTGCAGCAGCTCCAGGCTATGACTGTATGAGCCAGATAAGTTGGGGCTGATTCCTGGCTTGTCCCAGTAAGAGCCCAGCTGCCCACTATGACACTGAAGAGGGTAGAAGGCATCTTCCCATGTTTTCATGGCCAAGGAAGCACACTGACATTTATCCAAGGGTGTATCCAACTGCAGAGAGGCAGTTCATTGCAGGATGGCAAAGTCACAGGGAGTTTTTTGTGTAGTTGGACTTGGACAGGAGGGAGCAACAGGAACATCATAACCCCACTGGTTTTCCATGGGAGCTGAAATTTTCAATTACGTGGTTAGTATTAACATTGTATTTCAAGTCTAAGTGTATTTCCTCATGAATTTGTCATTATTTATTTGGCCTCTTTAGATGGGCATAAATTGTATTGGTGACATCTAATAATTAGTTCTATTTTTGCAGAAAGTAAAACTGCAGCAGAAAAATGGCCTGGCAGGTGCTTAGCTCAGGGCTAGAACAAAATGAGCAGCTGCCTAAGCAAGAAACTTTACTGACAGAGTCCTTGAGATGATGGAGGCTTTTTCTTTCTAGTAGTTTCAGATTTACACCTCTCTACTATTTTGCTCTTGGTGTTTCCTCAGCTAAAGCAGAGTATAACAATGGAGAGGACAGGGAAAATATTCTGGATGGCAGCTCCAAATGCAGTGTAAGCAAACAGTTCTGTTATGTGAAGTTGTTTGGATAAATACCCAGAGGTTGCTGCCCGCACTGACCAGTAGAGCTCAGCCTGTTTCAGTTGGAAATGGCAAAACTGGCCATGGGGCTCTTTCCTTACTCTGTGCAGTACAGGCACAATTATGTTGGGATTGCAAGACCTTGGAGATCCCACAGTAGAGGGAAGATGGAGACAGACACAGCACCTGGCAGCTCGAGCCCTAACACCAATCCTGACGTGACCACACACAAAACAAACCACCTTTCCTTTCTGGCAGAGATTTTGGCCACTGATCCTGATGGCATTTGACATGAGAAGGATTCAAATAGCAAATAGCAAAAATGCTGCAAGAGAGGAAGGAGGTCTCTGCATTTATCAGTTAAGTTGTTGTGCTTCAAGACTTTTCCAAAATCTAATGGATCAATGGGAATCCTTCCAGTAACTTCCACTGGGATTTTATAAGGCTTGAATTAATGGTCTGGATGCTGTGATTGTGTGTTTCTCTCACAGCACCACTCAGAGCTGTGCCTCCAAAGCAGACTTGAGCAAATGGGCTCCTTAATCAATGTTTTGCAAATGGCAAGAAATTAACTCACTTGGGAAGTTCCTGATAACAAATATTTGTCTCCAACTGTCTGAAAGTTGTCTATTATAAATGGAGGGTGAAGAAGCCATTTTTGACCCTGTTTCTGACTGAGTTCCAGCTGTATTAGGTTTAAGGCTAGTTTTCTGATAAGAGGTAAATGTTTGTTAATAAGAATAAAAATGTCTTAGAAATAAGGAACACCTCGTAGTTAATGTGAATGGCTTAGGACTGCAAACTGCATCTGACTTAGAGGAGAAAGAACATGCTCTAGTGTAAAGGTTCAGCTTCTCCTGCAGATCTCATTTCCCTTGGGGTGTACCAGTCCAGCTGCTACCCTGATTCCCCAAGTTTCTTTTTTTAATCCTTGTGCATTTTGAGGAATCTGTGCCCTATCTTTTTTAACCACACTGCTTATTTGCAGAAAAAAATTCTCTGTTTGCCCACCCCATGTCTCTTCTCCAGCAGCCACAAAGTCAGACACATTCCTTAAAAGCCAGACAGGGTTTTAGTAACCACCTAGTCAAGAGAAGCTGGTATTGAGAGGTATCTTGTGGGTACTCATATACCTGCTTGCACCCACAAACAAGGCCCTGCAATCTCAGCTTTATGTTAGAAAATAACTGAGTTTTAAACCACAGAGCTGCAGACACAAAGCTGTGGTTGGGACTGGGCTGAAAGAACCATGCCTGTCCTGGAGAATGTCACTTTGTTTATGACTGACTCTGCTTCCAGTGATGTGCGAGAAAAAAATGATAGCATGTACTCAGTAGGAGTGTGTGTATATGTGTGTGTACACTCAGAGACAGGCACATTTATAAACAAACCACAGAACACATTGCAATGCTTGAAAACACTCCAGTGTGTCTATGGACATCTTGTTCTCTCCTTCTGTGCTTGAGGTATCAGGTTTCCTTGTTTACAGTCTGCCTCATTCAGGATCTGGAATTCCTAAAGAGCGGCAAAACCCTATCATGTGACTGAAGACTGATTTCCAGGAAAAGCGGAAGGGGTTCTAGGAAAGGTCAGTTCTCACGTTTTCAGTTGTTCCCTTCAAGAATACAGAATGAAAGAGATGAAGTCAACACGAAATCCCTGATCCTTTGTCTTCCTGTTGAGCTTGGAATGAGATCTAAAGGAAAATCCAGTGCTTGATGCAGGGTTCCTTAAGCTCCACATATTTTTCCCCCTCTTTAAAGGTTTACTGACATGGGACATTTCACACACAATTGGGATTTCTGCCTCCAGGATGCCAGTCCTCCCAGTGGCTTCCTTATCTTCTGAAGTGTTGTTTTAGCATGTGCTGTCACCAGTGGCCATAACCCTGCTTGTGACATCACTAACAAGATCACGGGACAGAGCCAGGCTACAGTACATGTAGGGAGAACTACATTAACGTAGTAACAGAGAGCAAATAAAGAGCAAAATGCAAACAAAGCCCCAGGGTCACATGTTCCAGAAGCATCAATGAGAGCATTCCTAAGCTTGTCTTGTTGGGCAAGAGCAGGACTAGTGGACATTGATTATTTGGGGTTATCTAGATGAATGGCATCTGGGTCTGTGGCCTGGGCTGTAGCTTTGAAGACCCTGCCCTATAACTGGCTGTAGTGCCTCTCCTGGCTGTGCCCTACAGGTCCCAGGACATGGGAATCCTTCTCTTTGTGGTGGGACACGCCTGACTTACTGCACTGTGTCACAGTTTGCCCTGGGTAAGCCATGGGCCATGGGTCTCTGTGCTAACCAGAAGGCTGATGTGCTGCCAGGCTGCAATTCCATGTCAGTCTGAACCAAGAGATCTGACTTTTTTCTTTCCTGAGATCTCATCTGATCTGCTATCAGCTTGGATCTAACCTGGTGGATCAATGAAAGTGATGACAGTGTACAGATTTGTTTTTCAGTGGCATTGATGAAGCAGTGTTGCAAGATCCTCAGCTCAGACTCAGAGTCTGGCTAACTTATGGTTGTGAAATTTCCAAAGGCAACAAGGGGGGAAAAAAAGCAAAAAGGCAAAAAACCACTCTCCCCTATGTTGCAACTCTAAGTGCAATCAGTTGCGAACAATAATTCCCTCTTTGGACACTCAGATTAATTTGAGTTGGGTCCACAGAAAGTAATTTCTATATATATCAGCTAGATGTCTGACCTGAGGGTTAAACCAAAAAGTATGCTTGCAGAAAAGTTGCAAATGTCAAATTCTGGTCTGGCAGTCCAAGTTCTGCCCTTGACTAATATAGATTGTCTCAAAATTGTGACCATGTTGAGCAATTGCTCAGGGGAAGTGAAGATCTTGCCCATTCTGAAGAACCTCTATAAGCTAAAACACCAGCAATGAGAACCAGAAATGAAAATACTTGGTTAAGGAGCAACGCTGTAATGATGATTTTTACTGTGAAATAGCTCCCAGGACTGCACTGGTGCTTCAAAATATTCTTCCCAATCTTCTTGGGCAGCTGTTATTTTAGTTGCTCTGTGCCATTGATAAATGAGAGGGCTCATTGCCTTCCATCAGTGTTTCAGCTGCTTGCTGAAGTCCAAGTGTGGACTGCTGGCTGAAACATGAAGGTACAGTGTCTAATTAGGTCTGATTCCCACACTGAAGCATCTCTGGTATGAGTGGGCACTTCAACATCTGAATATAACACAAAGTTAGAAAGGTTCTAATGAGTATTCTGAGATGATTGATTATGGCAGAGCAGAGGACCCCCAGTGCTGGGCTGTGAAGGGGATGTACAGGCAGGGGACATCCAGGCAGTCCCTACCTCAATAATCATGGAGAGAGCTAAGAAGGACTTCCTTTAAATGCTGAAAATTCAGAGGAGGAGGCCAAAAGGGAAGAATCAACACAATTTGCACCTGGGAGTTGAGGAAACAATAGAAAATATCTAGGAAATTCTGCTCCATCTCTTTCTCCTTTGAAGAATGGATTCACAACGTGATTTCAGGTTTCCAGAAATTCCTCACAATATAGGCCAGAAAAAAAAAATTATTCTAATCTCCACTCATGTAAAGTAATTTAATTTCTCAGTGCTGTGAAACATCCATAAGAAAAGATATTTTTAGCTCTTTTAAATGTTGGCTACCTGCAGGAACACGTCATGCATACCATTGCTATTGGACACTCTTTCTTAGTGGAATTTTCATTTAACTTAACTGAGATAAATTGCAAGAGGAAATGCTTATTAATGATAGCTCCACCCAAGAGAAGCCTCATGAAGATTTTTTTATTAAGATCATTGTAGCAAGGATTGTGCCATGCTGTGATGATCTAATGATCACCACTTTACTCACTGTGGAATTGCCATTGTGGGTGACCTTCCTTTCAGCAGGGGTGAAATGTAGCACAGAGCAGGCTCCTGATTCACCTTCCCTTACCCCAAGGGGCCTGACCTCAGTGACTTTTCCAAGGAGGAGCTAAGCTGGTCCCTCATCTGAATCTGGAAGATCAGGTGTGAAAGGAGGCCAGAGCCCTTCATACCTTTTCATGCAGTAAATAATGTTGCATATGCAATGTATCAACTACTGAGAGCAGTGCTAAACACCTCAGGTAGTTTTCCATTTTTCCTTGACAAGTACCTTGATTATCAGACCCCTGTATTTGTAACGGATGTGGTACATTGGACTCTGAATATCATAACTTGCCAAGGGAAAACAACAGTAAACTTGATTCAACATTTTCATCAATGCTAAGCTGGCTGACACTGCACCAGCAAGGGCAGGAGTCTGATCCCTTTGTACTTCAGATACTGCTCTGAACCATAAAATCAAATGGGGTCAGGTAGATAGCAAGGTGCAGAGTAAAGGTGTCACAATCTGGCACATGTCTCCAGTGAAGTCCTCCAGAGGGAGGTACAATAGAAGGGTGAAGTGTTAATAGCTCCTTCGAGTTTTTATGGCTCCTGTTTTACAAAGAGTGGTCATGTGCTGCTGTTTACTCATGTTTTTTCTATTTCCTAGATCTGCCTTTGTGATAGCCGCTCCCAGAGCAATCAACTTGGAGGAAATTCATGTCTGAACTGATGAAGCTGAGTTTTGTTCTCAGCTTCTCATTGGAAATATGGAAGTTTTTCTTCTATCTGCGTTTTTACCAAGGTGTTCCTAATCAAAGACCTGTGGCTAATTCTGGCTTCTTTGGTGTCAGCTCTTCCATGTCATCAGCACATATCCTGTTACTTCTAGGATCAAAAAAACCATGTGGAATGTGCCAGGTAGACTTTCTGTTGCCTCATGTGCACAGGTCCCGTGTTTAAATTCTGAGCCAGGTGTGGTTTCAGTGAACCAGGAAGTTGTGATAACACCATAGATAGGGACTACAGAAAAACTCATTTAAGCCAACAAGTGCTGAGTCTACAGCACCTGGAGTTGTTGAGACCATGCACTAATCCCTGATGCTGGGCTTGCTCTACTGAGTGGGTACAATACTAGGTCAATGTTAAACTGCTGTGGATGTCGTGTGTCCACACAGGGTGAGTACCCTCTGCATTGTATGTCCCTACATTTCCCATTTGTGTGCAAAAATGTCTTGGGACTCTTCTGCTGCTTGTTGAGAGGAGGATTTTGATGAGTTCAGCCTAGTTTCTCTTCCCCCTTCCTTACAGGATGATATTTTAGTTCCAGAAAGAGAATCTTTTAAACTTCCCATGTCAGCTGTAAACTCTACCCTGCACAGAGTGAACAGTGTCAGCAAGAGAGGACAAGGTCTGGGGTTATGAAAATGGCTACTCAACACCAGTGAGTCCAACAGTGGAGCCCAGGAAAGCTCTGTGTTCCTACAGAGACAGAACTGATGTGCCTCCACACCAAAGCACAGAAGGCTGGCAGGGGCAGGAACAGCACATGTTTTGATGCATGAAGACTCCACATTATGAAAACCTTCCCAAAACAAGGAAAAAATAAAGTGTTTCAAAATGTGAGCCCAAAGGAAAAGCAAATTGACGTCTAACAAAAGACTTATTTTCTTCTCCCATAGAGAGGTATCTGCCACTTACTCGAGCTGGCAAGGCAGAGTCTCAAAAGGCAATTTAACCAAGTTGCATAAGGCCTTGGCAGGGTGGCTGTAGAAATATAGGGCCTCTTATCTGAATAAGAGCTGGCCACAGCTGTTGCAGATCTTGAAGGAATTATTTCTGTGCCTGTCAAACATCTGCTTTGTAAGCAAACACAGCGGCTGAAGCTCTAGTGGTGCACATGACATGCTGCAGCTCATGGGGCAGAGCCAGGAGGCAGTAAAAGGAAAATTCTTTTCCCTGGCATCAGAAACCTGATGTCCCATGAGTGTCTCAGATGGACAGATAGGCCCTAAACCCTCTGCGTTATACAGATCTGTGCCTTGTCTTAGGAAAAGAGCCAGTGTGGTCCAAGCACTGATCTCAGTGTCTGGTAAGCTATAAATCATCTACAGCTGTCAGGAACATTCTGACATATAGCCTACAGAACTACATTTATTTGCTTTCTCAACACCCAGGAATTATTCCATATAAACATGTGTCAACCCAAAAAGGCTGATGCTAAAAATCAGGATGCACATTGGAGCCCTTTGACATTAAATCATTAAATATCTACTTCCTCTCCTGTTTTTCCTCCCCTAGTCATCACTATATTTTTTCTCTGCAAAATAGTCACAGTGCATCCTCTGTAAACCAAACCAACTGCATTTCTGTATGTCTGGTAGTGTCCCCATTACCAAAACTCCCACACTACACAATAAATGCCCTCTGAGACTCTGGCCACAGGGAGTGGGGGATGCCTGTACTCTGGGTGACCAGAACTCTTCGTGCTCCCTCGTGTTTTTATGCTGCCACCAGTCCCATAAAACCCCATGATAAGTGCCTGTTGCTGTGTTTCTTTGCCTGTCTGCAATGTGCACCTTCACTCTCCCAAAATCTAGGTGCTGTAGGAGAACCCAGTCCAAACATAAGGATTGACCACCATTTGAGAAGACTGATTTTGTTTTTCCACGCAAAACTTTCCTTCTTTGTGCTCTACCAAAACCCACTAGCACTTAAGGAGGAGGATGGTGACTGTGAATAGATGAACAACCAGATGAATGAATGTAAAAGGTTGACCTGAGGTCTCTCTCCTCTGCTTTTTCCCCGGCAGACTTCCAAGTGTTCCTGCAGTGTGTTCCTGAGCTGTTTATCTACATCTTTTTGAAAATCTCTTAGTTCAATGTGACACAGCTCCACATTTTCTTTATATGTATAATCAAATGCAAACAATTAAGATTGCCTAACTGAGCTCTGTGCCAACAGGTAACTACAGTTCAAACAGCCTTTTACGCAATTAACAGGTTGGACAGCATTTCCTCCACACCCTTCAAACAAAGTTATGGTGTAACATCTAGCAGAACTTTCTGTCAAAATCCCCAGTTCTAGGCTGAGCTCTCAGGGCAACTGCCTGAGCCCCCGGGTTGTGAAGGACACCTCTAGGCTGAGCAGAAAATCTTTGCATGACATTCAATTTTCATGCAGAGGTGGGAATGGATCCATCCCAGGCTCTGTGCAAGACCACAAAGCTATTGCCAGTTCTGTGTGTCAGCTGGAAGCTAACATAGCAATATCACCTTGCAATGAAGACAATCTTATCGAAGACTTCCAACTAATTTCCATTCCAGTTATGTTGCTGCAATTTTTATCTCGTTATTCTCAATGACACTGGGCACAGGAGGTGTTAATATAAAGGAAGATTGTGTTTCTAGTCACAGCTTAACATCATGGGCAGAGAGAGTTGGGTTTTGTTATCAGCTTTGCCATAGATCTGGTTGATTAGCATACCTTTGCCTCATGACTTTTAAACTGCAAAGTGGTGTGAGCAGTCACACTTAACTGTGAATTTAAAACCATGACTGTGTTTGAAGTTCTTTTTCTGGAAGGTGCAGGTGGCTTGGCTACACTTGTAGGAGAGATCACCTCCAAGTGTCTGCTCAGACACTGCATTTTGAAGATTTGCATAGTTAAGTTTGTGCTCATCATTCACGTGGGTAGCTGGGTTTAGCTTAGCTGGGACTGGAGGTGTTGCTTGGCCAGACTTGTGTGAATGGAATCTCAGTCTTCAAAGAAAGGAGAGCAGCAGGGAAGGGACTCAGCCAAGGACTGGCTGTGAGATGTGGGACTTTTCAGCTCCCAGGTTCAAATCCAATGAAGTTAATAGAAATCAGATGGCTTTCTTGCCATCTGGCAGCCAGTTGGGAGCTTGTGTGCATTCTGTAGGTGAAATTTACTATCAAGTTACAGGATAAATTATTTCACCAGCTCTAAGGACAATCTGGGAATGGTGAAGAAAACTGAATAAACTGCATCAACCTAGGGAAATGGTATGGTACTTTAAAGGAGTGATGTGTGGGAGGAATGAGCTAAGTCTTAGTCTTATAGCTTCCTTTTTTAACAGAGTAGGACAGACTTTACAACACCAAAGATTCTTCCTGGGAAATTGAGTAGGTCAGAGCTTTCTGACAACCCTGTGGTCCTTTCCATGAAACTGATGATTCTGATGCATCGGGAAACTCAGCCCTAACAACACATTTTCTTTGGTTTGAGAAGGCAGGTTAACCTCCCTGTCGAACAAAATTTCATTTATTCTTCGTACTCACAGTAAAGATGGATGTGACCTCAAGGGAGAGGTAGAGGTAGTTTCACAGGATGGCCAGAGCAGGATGCAAAATCATAAAGTGACTTGTGGCTGTGCAGAGATCTTATAAAAACTGCATTAATTGTGTGCTCTGGCCTTGTATCACCTCATGCTTTGCAAAGCAAGGCACTACCTCAGCTAGTGGCCATTTCACAGTAGCCCCTGGCTCCTTCTGTATTGCAAGATCACAAGCCTTGTAAAGCCTGAAGTACTCTGCTAATATGAAAACAGATCCCAAGACACTTCACAGTTTGCCAGGAGGAGAAAGGGGCTTCCAAATTTCTGCCCATCCCTTTCTCAGCCATGGGGAAAGCTGTCGTTTCCCCACAGGATCCAGAGCCTGCTTGTGGGAAGTGCTGAGAGACTGGTAATTCTCTCAGCAGGGAGATAATAACAGCCTGGGCAGGACACTGGGAGGAAGGTGACTCTTTTCTAATGATTCCTCTCTTTCCTTCTTCCCCTGTGAGAGCTGAGGGGTGGTGGCTGCAGTTGTCAGGGGCTGTAAGTGTCTGAAAGCAGCCAGGTGCTCAGGGACACCAGGGCAGCTGATAGGGTTTGGGGTGGGCAGCAGGGCTCTGCTCAGCAGAGCTGGGTGGGCTCAGAGTGTTTAAAACAGCTGTGCTCAGGGGTGTTTGCTGCAGGAATGGGCAGCTTGGCTGCTCTGGCATTGTCCCCTCACCCCAAAAGGCACTGGAGGAGAGCCCTGTCTGCCTGGAGCTGCCAGGGCAGCAGGTGAGGAAGCTCTCTGTGCTTTCTGGGTTTACTTATCTCAGTATTATCTTGCTGGTGCAGACCCCTGTTTGGCCCTCTGGGTATATTTGGAGAGCTGGATTGGGCCAGCTAAGTGTGGAGCTCCTGGCAGGTACCTCTGTGATGTGAAGTTCTCTTTTATTTGCACTTGTTTATCCATCTTAATTTCCTGTTTGTCTCCACCTACCTGGAAACTTGTAACACCTCTTTTTGTTGTTACAACAACTCATTTTCCATTGGATAACATTCACGTTGTTGTCTGGCTGGAACTGAAGTGCCAAGAGGTTGTTTGGTACAACTGATGGCAAGAGAAAGGCTTGGCTGGCTCAGCACAGTATTGGAGGAGCTTTTCTTTCTCCACCTCGGGTTTATGAACCTCTTTATATTTTGCAGAGGTATAGAAGCAGAATTTGGCTGATGCAACTGGTATGGTTCTTTCACATGAAATTTTATGGTTGGGAGAGAATTTCTGGGTGTTTTCAAGTGGAGCTGCATGTCCCAAGCCAAGGTTGGGGCTTCTGCAGCTGTAAAAAGAAAAAAAAAAAACAACCAGGTCAGAGCTTTTGCATGAAACGAAGCAGTAATTCAGTGTCCCAGATTAAAAGAAGAAAATGGCACAACCACCACCCCCCAAACTTCTGTCATCCACTTTCAGTATTGGCAAATAAGATTTAATCTCATGATTGTGTAACTGAGGAAACTGAGGCAGGGAGTGACCAAGAAATCATTGAGAGAGCTTAGGATGTCATCTAAGGGTTTGGGGTGAGATTTGTTAGAGCTGATGATTTTGGGTGTTTCAGTGCAAACCTCTAATAGAATCTGGTGTGTGGTTTTTGGGGTTTTATTTGTTTTGGTTTTTTTTGCATCAGCCCTGTCTTTGTACCCCATCTTGTTCCCTTTCTCCACTGCAGGTGTGCACTCCTGTCTAGGAGGTGTATGGTGCCTTTTCAGTACACAATTCTGGGTGCTGTAGAAGTGAATTGTATGAATAATATAAGTATTTGAAAAAATTCTTACCTTGCACCACTTTAAGTAAGAAAGAAAATTTCTTACCTTTCACCCACCTTCTTCTTTGAGTAAGAAAAACTGCCTGGGGGAAACAGTTCCACCTACATTTACCTTAAAGCCAGAGGCTGATTCAGAAAAACCTACTTAGCTTTTGTCTGCTGTAGTACACAGGTGAGAATGGGCTGCCAAGGACATGACTTGCCATTTCTAAAATATACAAGTCTGATGCAAGGAGCAGCAGATGTAGCTACAAACCTGCCAGAATGAATCTTTCTCTTGTGTGTGTTGTTGAAACTGGGTCTCACTTTAAGGGAATGGCAGATGGGACTGTGAGAGGCACAAAGAGAAGCAAACCTTAGCGTGTTTGGCATGTTAATTTGGGCTCTGAGAGCTCTAAAGGGACCATCCCAGAGGCGTGTGTTGCTTAGCAGTTTTGGCTTGCCACAGGTAATAAAAGTCTGCACTCATGAAGAAATAAATGTACAAGTTTATTAAAACATGAGTAGACTGTTGTCTTTCTCGAGGAAAATTTCTTGTCCTCTTTCATCACACTTTATAGAGCATGCTGAGACACAATTGAGAACACTGCTGCTCTTGTTCAGAAGCAGGGAGTGTTCCTGTGAATAGGAAAGCTCCATTTGAATTAATCATGGCTGATTAGGCATCTAATAGGCTCTGCAGCTCTTTAGATCTGAGGTCCACAGCAGTAGCTGATGCAAAAGTTGTGTGTGTGTGTGACAGTGAGTAAGAATATCCTGCCAGAGCATATGTACAGCTCTCTATAGGCATGCAAAGGGGTTTGTTTCCATGGCCTTGCAGTTTCATACTTTGACCGGGTTATGTCTCACAGCTGTCTGCATCACCACTTATTCTTTCCCTCAAAAACAGGGTTAGTCAGCATTCTCTGGGCTTTTTTTTTTTTTTGGAATTGCAATAAACTACGGAGTTGTCAGGCGTGTGTGTGTCAAGAAATAATAACAGTAAAATCATCACCCAAAAGGAAAGAATGAAATTCACAGGATTTTGTCTGTGTGCTTGCTTTTTTGAGCAAAGAATGGATGCATTAAAAAAATTAACCAGACGCTGTTTGGAACATGCTAAGTGAAATCTGTATTTGCTCTGTGTGTATGTATTTGTCTGGGTGATTTTAAGTGATGAAAGAAGAAAACACATTGAACCACTGCTTTGTAGAAGTCTCCCAAAACCTGTTTCAGACCTAGGCCTTCTTACCAATCTATTCAGCCTCTCCTCTGGGGAGTTCTGTGAAAGAACTTTTTTTCTGCTGGCCATTTCTCTTTATGCTGCTTGGTGTACTTATTGTTAGGAAGAAAGATCTTGTTGTCTCACATCTAAATATCTATTTCAAAGTGAAGTAAAAAGCATAAGATATCTTTTTGTTCAGCATTTTTACAGCTCTTGCTCAGCAGGACTGCTTATGATTGAGATCCTTGATCTCTTTATCAATACAGAATGCCAGAAAAAGAAGCTGCTACCTGGGGCAGGCCAAATTCCTACATCTGACCAATGCAAAAAAACAAAGCTCTTCAAATGCCAAACAGCCCATCTGTTAATGTGCTATGCCAAGTTTCTCGAAGACCAGCAATGCAACTCAGATTGTAAAAGTATCTAAAACATTCCATAGGTAATTTTTGTGATAGGAAACTTTCAAGTTGTGAGTGAAACTGTAAAAAGTCCTGCCCTGGAAGTCAGTGTCTGGGAAGGGAGCAGTCAGACAGCAGCAGCTCAGCTGAGTGCCCTGACTCCCACTGATGCTGCTGGGCATGTCCCAGGGCCAGGCACTTGAGGAGAGGCAGCTGCAACTCCAATGTTCTACTTAACCATTCTATTCATGTTCTTGGAGAGAAACTCATCGAAGTACCTTTACTGAGACTCACTTGAACACGGTGAGTCTGCTCTAATGATTCATACACAGGAAGGCACAGATCCTTGATCTCCTCTCAGTACTTGTTTGCATCCTGATGGATTTTAAGAATGAATAGACTGTGAGGTGCTAAAAGCTTAGCCCAGGCTGAGTGGGTGGAGGAAAAGGGGATATTGCTAAATGAATGCTGTGCTATTTATTGCTGAGTGGATGCCTCCCAGAATGAAAAACAAGGGGTTTTTTTTGTTTTGTTTTGTTTTGTTTTTTTCCCATGGCTGCTTTTGGGAGGTAAAATGCACGATGCACTCAGGTAAGTTCCAGCCTGACAACAGTGAGAAGGTGGCCACAGCACTTGCTTAAAATTGCTGCTCCAGTATGTGACATTCCTGGGATTAGGAATGCTCTTGGTTTATGCTCTCCATCTCCAATGCTCTTGGCTTGCCTAGTTCCCCTTTTGTGTGATTATGAGCTTAACCCTTGGGTGTTTTTGCTGTAATATGGACTGTATTTGAATATTTGTTAAATGTCCCTTTGTGAATAGAAATGGAAAGCTCTTCAGCCTGCAGTTTTTCCCCACATTAAAGAACCAATTTAAACAGGTGTTGCATTTCCATCCACTGTGACTTTACCAACAGGGTTGTTTTTTTTCCTACAGTTTCTGCTCTGAGTGTGTGACCTAGGTTTGCTCACTTCTGTCTTGTGGAAAGAGATATTGCCCAGCCCTCACTCCAGTAAGAGACCATGACTTCAGCCCTGATTCTTCAGATGGGAGTGTGCCTACCCTAGTTTCCACAACTGTGTTACAAAACCTGCTGGTTTCTGTACTAAAATTAAGTACAGGCCTATGTGTTTGTATAATTGGGGCCTGAGAAAACTGAAGCAAAATGTCCCAGAAAGTGTGAGCTTTTTCCTTTGTAACCCTCTGATGTGCATGTACTTTAAATTTGTTCTTGAAATGCATCCACTTTGCTGTTTCTGAGTGGGAGTCCTGCTTCAAGGAAAAAAGAAAGGAGGACAGAAATATTTTAGGTTGTGATAGTTGCTTTTGACAGGGGATGGGATAAATTTCTAATGTGACAAGGTGATCATCTCCATCTCACAGGGTCTTGTCCAAACATCTCTCAATGTGAAGGGATTTATAGGCACAGATCTGCAATGTCAGCAAAATAATGGGTGTCGTAGGATCTTGGTATCTAATGAAAGGGGCCTCCAGGTGCTGTCTGAAGGGAATTTAGGAAGGCATGGAACCAGAGTTATTCTGCAGGGTGAGAAGTTCTGAAAAATATGTGTCACTGTCTTGTGCAGGTGACAAGTGGATTTCATGAGTGTAGGGAGAGACTGTGTGCTAAGGATCTACAACTCAAAATGTTCCTGGAGCTGTAAAGAGGACTGAAGAAAAGTTTTGGGATCTGGAATGAAGTTCTGAAATGGAAGATTTTCTATAGGCACAGTTTTATGGACTGGAAACTATATAGGGTTTTGCTGATAGTGCCCTGGTTTTTTAGTACCTTTTTTCCTTTTAAAAATAAGGCTACTGCACGTGGAATTATAAATCATGGTGAAATTCATATATAAAAGAAGCCAAAACAATTAAAAATAAGTGTTTTCCTTCATTTTTGTGCATTCTCATTTTCCCCTTTGGCTTCATGGTTTCCAGGTCACTGAAGCCTTTGATAAAGCCAGTGCAAGGATGACAGTCATCACCTCCAGCTACTGCAGTTTGGTTATCTGTTACTCTCTAGGCCTTCCTCATTGATGAAGGCTTACTGTACCTGCAGGATGATTCAGCATGCATTAAAACCTTCAGTGAAATAAAACCTGGATGTGTCTGGCTCTTTCTGTAGCTGATGGGAGCAGTTGGACAGTTCTGAGTTAGCTGGGGCAGAGACTGGTCCATGCTCCACAAAGATCTGTCTTCTCTCAGTGCTTGCTGCCAGTGGGCACAGCTTGGTCACACACTTGGTCACAAGTGCTGTTTTCCAGCAAGTCCTGTTTCTGCTCTGATTTTCCATTCTGTCCTTTGTCAAGCAAGGTTTCTTGAGAGCAGCTGTCCTCTGTGTTAACAATGACAGTGTCCTCCAGCTCTGGGAAATCCTCTTGAATGCAGGGCCAGCCTGAAGAATGACACTTGTTTCACAGAAAATGGTGTAACTCTTTGGTGTCTAAATGGATTTGTTTGCTGCTTGTTTCCAATAACACTGGAAAAAAATGTGCTGTCTTGGATTTTAGAGGAAGTAAAGGCCTGTGGAAGGTGTTGATTCTGTGGACACTTGAAGACAGATCTGCATGGCACTCTGTCAGTCAAAAAGGTGACAGTTAGTTCAGACCACTCCAGAAAAGGGGAGTGACTGTGATGCTTAAATCTGCTTTCAAATATTTCTTTTCCCAAGTTTAGGAATTTACATCCAGTTCAGATGGAGCTATAGCAGTTCAAAGAAGAGAGACATCACAGTTTCCTGCACCAAAAACATCCTCTGCTCCTCCTTGAAGTCTGGCAGAAAGTGTTTTTGTGCTGTGGCAATCCTGGGCATTTGGGCTGAGGGCATGGAAACAAATACCAAGGAGTGAGCTTTCAGTTGCTTTCACATTGATTTGTTCCCTGTGAGTTTTTTAATATGTGGTG
The DNA here is from genome assembly GCA_013397375.1 of Toxostoma redivivum. Taxonomy (NCBI): domain Eukaryota; kingdom Metazoa; phylum Chordata; class Aves; order Passeriformes; family Mimidae; genus Toxostoma; species Toxostoma redivivum. The sequence goes on from VXBI01004729.1 coordinate 1,062,089, forward strand.
TTCATGGCAGCAACATGTGACCAGGAGACTCCTGATCTGGAGCCCAGGTTGTACCACTGCTCAGAATACAGCAGGGTCACCTGGCTGGGCAAGAGCATGTGTGAGCTCTTCTCCCCATCTCCTGCAGTCACAGGCATTTCTGCTTGTGTGCTCTTCTGCTGCAGAACCCTCCTCACTGCAGAGAATGTGTCATCATGTGTTCAAAATAATCCAAAGCTAAAATGGGAGCATTCACTTTCTCTCCAGCCTGAGCCCAGAACAGGCAGCAGAGTCTGTCTTAGAGTTGCAAGTAAATTGTGCAAGATCTTGGCACTGGGAGCATGTGGAGTGTGCTGCCACAGCTGGGGAGCTGCTGTAGGAAAGGGTCAGGGGACCCTCTGCAGGACTGTGGAAGATGCCAACATAGAAGCCCAGCCTGTATTGCTAAATTACTCTCCCCAGTAACTCCTGGGGTGATGGAGGAGTGTGCATATAGGAGCACTGATGTGCAGATCTGTTTTCCTTATAATAGATTACATCAAACCACAAGTCTTCAAATTATGCAGAGGAGTAATTTTCCCAAACTGCAGGCTTCTGTTTTCCAGCGATGCATCAGGGTGAGGTAAATGGCAAGAACTGAAGCATGTTTAATTTAATGGGGACGACAGCAGGACAGATGGCTGGTGGTGGATCACTTACTGCAGGCCTGAGAATGCCAGCTTCTGGGTGGAGATGAGAACTGAGAAAGTGCTCAATTAATCTCACTGGAGGCATGAGCTGCTCATGCTCATGCTCACTGTGAGCTGCTGTGGGAACTCTACTGTGCTTGTGAGTGTGTGTTGTCTCTGAAGGTGCCTGTACAAGAGTGGTCATTCTTCATATAAACACCTTCCTCTCAGGTAAACAAAGCAATTTGTGCTCAGACAAGTATTTGCAATTCTCCTCTTTAATTCATTTTTCAATATGCTGTTGCCATTCAGCTGTGGAGAATAAATAGTGCCATCCACCCACAAAGAAAGGGCAGCAAGGGGTCCATGATCTCTTCAGGCTAAAAATTGTTTCTCCAAAGAAGTTTGGCAGCTGCTTTCAAATATCAAAGATCTTCACAAAAGCACGGAATGGGTGATAATTGGCATGAGGTGTTTGGTTGGGTTTTTTTCAGCCTGTTGCCCTTGTACCCCTTGACCTGTCTCTGTGCTGTACCCTGCCCTTTATGGGCACATCTCTAATAGACAGGACCATTGCACATGAACAGCATGTGCTTGGTGGGACAAGTAAGGGGAATGTTTTCTTTTAAGGCAAAGAGAGTGTTGGTAGATGTTGTCCTTGATCTGTTCCCCTTATATCACTGTAGATGATATTTCCTGGTTTCTCCTGGGTATGCAGTGGGTGAAGGACTCACCAGATACCTGTATTAATTTACTTGGGCTGTATACAGCACTAGAACAGCAGCACCAGTGTGGTAAGACATCCAGAAATCTTATCACAGAGCAGTAAGGGGACAACAGACTCATCCACGTGCTGCTGTCTGTACCATTGCAGTGAGCACGTTTTGCCTGGATTCCTGCATGCAGCTCTGCAGGTAAAGTACATCCCAGCATGGTCTTTCTTTCCAGTGTACCCATACTTGCCAAACTCCTCATGCATATAATACCTTGCTGCTTTTTTTCCTAAATAAAATGAGCAAATTTCCTGCTAACTGTAGCAAAATCCAGCAAGACTTTTCCAAAATTGTCTCTCTCCTTGGCTTTTATTTATGGCATTTCTAATTTGTCTACGGGGAACTGTTAACTGAACTGGGCCTAATTCATTAGGAGCAACATCTTATATTGCTACTTGCTACTGAAGTCTTAGCACTGCTTGGATGCACAAGCCTGTTTAGAATGACAGGAGGTCTTGAGCTGGGTTTAGTACAGGACCAAGTTTCAAATGGAGATGGGAAGAGAATATATTGTATAGTGGTTTTTTTGGTTTTTTTTTTTTTTTGTGTGTGCTTCAGAATCAAAAAGGCCACACACAACTTGAAGGTAGAAGTGTTTGAAGACCCTGCATTATTTTATTTTATAGCAGTTTATTCTGTGTTGTATCCAACTGTGAGGGACAGATTGTTAACCAGAGAGTTATGAGACTTGAAGCTGGGAGTGGATTCAACCCACCCTGGTTCTTAAAGGTGACAGATACCAACTGGTAAAGTCTCTTCTGGAAGGACTTGTGGTCTCCCACAGGAGGTGTGAGTGTGGTGTCTCCTTCCTGCTGAGCACAACTGATGGGAGTTCAGGGATTTCTGCTGGTTTCACTTCACTAAAGACCTTCCTGCTCTACTGCAAAGTAAGAGTAGGTGGGTGGCAAGAGCAGTGTGTTCTGTCCTGGGTTAGTCTCCTTGTGGAGTCTGAGCCAGATGAGAAAAGGCTCCTCCATGGCCAGTTGAGGGGCTGCATTCCTCCTGGTGCTCAGCTCAGAGCCAAGGATTTCCCTTGGACCTGGGGTGAGCAGGCAAGTTAATGCAGAATTGAGCATACAGCAGGAGGTGTAGATCTTTCCCAAGGAATTTGTTTTTCATAGTGAATTCTTCAGGTCTTTTCCTTAAGCTGCTTTAGGTAAAGAAGATGATTCAGAGTAATAGCCACAGCTATAATAAAGCTGTGTGTCAGAAATCAGCATTCCTGTGCTTTCTTCTTCCAACTTAGGACAGAGAATCAGCCAAGGCAGGAATGAGATAAAAAATACAAAGACCAAAAAAAGGCAGCTAAAATAGGGAAAATATGCATGGGCCATAATTCTTTCTATCTCCCTCCAAATTCTTAAGATTGAAACTGGGATCTCTTGAAGGCAAGAAGGCTTTAACAAACCCAAACTGAATTCTTAATCTGGGAAGAATTACATTCTAATAAAATTTTGTGCACACAATTACAAGTCCAAATCTTTCTGGTATAAATTATCACAAGTTCACTAACTGATGGTGACCCAATTCAGACTTGCATGCATCTTCCTTCTGCTCCATTTACACATTGCTGTACCTCAGTTTTAACAGATCTGTGACTGCCAAGTGACAGAAAGAAGTCAAATGATAGAGGGAGGGTTCTTTAGAGGCTATTTGAGTGCTGAACATCAGAAGCTTCTCTGACTCTTTCAAAATCAGATTTAGTTACTTTGTAGCATCTATCATTATGCAATGCATCCTTTTCAGCCCTCATAAACCTTTAAGGCTCTATCAATTACTATACAGGACCCAGTAATATATTGCCTGAACCAGAAATTACACAGCAATCTGCTGATGGATTTACAGTGGAATTCTCTGTGCTGTGTGTACTATGGAGTGCTGTCTACTATACAATAAATCAGTTAATGCTTCTGTTTAGCAACACCTGATTGAACAATAAGGTGCTAAGAAGCACATGATGAGATCATTTTATACATGGTTTAAAACCCTCTAAAGCTATAAGGCAAAGTAGGTATCTTATATTTAGAGTGACCTGAGTCATTCTAAGTGATGCTGACTACCCACATTCCAGAGCTTTAGTCACATGTTAGAGGTTACTGAATCAGGCCTTGTCTGTGGATACCTTTGTCTGTTTGAGTAATTGCACTGAAGTTAGTAACACTTGTTAATAAGGTACAGCTTCTGGGAATTGGGTCAGAACAGGCCTTGTAGGATGTTTTGTATCATAACACGTTGTTCCATTAAACATGAACTTGTGCTGGTACCTTTCAGTGCTGTAATAGCTGTAATTAGTGGCCTAAAGGGTCCCATATAAACATCTGTCTTTCCCATGCAGATTTTCTGGTTAATTCTCCTGTTGACTCTTCCCAGGATGTCTCATGGGAGAGGTGCTCTGCCACTTCAGAGCAAGGCAGATGTGTCAAAACATGCTGAAGAAGCACCTTTATATTAAAATGGTAGAAAAGCATCTCTGAATATGGTGCAAAGGCCAGAACTTTAACTCTTTAGACTTAATGAGCAGAGATGTTTGTAAGCAACCAGAATGTGGTAATCCCTTGGAGGAGAAAGTGTAGTACAGATGGGATTAGAAGCAATTAAAATATTTGTTCATATGCATAAAGCTCCACTCTTAAGTTTTTAATGCTTCAGTTGCCAGCAGCAGAATGAGGTTGCATAACTGGCCCTGTTCTGCTCAGGTGTGTGCCTTGGATGAGGTACCAACCACCCTGATGTTCCCCTGACCTCAGGGTGTCCTGGCTCACAACCCTCCATCTCTTGTTCTATTTGGTGAAGGCTCAGCCCTCAGAAGGAGAAGCCAAAATAGCTGTTCAGTGCAAAGAGGTTTGGAGTCCTTCTCAGACCCTCCAGAAATGTTTGTGCTAGAGGGTGAAACAGGAAGGTTTTTGTTATGTTGTTTTTGTGTGTGTTGGTTCACTTGTGACAGCAGTTACACAACTGTACCCTGCTGGATCCCTGCTGAAATGTGTGGTTGGAGCTCAGTTTGCCTCCTGTGGCATTGCATGTTCCAGCTTCTCTTGGTGGAAGGAGGCTTCAGCAGTGGCCATTGCTCAAGTTTTGCATTCTGCCTGCTGCAGGTGTGCTGTAAAAGCCTGAGGCCATTCTCCTTTCATGGAGGAGCTCTGTAGCTCAGCTGGTTATCAAAGTGGCTGAGGCCAAAGCTGCTGTGCTCACTGTGCTCAGTATAGTGAGCAAAGGTGTTGGGGGAGCAGAGAGCTGCTCTGAGAGGGCCAGGTGTCATTGTGACCTTGCTTGATCACTGTTTTATGTAAGTGCCTTTTGTCAGGCAAATTGATTCAAACACTGACATATAACCAAAGGCTGAGAAATCACACCTACTGTTTGCTTAACCTGTAGGCTTTGGGAGACTGCCTCAAACAGATTTGATTCACTCCTGAAATGAATACTGCTCAGGTCAAATTGTTTAGCTCCTGGTTTGTGCTGGGTAATTTTGACCTGTTTGCAGTGGCCAAGAGGCCACTCCAGTGGCTACAGTGTTCCTTTGAATTCCTTGATAGCCAAAAGCAAAATGTGTGCACCACAGTTGGAAGAGGTGGGGAAACTGTGAGAACTGTAGAAACTGCTCTGAGAGCATGTTAAGGGAGGAAGTGGGTGATTTTCTGTTGCATATGCAACTTCTTGAGGTTACCCTGCCTAGGGCACTGCAAGGGAGGGGAAAAAAGTGCTGAACTGGGTTATAAAGGCTCCTTTGCTTGTGAACCTGCATTATGCTGACTTAATTCACCATCACACATGAGCTCATTCAGGTTCTTACAGCCTTTGTAGCCACTGAGAAGTGGGGCTTGCCCTACTGAACTACTGTGGGCAAAGTGTTTAAGAGACACAAAGTCCCTACATGTTTGTCATATAGCTTGTGTACTGTGACATTTATTTGTTCTCTCCCTTTCCAGATTCTTGGTCTGTAGTTTAATAAACACAACAAATTTACCCTCCTAGCTATTTCTAACTGAACTTGGTGAAGCAAAATCACTCTCAAAAAGTAGTGCTGCCTTACACAAATCTGGTCTTTCTACTGCATTCATTATTATCCATCCCCATGTCTTGACCCCTTCAACAAAATGTTTTCCTTCATTCCTCCATAGAGTCTTCTATCCTGCCTTTCTCCTTAGCAGTTAGATAAGCTAAATAAAGCTAATATATTGCCTTCATCTGATCAGAGAGATGGTGCAATTTTTATTAGCCATTTACAGACTCTCTAAAATGTATTAGCATACAGACAGAAGAAAAGAATTGCTCAAGGAGCAGCAAGATCAAGGCTAAAGCTTGAAGTAGTTAAAAATAAATTGAACAATGGACAGTGAAGGATATATATCTAGGAAAGGAATTCTTGGCAATTAGGAAACGCCTTTATAATTGCTAGTTTTTTGTTAAGGGGTAAAATGGAGTTGGTTAAACCAGATGCATTTCTAGGGCCAGGCTGTAAAGCTGGGATCCAAGTTTTCCAGAGTCTAAGTGCTACATTCTGGAAGGCTGACTTAGATCTTTTTCTTTAAGGCTGAACATGACTTTTCTCTCTCTCTCTCTTTTTTTTTTTTTTTTTTCTTCCCTTCTTCCCCAAGAAGCACATCCCAGTGCTGTGTTAGTGCTGCAGTGGGCTGAATGCAGAGGGAGGAGGCTGCCCTGGTGAATTGCTACCTTATCTCTCATTCTCCAAACCCGATGCAACCCAAAACTGAGGGATCTCAAAGGGACAGGGTGGTAAAAAATGCTTAATCAACTTCACCATAGACTTGAGACTATTTTAATGTGCTTTGTCTCTTGAGTAACAAAGGCACATCTGCATTTTCAAGATGAAAATATGGAGTAAATTTTCTAACCAGAGAAACTTGAAGATTAAGCAGACCTGGTCTTTGCTATATTTTTATATTTGCAATTGGTCACATGATAACAGAAAAGTTACTCAGAAGTTTTTAAAAATGTAGCCTTTTCTGTTGTAAGGGCAGGAATCCACAGGCAGCAATGCCCTGATTTCTCTGGGAGGCTGCTGCATTAGGTTGTCTTTTGTGGTTTCTTGGAGAAATAGTGAGATGGGAGGAACTTGAGCCCAAAACAAGACTGAAATATCTTTTGAATGGTCATGTACAATTCAGCTCCCACCAAAATCATCAGCCTTCTACTGAAAGAATGTATTACTATGCTTTCCCCTGCAGCCCAGTGTTGTTTTCTCAGTGCTCAGCTCAGGGGCTCTATTTTCTGTCACAATGTAATTTCAGTCTCATCTACTTTGGAGCTGCAACCGAGTAGGAACAAAACTCTGACCATCTTTTCTAGTGATGGAAGGTGCTGCTAGTTTTCTCTAGGACATGACCTCAGGTTTTAAAATCTCTCTGAGGTGAGAACCAAGGATTGGATTCCTTGGTTCTCAAACCAAAATTGAAGTTGGCACTATCTTTCCCAGTGTGTGACATTTGAGGACTGGCCTCGAGCTGTGTCCGTGGGCTGGCAGGACCTGCTGGAGGCTGCTGTGGTGGCAACTGAGGGATGTGAGGGATGTCCCTCAGTCTTCCAGCCTCTGATCAGCTGCCATCAGTGACATCCTCTGTGAGTGACAGCATGTCCTGGTAGCTGGCACCACTTGCTTGGAAACCAGCAGCCCCATCCCTTGTTGCAGTTTGTTGTTGTTTTGCTTCTCCCACATCTCTCCAGGCCAGTATCAGTGTGGGTTTGAGTGTGAGAACAGAGAGTAAAGGCTGAAATCAGGGAACAAACCCAGGCACTCTCTGTACCTAGTAGCCAACCAGGTGCACACAGTGGACCTGAGTATTTTGGCTGCTCTTCCTGCTTTATTATTTGAGTCTGGAGCCTGTTTGTGTTTCTGCAAACACATCACCAATCACCTCCTGGGCTTCTTGATGTAGAGTATTCCAGGCATTGCTCTTGTTAGTGGTGCCTGGTTGGTGGAGGCTGGAATTAGCAGATACTCCTCTGGAAAATGAAACTTCCCATTGCCAGGGGAATGAAAAAGCAGGAGGATTTACAGCAAATGCAGCTACTTGAAGGAAAGGTGTGATGAGCTATCATAATTATGCATTATTCTTTAAATGTATTTTACAGCATCTGCTCCTGTCATTCCTAATTCATGTGTCAGGCTTGCATGTGCCTTAAGTTGTGATCATTTGAACATAATAAATCTGGGCTTCCTTCTGCTTTCTCTTGATACCCACATACTGACAATTTTAGGAGACTGGATGTGAGTTGTGTGGCACCTCTGATGTGAGATGGAGTACGAGGCAGCTGGTATTAAACACCCATCCTGAATTTCCCACAGTGCCCTGTCTTCTTCTCACCTCCTGCCTCCATCACTGCATAGTGCATCAAGAATGAGGAGTGAGGAAGAAATGAGGATATAGAACTGTTCTGTTAGACTTGGAAGTGGATGTATGTGTGGGGCAGAAGGGATTACAGACTGGGTTATGTTTTCTCTGATGGTTTATTGCCTCTTGGCAGGAGGGTTTGTAACCTTGTGAGATTGCCACTGTTCAGCTGATGAGAGCTGACTAGATGTGTCATTGAGAGTGGAAAAGAGAGTAATAATGCTCAATATGAGAAAAATTGGAAAGGTTTAAATAATGAACATCCACACTGGCCTTAAACAGAAACTGTGAGGTGCATTTGTCAGGTCTGATGTGGCCTGGTGGATAGCAGACATGGTTCACCTCTTTTACATATCTCAGAGCTGTTATTTTGGTGGCAAAGATACTGTTTGAGGTGCTTTTACTATTCTCCTGGTCCCTACCCCCTCTGTGATACAAAGATAGCTGTTGACCTAGAGCATCCCTTCCTTCTCATTCAGTTTTTGTGCTGTAGCAGATATTTATCTTTAGGCAGGAAGTGATGGGGTTAGTCCCTGCTGAGCTGTCAGATTAGCAGAAGGTATTTGAGAGAAATCTGATTTACACAGGAGTAGCTGTAAAAGGGAATGGGGACAGAGAAAAGAGGATGGTTTAGACCAGGTTAAGGTGCAGCTACAGAGCTAAACAAAAAGGGGCAAAAATAGAGGCAAGCATATGGTGGTAAGAAATATTTCTTGCCTTTTTTAATTTAAGAATTTAAACTTTTTATTCCTTTCTTGGTCTGCCAAAGGCTAGATCAGGAGGAAAATAATGCAAAGAAAGAGGTTTACAAAGGAAGACCTTGCTTGCTTTAATATTGAGAGGCAAATTTTTCCAAACTTTTGAACCAGCAAAATTGCAGTGCGAGCAGGACTTTTGTTTCTTCTCCCTTCCCTCCTTTTAAAAAAGCAAAACAAACAAACAAACAAAACCCCTCANAGGTAGCAAGTAAATCCTGCAGGTCAAGCTAGAACAGCCAGGAGCTTGATGTTCCTGCTCAGATCTCCTCTTCCAAGCAGCAGGAGCAGTGGTGTGCTCAGGCAGCCTTCCTGAACTATAGTTAATTCCTCTACTGTGCTGTACTTCTGGGCTTCTGTTCACAGATCTTCCTTGTACCTGTCCTGGAAAAACAACAGGACCAGAGAGGCAGATTGTATGAAATGGGAATATCTTCTCTCCTGTTAATTCCACTGCAGGTGCTTGGAACCTCTGCTTCAAGGAAGGTGAAGGTGCAGCAACATTGAGCTTGGGGAAGGACTTGCAGATGGTAGAATGAAGACTGATGGTGGGTGATTTAGGGACACTTGATGTAGGCTGTAGGGCTGCAGTGTTCTCTGCTGTTGTATTGCAGCTCAGAATATCTATAAAAAAGAGCAGTTTGAGTTTCAGTCTTGGTAGCCTTGAACATTACCCTGGCTGGTACAAATAACACAAAGGAGGTAGTGGGGCTTAAAAGGAGAATTATCTGTTGCAAAAACAAACAAAACCATCAGGATGTCAGACAGCTGCATTCCTTTCACACTAAGTCAGGAAGAAGAAAATGATCATTTTCTTTGGAGCAGTGAAGCTGTTTACCCCTCTCACCTTTCACCATGGCTGCATTTCTGTAGTGATGGCTTGGGGCTATTTATCAAACACAAACAATTTATGGAGGCCCCTTCTCTGGGTTAAGTGTAGGTGGCTTGTCCACCTCAGTCTGAACCCTCCTTTCCCTTCCACCTCTTCCTTTGTGTTTAAGGGACATTCTTGGCACTCTGCTAAAGCTGAGTTAATTACCTTGGAGCTTCCCTGAAACAGGTGCTTGCTCTTAAGGAGCTGGGACTACTTCTTTTGGCTACCTCAAAATACCTGCTCACTGTTTATAGGATGTGGAAAGAGACTGCCCTGAGAAGAAGCTGGGGAAAACATTTTGAGGACCTTGGAGGTTGCTGGCTGACTTTGTGTGATACTGGAGAAGGAGATGCAATATTTGCATTTCCTTCCTCATTGTAACAGAGGAATTTTTAGTAGTCTCTACAGGAACTGTTTATCTAAAGACTGTGTTGAGAGTTTTGAAATAAACATGTGTTTTGGCTACCACCTCCTTATTGCTTTTTTGGTTTAAATGCAGGACCTTAAGGGAGGTGGGAGAAGTTGCAGTGATGAGATGAGCAGATCCAGGTCTGGAGTTCTGGAGCTCTGTCCTGATCCTGGACCCCTGGCCAGATTGGAATTTGCGTAATCCCATATTTACTTCCTCTCTGTGTTTTCAGCTGGTTGGACACTCTTTGCTTTCTGGTAACAATCTGCTCTTTATTGCTTTGAAGGTAGAGGAGGAATTTCTGCAAGGGGGAGGCTTGCAAAAGCACTCTAGAGAGAATGTCAGGGCATAGCTGCATACAAACTACTGCTGTAAATAAAAAGCTTTTCAACAGATCTGTGCAGCATAAACCTGACAGTTTTGTACAACATTTCACTGAGCCATTCACTGAATTAGTTTGAAGATCAGGCTACTTGTTGCCAATATCTGATATAAAATTTCTTTCATGTTTGTTTTTTTATCAGGCTTAGAATTCTGGCTTTTTCTGGACCTGTTCAGGACTTGATTTCCGCCCCCCCCAGTCTAATTTATCACAAAAAGTTAAAAATAAGTTCACTGCTATTAAGATTTTGCACGCCTTTATTGTTTCCTATGTTTCACTTTTGGTATCAAGCTGAATCTGAGGTACTGAACTTTACAAGGTGGATTTGAGACTGGAAGCAGATGGAGTAAATTCTCTTATTTCTGTCAGTTTGTGTTTTTTTTTTCTAAAGGGAAAGAGGAATTAATTTCATCCTTTCTGCCCCTTAAGCTTCAAACAGTGATAATTTGCAACATATGGTAAGTGTAATACTCTAGTCCCTTTTGCTGAACCATTGTAGAGAAAATTGTATTAAGATAAATAAGAGTGAATCATACAAAGAATCAAAAAGTCAGGTTTTGGTTTTTTTTTGTTGTTGTTGTTATTCTCTAGGGGAATATTGGCTCTTCAAAACCACAGGAATAAATGAAAATATTATTTCTAAGTCTATGTGATCTCAAAGCAGAAGCAGCCCTATTGTTATGCTGTTCGAGGCTTCTCCTGCCATTCCTGCTCAGTAAAATCCACAGTGATAGGTTTGCTCAATTAAGAATAAGTCTATTCCAATAAGTGTAAGCATAGTTTACAATAATGATTTTAGGTCAAAGCATCAGGAAAGGAGAGGAAATAAATGCTATTTGACACATCAGTCTAGGTTTATTTTTTTTTTAAGTCTTAGGCTGTTTTTCCCACAAAAGAGCAATGTATTTTCTAAAAGCTATGGTTTCTAGGTACTATGAGATCTTAAATTAAGATGTTTGTAATTCAATTACACAAAACTCAGCATTTATACAGTGAGTGTTGCAAAATTGAAAACACATCAATCTTTTATGTGGAAGAGCCATAGTTAAAATTTTAAATGTCCTCTTTAAATATTGCTGGCTTGACTACCAGAACACTGATTAATGAGAAACTATGGAGAAAATGTAAGAAAAAATTGAAATTAGCTTTTGGAATCTAGAGGTGATTTCAATATTTCAAAACACATTTACTAACATAATTTTTTTAGAGGTATCTTTTTTCTCAAGGAGGAAAAAGGACTAGAGGATTATAACACCAAAGTGCAGTGGAAAAAAGTGGTTTTCTCCAAAATGAGCATCCTATGGCTTAGTCTTTGAATCATTTGGGGTTTAAGTGTACCATGGGATTATGTTGTTCTCTAAGGACACTGAAATTAGACAATGACTTTTTAAAGTGGAAGCTGAAACTTGCTGATAATCACAAGACAGAGCTGATCACAAGCTTCAAAATGAAATAATGACATTTGCAATGCTGTGAAAGAAGCTTTTTTTTTTTTTCTTCTTTATTTCACAGTAGGAGTCAAGTGTGTGATCTGGGCACAGATGAGATCAAGAACTTCCCAGAATGTAGCACAGCTTTATATGATTCATAGTCCATGGTAAAGCAATCAGTATGTTGTAATCTCTGAAAGGGGAAAATGCTAAATAACTGAATGAGTTTTCATCATTGTGACAGTCCTCTAAACCCAAAAGTCAATATGTGAAACACTTGGGTTTTGCCAGCCTTATGCTCCATGTATCAGTTTTCCCTCAAGATTGCGTGTGATGTTTAAGCTTGACATCATGCCAAAGATGATGCAAAAAAATCCTATATTAACGTGCTCATCTATAAATGAAAGATTTACAGATTATAAAGTTCAAGGAGTGGCTCAAGAATAAGAATGTGGCAACCCAAGGAGAGATTTAAATATTTCTGGTATTGGTTTTGCTGTGAGAAATGGATGTGAACACAAGGAAGTCTTCTCTTGGTGGGAGCTGATACCACTCCTGGTATCCAGAGCAGTTCCTCTACTGCCATTCTCCTGCCCAGGAAATGGTGCTGCCTCAGTTATGGGAAGAAACTGGGCATAAAGAAATTCTGAGCAGGGACAAGTGCATCACTCAGCAAGCAGATCATATTCCAGCCTCTCTTGTGCTCTCTGTATTGAAATTGTTCAATGTATGTCGCTTGGTGGGAAGCTGATTCTGTTTCTCTAAGTGGTGTTTCTCAACAGAAAAGGCCACTGTACAAAAGCAACTTTTCTTCTTTGTTTTAAATGGAAGTAAGTGGGAAGCTGCATGTAGAACTCTACTGTTTTCTTTCTCAACATAATTTCTCACTTTATTCTGAACATCTCATCCTCTGAGAAAAGTATTTCCAGAGAAATAAGATCTCTCTCCATCCAGAGCTAAGATGTTATTGCTGCAGTGAATTTTGAATTTTTTCCATTTCGAGGAGGAAATTCTGTCTTCTGACCAAAAAAAAAAAAAAGAGCAACTTTTTCACACAAAATTTGATTTAGAGACCCCATTTCTTGTTGAGCACATTTGGGAGAAGAAAGATGCAGCTTACCTCAATTATGTGATGAACAAGTTTATAACAAAGTTTCAAATTCCTCTGTTAAAAATGAATTAATAAATAAATAGAAATTAAGGTAATTGATAGAAATAGTTCAGGAAGAAAACTTTTGACACAGACTAGACTTTTTACAATTCTTAGAGATGCAAAAATATGCACACTCTTCCTAGTACATAGTTTTTGGACAGACTCCCTGTGGTGTTCAGAGCAAACAGAAATAGAAATCCATTCCTAAGGGACACCAGAGTCATTTCAGCAGTCACTTGTGCCAGTGTTAATGGCTTGCTAAATATCCTGTAAACAATAGTGCTAGTAATTGCTTTATTAGCAGTTTCTTCATTCCCAGAGTACCAAATTATGAAGAGCTTATCTAAATCCGATTTTTATCCTTAAATGCACTGATATGATCAACTGTAACAGCTTATTCTATCAATTGTTGTGAGTATTTCATGTATAGGAACCGTGAAAGGTGCCTTTGAAGGTGCTGCTGTGGTTTAATCCCAGCTGTCAGTTAAGTACCAGCAAGGCCTGGTGGATGGGGAGGGGGATTGGAAAAAAGGGGTTAAACCTGTGGGCAATGCTTTTTTTAATTGAGGTCTGGTAGACCTTCAAAAATGAGTATTTAGAAAACTAAAACAGGCATGACCTTCCTCTCCATCCCCCCAAATTATTAAGGATGATTCTCATAGAAGAGTGATGGAGCCTTTCTGAGTCTCTCCTTAGGCTAGTTTCAGTGGCTTTAAATGAAAATCTCAAGGTATATTGGGAGGTGAACATGTAAAAATAGAGAGAGTAGAGAACAAGATACAGTTCAGAACAAATACCAGTTCCAACAGAGCTCTTGGGCTTGATGGGGAAGCACAATTCAGTATGCCAGACTACAAATAATTTGACATTTTGGTTGGTGCCTCGGCTGTTCTGCAGTCAGAAGGGAGATATAGAGAACTAGCAACAAAGCAAGAACAAATAGAAAATTATTAGCGTAATAAATACAAGAAATTAGCCCAGCTGACAACATTCTAACACACTTTCTGACAACCTGAAAAACTAAAATAAACTGCAGTTGTTGGGCAAACTGCCACTGTTGACAAAGAAACAGGAAGCCTTAATGATGATGGAACACCTTTTTCTTGATGCAGACTGGCCCAGTTTCTCCAAATTCACTGATTTTTTGCCTATTCAGCCTGGTCACTAATCTGATGCAGTGGCTCAGTTATTTTGTTATTGTTTGGCTTTATGTTTCCAGTTGTTTTCTGGTACTGGAGGTTCTTCGGGCCCTGTTTGTGTGGATGCACATGTGGGTAAATTTGACCTACACAGGAAAGTTACTCCATAGTTCTACACACAGGTTCAGTTTGGAAGATGCTTGCATGCAAGAAATCTCTGGTTTGGTCTCAGTCACTGAAGGTGGTTCATAGCAAGGATCAAAATGATGACCATGTGCTGTTGTGCTTTTGAGATGAATGTAATGGCAAGCTTAACACTCTGTTTCACTCCCTAGTTAAATCAGAGACTCCTCGAGGGCTGAAGAGGTCACTGCTCTGTGCAGATATCCTAACTGAAAATTTTAGTCATGTTAGAGTTAAAAAAAAAAAATTGTACCTGTTCCAGATTTTGGGGGCTAAAAAAGCTTATGAATCAAATATGTTTGTGTTCAGTCTCTCATTTTCAATGGACAGTTTGAACCAGCTCTTTGTTTATTGGAAAATATTTGTGTGCTTTTGGAGGCCACTGAGTCAGCCATACAGAGCAATTGAAATTACAAGCAAATATTTTCCTCTTTCATGCAGTTAAGTGCCTAATAAATCCCTATAAACATGAGGTTTGCTAAATGAGACAGCATCAATAGGCTTTATTAAGGCCAGACTTAATTGACTCCACAGCCACATTGAGAACATCTGGCAGAGAGGAGCAGCCCTGCAGTGAGTGTGGAAGTCACCAGTGCTGACTTTGGGGCTCAGCTGTGTGAGGGCCACTCAACACGAAGATGGGCTGGGCTGCTGCCACGTGTGACAGTGACTGCTGGCTTTGGCAATGGCTGTTCAGGAGCTGCTCTGAGCTGCACAGCTCCTTTGCCTCAGCCAAAGCAGGAATTACAGAGTCCTGCTGCACGTGGTGCAGCTCCTGGGGCTGAAGAACAGCAGAAGGGTTGGTGCCTCTGGCACCCATTTCCCCACACCTTGGAGGTGTCAGTCTGTACCTGTGTCCCTCTGGCAGAGGTCATTTCCACCCTGTGAGTGTAATGAGTGCAGGCTGGGAGCTGATGATGGGAAGGAAGGAGCAGGGGAGCCCTGCACAGCTGTTCCAGGGACAGAGTATGCATCAAGGAGAGAAATCAGTGTCCCAGGAGTGCAGGTTCTGGGGGTCTGCATAGGGAGGGTGACCTTGAGACAGTGGGAGAAACTAGGAATAGAGTAGAAAAGGCAGACTGATCATTAATCCAGCTGTTTTCAGGTTCCCCAGGATGACAGTGCTGCGGGTACCAATTGTCCTGTCCAGAATTCATCATATCACAAGAGGAAAATGACATAAATTCTGTCCTTTTCTTGGAGAGGCAAATTGAATGATTCTCCTTCTACTGAGAAAACTGTACACTGGCTGTGGGAGCTGGATTATGATTTCAGTTGTTGTCTGAACCCAAAATAACAGCCTGGTGTAGCTCTGTCTTAGTGCTTTAAAGTGTAGGAGAAGTCTGATTGTGGTGTGGTGCACAGGGCTGTGCCTGGTGATGCCAAGGCTTCAAATGAACACCTCCCTCCCCTTTCCCCACTGCTTTCCACTCTCTGTCTGCTGCTATCTATCTATCTTGTTGCTGTGCACAGCCTCATCCCCTCGATGGATTTAGATTCAGAGCCGTGCCCAGGTTTTTCAAAGCCCACATTCATGAATATGGACCAGGACTGACTACCAAAGAACTTGTTTATGTGGGGGCAGAAGTTGGCAAGGTTTTAACTTCATCTTTTAAAAGAAGACCAAAGATGCAGACAGATAACTACCTTCTTTTTAAAATTCAGTGCTCTTATACTTAGCAGGCTTGGCTTAAAAAAGTATATAATTGATAAAAATAAAAGGTGGCAAGAAGGAAGATTTTTACACTGGACTCATGCAGTGTGTCCAAAATCTTCTGGTTTCATTTCTGGCTACTTTTAATTTGTTTATCTTGATGAAATTTTCTTCCTCTAAGCATTAAAGACAGTGTCCAAGTTGATAAAAACTGTCATTGCTGACATCTTTGAAGCTTGTGGGAGAAAGGGTTCCCTTTTCTTGCTTCTCAGAAAGGTGTTTCCTACAGCTCAGAGCCAAGGCACACTGGATTAGAAAATGCATGCATTTCTACACCCATTTCCAAGCAAAATATTATTAAATCTGGGAGCTTCTTTACGTCAGTTGGCATTTTTGTCACAATTACAGAATGTACTTTTAGATGGGCTGAAATGTGCACTTTAAAAAAAAAAGCCAAACAAAAAAACAACCCCCAGAAAAGCATGCTCTTTAATATGCAGACATGTAGGGAAAGAGTGTGGTAATGAATTTGGCTTAGTTTGTTGAGTCTGGGCCAAGTTCTGATCTCAGTTACGCTGGCCCCAGCTGAGTTGCTCCAGATTTTCCCCAGTTGACTGAAGCCAAACTGTATTCTTTTGTCCTTTAGTATTTATTAATAGTTTAGGGGCAGGAAGTGGGGATAAATTTTAAGTGTAAGGATTTAAGAGTCCTGTCCTAAATCCATAGTTTCAAAATGCTTCAAAATATACAACACTTATTTCCAGTCACTGGCTGCTTGGTCTCATAGATGAGGTGTTCCAAGACTTCCCACATATTCTACATTTGTATAGATAACAACTTTTGCACAGAAGTGAAAAAATCCATCATTGTATCTGTATCAGCTGAATGCCATGAAAGCTGTGAAAGCTCTTCCTGAACATTTCAGTAACTGCCTTATTATAGACTGTGGATTAACACATCCCCAGGCAATGTATGCTTCTGTATTTAATAACTTTAATCTTCCCAGCTATGTGCAGTCTTTAGTGCTGTTTACTTTTGAACAGTTTTGTCTTTAAAGTGCAGTGTTTATACATAAACTTATCACATGCAACAAGTTATTCTACAATATTTCTGACTTTTTAAAGTAGAGAATCTGTAATATTATATTTCTGTGAGTTTGTATACATACCCCCATACTGGGGGTATTAACTGGGGTTTTTTTGCATGGGTACTTACACAGTGGTAGCAGGAGAAAAATCACTTAAGCCCTTAAGCCTTTATCCATGCAAAAGCATGTTAGAAATGTTCTCAGAGATGGCAACTCAATAATCTGTGCCTTTATATTATTGGCATTGTCCCTGGCATGCTGCTGGTCATCCAGCACTCTCCCAAACAATTCTTTGGCATGGTTCAGGAGTCAGTGCTCTTTGGCACTAGTTTCCATAGGTGTGACAGCCTATTCCAAAAAGGAAATGAGTTAATGGTGTGACTGTGGAAGGCTTCCATGCTTTGTTGTTAAAGAAACAACCCCATGTGAGAAGCAAATCATATATGTAAATATTATGTGTTTTATATTAATTATTTTTTTTTATACTAGTAAAATAATCAAGAACAACTCTTGTTATGTTGGTGATGTTTGTTAAACCAGGGCACAGTTAAAAATTTCCCCACAAACCAGAACAAAAGAAAAAAGTCATGGTACCCCTGTGGGATGCATTGAGTGTCCTTGAATTCCTTCCTCCAGATTCAAGTTACACAGCAAAAATAGGTTGGGTTCTTCAAGAGTAAATTCTGAATGTTAGAAATTACCCTGGTGAAACAGCCTTTTCACAGAAAGAATAATAACGATGATGTACTGCTGTGTCAGCCAGAGGTTGACAAAATTCAGCTGTTGTCAACCACACCAAATGCTCTTTCCCAAAGATCTTGCAGCCTGAGATTATTAGACAGCTTTGTTCTGAGGGACAGAGCATTGCACATATAAATATATATACACATACATGCATAGATATACTGTGCTATAATACTAGATTCACAATTGCATCCCATTTCCTTTATTTCATATACTATAGTTTTAGAAAGAATGATGTGAGCATTGCAGGACAGAGTTCAAGATTATTACTATTTATTAATTTCATTAGTTGGGTTTTTTAGTTGGATTTTGTTTGGTTTTGTTTTATTTTCTTGGGTTTCCTTCCCTCTCTATTCCATCCCTGAGGTTTCTGTTTCGTTATTATCATTCTTCCACTTCCATATGGTGTTTTTTCTAGTTGGCAAGCACTACAGCTGGCTTTCTTGGAGGCATCAACTGTAAAAAAAGATTTGATAAAGAGATATATTTGCAGAGCTTTTCATCTTTCCAAGTGGTCTGAGGACTGAATGGAGGGGCTTCAGGGCTGGGAGCCTCAGTTCATAGAATCACAGAATGGTTTGGCTTCAAAGGGACACTTACAGGCCCTTTAATCAAATGCCCCTGCAGTGAGCAGAGACATCTTCAACTACACCAGGTTCCTTGGAGCCCTGTCCAGCCTGGCCTGGAACGTCTCCAGTGATGGGATATTGACCACCTTTCTGGGCAACCTGTTCCCGTGTATCCCCACCCTCACTGTAAAACATTCTTCCTCACATCTAATCTAACTCAACCTTCTTTCAGTTCAAAACCATTACCACTTGTCTGATAGTGATTTTTCTTGGGCAACAGGAACTAAAAGACATTGAGAGACTGTGCATCCTGTCCTATCAGTAGCTTATAAAAGGCAAAATGATGTCATCTGAAATAATATCACCATAGTTCTGGTGGCTTGATCAGCCTAAGACACCTGTCAGGGAGTCCAGCTCAGGGAACTGAGGTGCAGTCTTGGCTCTGTTTTGCAAAAACCAGGAGAAGCTATTGAGTGTGAGGGATTCCAGTTTCTGACAAGGAGCTGTATGATCTTTGGATCCAATCTGGCAAACTTCTCACTCAACTTGTGTCCTTGTGACCAGCACACCTTCAGGGTGCTCCATGCAGAGGTGAGACAGTGCTGGGTCTGGAGACACTCAGTGCAGCAGGACCACACATTCATCTTTTCCCTGGTGCTTGGACAGAACTCCTGTTTAAGTCCCTCCTGCCACACACACGGTCTGGATCCTGACACAACTTTTGGAGTCGGGTGAGGCTTGGCTGCAGGGATGGTGCCCACTGCTGATGCTTCCGGGGATTGAGCAGAATTGCAAGCACTCATAGGATTAGTGAAGCCACCTGGCATTGTACTTGGAAAACACTGGAATTTAGCCAATTCTACTTTGTCATTAAGGCATCAAGGCAAAGACATACTTTGTGTTTCCTTCACGTTAGTCCTGACTCCATGTTCCTCTTGTGGACATCCTCACTTAGATGTGCTCAGACTTTCTCTGTGCTGTCAGGGGACAGCTCATTGCTTGTTTGCTGCAGACCTGTTATTTACTCTGTCTGTTTACATAACCTACAGGGCTGGTAACAAACTGTGATTGCAGTTACCCTGGAATAAACTGGGAGTCATTTTGGTGCAGCCATTGTTACTTTTCTCCAGAAATTTGAGTCATAAATGGTCCCTTCATCTCCAAGCTAGTAACACTCTAAAGACACAAGGCAGTGGACTCTTTTCTAGACAAATTCTTTAGGATACTACAAAACCTCTTAGGGGCAGGTCAGCCAATGGGGAGACAAATTCATGAGCAAAGGCACAATTTTGGGTAATAAAGACTGGGGGGATGGTGCTTAACATAAAAAATGTCTCCAGATGACCCTCAGGATAAAGTAACATCTTGTCAAGAATGATCTAACTTGTACAATTTTGTAAATGAATAATCTTGTAGCTCCCATTCTGATCTCTTAGATTGCTTTAGACAATCTCGATTGTTACAGTAATTCCCTGGTGTAAATTAAACCAGAATCAAGTCAGGTGCTTGAGAGCAACATCTGCAAAAGAAAGAGACTTTCAGCATCTCTTTCTGCCCTTCCTTTCCTTTCCCCCAAATTAACAGCAGTGAGAGTGTTCACATTCCAGGCTCTTTGAGGCTTTCTGCTTTAGGATCATGGATATGCATAGAAGTGCATGAAAATCGTGGTGATCTTTCCTATCCAAAGGAAATAGTAGTTGTTTTTTTATATTAACCCTGCCTTCTTCCTGACTATATCATATGACAGATCTTAAGGAATAAGCCAAAAAAAAAAAAAAAGGGAGGAATGCAGATAGCTAGTGCAGTACACAATTCAGACTGGTGGCTGTGTGTTTGCATGGAAAATGCCCTGGTGAAAGTTACTGCTGACTGGGCATGGAATAGTTAAAGGATGTTAATTATAAAACAGTAGAGGCCAGTGCTGTACCCATAAGAAAAAGGTGTTGTAATATTTGTGCAGACATTTAATGCAGCCTGTGCAAATCATCTTGAGTTGTTGAGGACTTGATCTCTGCATTTCCATGCAGTACCCAGGGAGTGAGAGCTGTCTGAACACTCCTTGGGGCCTTATGCCCCAGGCTGTGCATCCAAATGCTGCCTACTCACAACAAATTAGTGCTGCCAGGGAGGAAAATCACAGTAGGGTCAGGTTGCATATATTAAGGACTGTGCTCTGGTCTCTGGCCCCTCTTCTCTGGGTATTTTCCACTATTGAACTTGTTTGCATTTATAGTAAACAAATGGAAGTCCAAAGTAGTTTAGGAAATGTGGACTGGAGCTGGAATTGACCCAAGAGATTATGGGCTTGCAGTGCTGTTTGCCATGATAACACTGAATGTTATCCACTACGATTTCTCTGTCAATACTCCAGACATTTTTGGTAGTAAGTGGACCTGGTGTACACAGAGAAGTCAAGACAAATGCAATCACAGAGGCTTATCTGACCTTTTCAGGCAGCTCTTTAACAGCAGAATTTAAGGACACTGGCAAGGTTTTTCTGGTAGCTGCTCCTGGTATTACCCAAAGGACATCAAAGTCCAGTTAGAGAGCTATCCTGTTCCCACAGTGTAAATGTTCTCTATCCTTTAGTACCACCTTCACCTAAGTTTAATATAATCTTATTTATGGCTCGAATACATTGTTTCTGCAATTTTTCTTGGACATTAAGTACCAGTTTATGATCAGGGATGTTTTTTCTCCTGTGTTATCCATAGCTGATACTGTGCAGCTTGGCAGGATTTGCTGCTGTATCATCATGGACTGCAGCACATGAAGCAATGTTTGGAGTTCTGGTTCCTTTCGCTCTTGTTGATTATTTCCTCTGTGAATTTTGAACTTTATCTCTGTCTGCTCCTCTTTTTCTGTTCCCTCCTTTACTGGTCTTGCTTATTTAAATAAAAACACCTTATGGCAGGGATGGCCTATTGCTGCGGGAGAAATGCTGCCTCTGCTGGTATAAGTAACAAAACCATACTTAAATTGATTTTGGAGGCCAGATTTCATCTTGTGTGTCTATATGGTGCTTAATGAAAAGAGACATTGATCTTTTCGGAAGCCTTAAGGTTCTATTGAATTAATAGCAACGAAGGAGACAAAAGGAATACATGGGAAAGTAATTGCCTTTTGGTTTTATGTTTTGCTGGATGCCAGTCCATGTCTTTCATGTTCTGGAGCTTCCTTACTCTTCTTCTTCTTTCCTCTTGGTCACTTTCCAAAGGCACTGATTTCAGCTTTTGGCTGTGCCAGCATAAATGTGGAGATGAGTGCAGTAATTCCCAGGTTACACCTATCAAGCTGAGTCTGCATCTGGGAGCTGAGTGTTATCCACAGAGCATCAGTTCAGGCTGATGGCAGTAAAGCTGCTGCCCTGTGACATCCAGTGCCTGGAGGAATCAGAGCTGCTTCTGCTGAGCAGCACAGCTGCACACAGACTGTGGGCAGTGCCATGTCCATCACATACTGTGTGCTGTGCCATGGACATGTTATCAAGGCCCTCACTTTGTTGGGAACATGAATAGGGTAACTTCATCTTTCTGCTGCTCTCCTTTCCATGCATTCTCAAAAACTTACTGTTCTCATCATGAGAGAGATTCCTTGTTTTACAGGTCTGATCCTCAAGACCTTCAATGAATCCTCAGTCTTAGAGGAGACTTGTTGGGTTTGACAAGCTCTGCTCCTACAAGAACCAGAGTTTTATTGATCAAACTCAGATCTTACTGATGCTAGAAATAAGGTTGGCAAGCTTGGGCAGTGGCACATACAAGGTAGATCACAGTGACATTATTAGTGATGAATTTTGCAACCACTAGTGTTGAATCACAGATGTTCTCCACTCTCAGGCTCTCTCTAGAAGAGCCTTAATTGAATTTGCAGCAATACACATCCTGGAAAAGGGAAGTTCTCTGAATGGCCTCAGGGTAGCTTTATAAATAAGCTGTGCTATCTCTGGGATTCCTTGGAATAGAATGTGGTGCCCAGTGTATTTCTGTTCTGATTGAGCCATGTTCCTCTAAATGCCCTCTTGCTGCAGTGGTTGTTGCAAGATTCTTCTGCTAAATGTGTCTGCTCCTCAGAGCATCTCACAAGTTCATTTCTCTTGGCTTTAGTCTGAAGTTGTTCTCAAGCTCATATCATGCTTCCTCATACAGACAAATACTCTTGGGACTTGTTTTCAGTAAGAAAATGCCAAAAAAGGTGTTTGCAAATGAGAGCATGAAAGGGCAGAACTAGCCTAGCTGGTGGAATCCTGGCTATTCCATTCCTCTTGTTTGTTCATCAGTTCCCAGATTAGTTACAGGAGTGACTTCAATCTCTGACGTGGCTGTTTCTTCAGAGCATTCTTCTGCCTGCTTTGCCAGGCATTTCTAGTCATTCCTTTTAATTCATTGGGGCTTCCACTAAAAATACCTGTTTATAACATTTGTGTGCTTTTCAAATAGTATTTTTAGCATGTCTTTTTTACAAGTAAATATTCCAAGCTGACATGCACTGTGTTTCACCCATGACCCCATCTAAATTTTCATGTCACTTCGTTAATCAATTGATGACACTTTAAAAATTCAGTTGCGTTGCTGTTTGGCTGGGATGCTAACTTGACATCAGACATGTTTTCATGGAGCTGTTCCAAACTCTTCCAATGCTAAAATGATTGTGTTTGATAGAATATTGACAACAGGTGTCCTGTTTTTGCCAGCAGTGGTCTCAGACTGGCTGCCAACATATGCAGTGTTTGCCAGCATACCACATGTCTTATGCTGGGCTATTTTAAAACTCTATTCTATAAAAGAGCTGAGAGGCTTTTAAAATACCTATTAGCCTCTAATGGAAACTGCACATGACAAGAATATGTGAAGCTGTAAAGCATGATTGATATAGTCTTTGTTATGAGTTGCATGTTTTTTTTTTTATAGGGCAAAATATGAGTATTTTCACCCTTTTTAACATTAGCTGGTCAAGCCAGGTGTTCCATCCAGTACTTTAACAGATGCTTCAGAGCATGGTATAAAATCCTATTAAATAATTACATGGTATCATTACTTGACATGTTCCTCTGAATTCCTAGCAGTTAATGTTTGGCTGGTATCCTGGAGCCTGAAGGTAGATATCTCACATCCCACTTAGTATCACAGTGAATATTTTTCTCATTATCCCTATAACTGTTAAGTCCTTCTCTCAGTCCCTCAATGTGTTTCATTGTATCCCAAAGTGCTTGTTTTACTTTGATCCTGTGCTGTGTGTTGGGGAAGTGTCTCACCAGTGGGATGGATATGTTTTGTGCAGGCACAAATCATCTCACCATTTCAGCTCTCCTGACTCATGACTTTGCTCGGTGTCTTGTCCTCCTGTAACAATAGAAGGAAGTCAAAAGTGGCCAGGTGGGAAATTACTATTTCACACCTTTGGAGAAAAGGCCACCACTGTGAACATTGATAATACAGAGCTGACTGCAAAACCCTTCCTTAGATCTTGACTCTGTTTCAGAAAATCACATTGTCTGAGGGGAAACTATCCATTTGTATGAGCTGCTGCAGGAAAAGCACTGAAAAAGCTGGAAAGCAGATACATCTTCTGGCCACGCCTTCTGTTTTCTAGTAAAGATATGAAGAGTTCAGTGACCCTTTTAGCAGTAACACATAAAAGAAATAACTTGAATATGTTGCGGATTTTTATCCCAAGTAAGATATTTCAGCATAGTGAATGGGTCAGAATCAGGACAGAAAACAGACTATTGTTAACAACGGGTGTATTTTACAAGTTTAGTCTGTAATTGTTTTAATATGTGTTTCTAGAGCAGGTATAATCAGTTGTCTTTGAACTGAGATTTTTCACACTGTGCAACTTTTGTCCAACTCTCACCTTTCCTGTCATCCTTAACTATCTTCTATAACTCACCACAGAGATGCAGATGAAGAGATGTGTCCTTGGTGGAGGAAGAAAAAAGCTTCAAAGACCAGAATCTAGTTCAAATTCAGTCAGAGAAAAGTAACTAATTAATGAACTGTCTTTGTAAGAGTCAGATTTTTGTGTTGAGGGTGGAAGGTCTGAAGTATTGCACTTCTAGGGCTGAACTTGTATCAGTAGAGAAGTGGAGAATCTGTTTTAGAGCAGAGAACCTGGAAAATGCAGTGTTTCTATGTTTTAAGTAGTTTTTATAGGTCAGGCTTTTGTTAATGCCATTAGGTTTTCTAATCTCATTTCAGCCATGCATTTATTTTGCAAAGTGTAGTAATGCCAGGAGATTAGCCAAACTGGGGTTAGCATTGCAACCCACAGGCATTAACTTCTTCAGTGCCAAGGGCAGCAGCAGGAACAGGAGAAATGTCAGTGTGTGCCTGCTGTGAGCTCATGGGATGCAGTAGTATGTGCAGAATTCTGTGGTGGTTCACAAATGCCAGTGTGTTACTCCATAGAGAACATTAAAGTTAAATCTGGAAAGAAATGTCTTTCTGCTTATTTCTGACTCTTAGCTAGTTGATTTATTTGTTACAGATCTTTTTTTTTTTTTTCTATTCCCAGAATGGCTTCTTAGCATTTGAATAAATCTTGTAATATAACTTAGCTTCAGAAATTAAAAAGGAAACTGTTTATTTCTCTCTACCCAGCCCCTTTGGATGTCCACAGAGGAGTCTTAAAGAAACTGGGCACATGCTTTAAGTTTTCAAGTAGCTCAAATAGTAATTGTGCCGTGGGTTATTGTTAGAATTACAATGACAGAGGCTAATTAAAAAGAATGCTGTAGCCTTTTAGGAAGAAAAACAAGTTTAATTGGTAACATCCCACATGTGTTCTGCCAGAGTCTTCCTCTCATCTTTTCCTAACTGGTTTTGATTAATGTAATTTTAACTATAATTTCTCTGTGTAACTTGGCTTCTAAGATTCTTTCTGCCAAATTGAATTATCGTTCTCTGCTTGATGGAACTGTTTACAAGTGTCATTTTCAGAATTCTGTTGTGGGAAGGCACTGTGTTCTTGCTGCTACTTAGTGCTCTTTCTCACTAGCAGGCGGATAACTCAAAATTTAAGAAATGTAAAAGAAAGAGGAAAAAAAAAAGTCTCTTTTCTGTGCATTGTTTACTCTGTATTTGTGGCAACTAGTTACAGAGTCACTGTAAGCACTCTACTTTTGCTTCGACATAACCCATAGATATCCAGTTTAAAGCAAAACTTTGTAACTGGATGCCAAGGTGGATGCAGACACAGGTTGAGAGTTTACCTCCATTTTTCAACTCCCTCCCATTAGCTGCCTTTGTTCTGATCCTGCAAACCACACTGATCTTTTCCAGGAGCCAAGTTTCTCTGGTCCATCCTTCTCTCTGTCCCCTCTTTCCTGAGGCTATCTTAGATGTGGCTATCTAGTGCCTGGAAAAAATCTGTATTAAAACAGATTTTTGCAGTGCAGAGTATAGGTATGAAAATGTGATGGTACCTGATACTATTTCTAGGTAGACAAGGAAACAAGAGACTAGTGGTACTTCAGTGTATTATGTTTTGATTTCTAGAGTTAGAAAGATCTTGCTTGTGCTTTAAAAACTGCAGTTCTCTCACTTATATTCTGTGGACTGTGGTTAAAATCCAGTTTTCATTTGACTGTAATAGACCATAAACATCTTCACCTCAGTTGGACAAACTTGCTTTTGGGGAAACAAACGACCTTGGTCCAGTGACTTCATGTGTGGTAGATATGGTCTCCTTACATAAAGTGAAGGAAATCCAAATGTAATCCTCCAGCAGCTTGTGACAGGTGTCTGTGTTAATGGTATGCAACTTGCAAACCAAGGTTTTGGAAGAAAGTCAAGCTTTTCTTCTTCTTTGACTTCCAAAGATCCCATCAAAGTTTAGGTGGACACAGATGGAGATCTGGGCTCTGCTAAGCTAGAATTTAAGTCTTGCAGTTCTGTGGGCTAATCCACCAAACAGATAGGTGAGCATGAGACTGACTTTCCAGGTATTCAATGGACAGAAGGTACAATTTCTTGGCACATCAGCTGGACAGTTCTCAACTCAGTAAAGCCTCCCCCTGTGTCTTGGCCATGCTGGTGACCTTCTATGCAGTTTCTGCCACATGATATCCTGATAAATTCAATGGGATTTAGTGTATAGCAAGCTTCTGTTGGCCTGGACCCTATGAGAGGATTTAGGAGAGAAGCTAATGCACTGATGGAGATGGTGAGTTTACTAACAATGTGCTGTGCAGGGGAGGTCAGTCAGACAAAAACAGAGTTTGACTGCTGCATGCTGAGGGAGCTCCAAGAGGTCTTTAGGTATCGTGGATCTTTCTGGAGCTACCACAAAGGCCAGAGCATCACTCTGTTGTGGCTTTTTCTCCACAGCTGGTTACATTTTGGGGAAGGTCCAGATAGGGCCAAAGGTTGCTCTTGTGCCTGATTTTTAAGGAATGCTATTAACTTAGAAATTGTTCCTGGAAATTTTTCTTGTTCTTGAGTTTCCATCAGTAGCTGGTCTCTGAGACTGAATTTCTCCTGAAATCTACTGGATGAAGTGTATATGTCTCTGTCCTGAGGTAACCAACTGTTTGTTTTGAAGCCTTCCTCAGCAGAGGGAAGATCCATGTTCCAGTATTCAAAGCCCTCAGAGCTCCAAATGAGTCCCTTGTATAATCAACAGATGGGTGCAGAGCAAAGCTTGATTCAGCCTCTGAAAAGAAGAAATAAACCTAAAAAAAGATTTAAAGATCCTCAAAGATCCAGTTGTTTCAATAGCAGCTTTTGCTGGCAGAGTCATAGTCTACACATCCGTGTCTTACCTTTGTGGGCAGTTAGTGAGGTAATGTTAGTCCTTTCTTAATCTGAGTTCACAACTGAACTGAGCCCAGACATTCAAATTCCTCTGAACCTCAGGGATGAGGAGAAAAGGAATCACAAATGCAGATTTTTCTGTTTTATGGATTCTACTAAAGATTACTGGGAACATAATCTTGCCTTCGTATATAAAAGTATTATTTCTATTCAATTTTTGGGCTATAAGGCTGTTGCATAACCCTCAAAGTTTCAACTGGGCTCCACTAGCTGGGAATTTCACTTGTTTTATTTTCTAGTGAATTGGTTTTAATTTTATTCTGTATGGCTTAGAGCAGTTTGAGGAGGGCATAAGAAAATTTGGGGCAGGTGAGCTGTATTCCCAACAGCATGGTGGAGGCGTGTGCATAGCCAGGCACTACTCAGCACTCACATTTCTGTCTTCAAAATTTCCCTTTTTTACTTAGGTCAGGGTCAGGAGAAGAGCAAGGTGAAATAGTAGGAATAGTTTTTACCATGATATACTGGGACAGTTGCTCTCTTGAGGTCGTTGCTTGAGTGCTCAAGTAGAAGGCTGCCTATGCAGGGATGGCTCAGCACATGCAGGAGAGCGGTGTAGCTCGTTGCTTGATGAATGTTTCTGTGAGCAAAGAGGCACTGCCACATGGTTTTGTTCCTATGCATCCAGGGTTTTACCACTCTTGTTCCCCTATCATCCAGTATCATCTGGGACCTTGCTAGGAGACCTTCTATGTCTTTCAGCACTACTCGGGACAATAGAGATCAGGCAATGAGAAAGTTTCCACTGTAGTTTCTTTCTCAGCTCACTGGGGATGTTGTTCTCCTCCCCATGTCTTTAAAAACAGAGAGCCAAAAACAACACTGAGTCACTCCAAGCTTGCTCTTCCCCAAAGCACAGGCAATGTTCTCCACCCCACCCACATCCAGGGATGTATTGCTGCACACAGCTCTAAGAAGGGGTGCAGGCTGCTTGCTGAGCCCATTTCTGGTCATCCTTGCATATGGGATTTTTTAGATGCATTTTGCATGGTTCTTTTCAGCTGTGGCACAGCGTCTATGCAGGTGCTCCATCCTGCATTGCATAAGGAAGGGATTGAAAGTGATGGGATTGTAAAGATCTGGTGTTCAAACTGATTTGGCTCATGATTGCCTGGACTGAGGAGTCCTTGTACGAGCAGCCTGGCTGGCTGGGTGTAGTGAGCAGCTGTGCTGCATTCAGGGCCACGTTACATCTTCAGAAGGATGTTTCTGGAGTTCCTCACTGAGCACAGCTGGGCTGTTTGCTCACTGGTTGCCTTCCCTTAGATGGACATGTAGAGAAGATTTGAAAGGAACCTTCCTGTCACTGAAAGCAGAAATTGCTACCCCAGAAGTCTGAATGTTTGTGGACTTTTTCCCCTCCCTCAGAATATTTACAGACTGGATCACAGGGACATGGTGCAAAAAGTTGCACTGTCCAACTCATGCACGTGGCATGGGAATAGAGATGGACTTGGAATGGGGCAAGGAAAAGGAGCAGGCTGGGAACAGCTTGGCCAAAGCACCTCACCAGGGGACATTTACTGCTGAGGACAGCTGGGCCTATCCCCATGTATTCAGGAGATATTTCAGCTGCCCCAGCCCCATGGAAGTCCTGCAGTTCCTACCAAGTGGGTGTGTTACTTTGATTCGCTCTTCAGTGGCACATGATTTATGAGCTGTGCTCTCTGATTTATGATCTGTATGGCTGGCAAAGAAAGCAGGATCAGGCACTTGGCTATTGTGCAAACAGGGATGACACATAATATCCAAAGAACACAGGAAAGATAAAATTACACAGATTGTTGAAATATTCTCCTCAACTGTGTTGCTCATGTGGATGAATAAAACAAGAATAAGGGTTGTTAGGATTTGTGTGCAAGTTGGCTTTATAAACTCCATTTTTCTCCTTCATTACCTAGATCAGCACAGTCAGCAGTGCTGGACTCTTTAGTGTAATTTACAATTCTGAATTTGGGCATCAAAAATTTGGGTGTAAAACCATTCCTTGGGTTTCTATCAACTAATGGAATTGTTTTGTAATTTCCCTTCCCAGGCTCCAAATAAAATTTGCTTTCCTCACACACTACAAAACTTGGGCTTGTGACTTGCTGGACATTTTATTACTTTATTAACATTTTCCTGAATGTTTATTTGAAGAATGGCCTTTTTCATTGAGTACTTGTTAAACCTCAGCAGTGGAGATTCAGCCACGAATTACGTGAGAGGAACTAAGCTGGGAAGGGAAGAATTACAGACTTGGGGTGTGTGCTGTCCTGTGACAACAGTATGAATTCAAAGTGATTTCACTGAAACCTGTGATGTAATTGAGAGTAGAATCCAATCTCTTTAATTTCATCAAAGTGAATACCAAGCGATAATAATCAATATAATCCTGGACTGAGTTCCATCATGTTTGATCGGTGTTTTTGCTGCTGAGCAGTGTGGCAATCACTGTTCTTTGTTTAACCTTTTGTTTGAATAAGAAGTTCCTCTTTATTTATAAGTAAGGATTTCTGCTGAAGCAAAGCAGTTTTTAGTTTTTTTAATGCAATTACTCTGCTGTGAAAGTGAAATCCTTTCCTTTAAATATCAGAGTGTGCATGTGTGTTCAAGGAGGAAGGTCAGCATTGAAGAATGCCTTACAGAGCTGAAGGATGGGAGACACAAACACACAAAATGGTAAGAAAGATTTTGGGGAAGTCATGAACTTGGGGGAATGTCAGAAGAGCTAGTAAATCCTAAAGTCCAAACAAAGATTTGAGATATTCAGACCTAGATCTCTCAAAGGATCCATCTCACTTCACGTTTAAGAAAGGCAAAATACTTAAGTATCCTCGAGGTTGTGGGCAGACCTGGCACAATGCCCTCTAGGTTATAGGTGGAGCTGGAAACCATAATGGGAACAGGATCAGACTGTTCTTGCAATGAGAGAAACATGACAAATGCCTGGAGCTGAGACTGAAAGAGAAGACCTGAGGCTGCTAATGGCTGTTCTCACAAAGCCCCCCTCCCATTATCTGCTACAGGGCCTGCTGCTCTAGGTGCCTTATGCCCTCCCACAGCCAGCCTTGTGGATTTCTAGGGCTGTAGCACAGGGAAAACAAATGCTTAGAGCATGAAACTTTCACCTTGCCTTGCCTGTTGTCCTTGCAATTACGCCTACGTCTGGCTTCCTATCCCAGGATCACACAAACAATCCTTGTGGGACTATCCTCAAATTTCCCCCAGTGCCAGGGATCCTTGCTGACTGACAGACCCACCCTTCATTTTCTTTCCCACCACACATGCAAAACAAAGCAGAGAAAGTGAAGACAGTAGAATACAGTCTGCCTTTAATGGTAAAGGCAAAGAATCAATTGACTATGTGCTAATACTGGTGTCACCGAGATGTGTGACATGGCCTGAATCAAACAGCACAAATGGACACAAATTGGAACAAATAGCCCTTTTGATGTAAACGACACTTCTGTGGGAAGGATGTTTTGCAATTGCCTGCAGAGAAGTGGCAGAGAGGGTAATTCAGTAACTCCTTATCAGAGACTCTGTTAAAGAGGGCAGTGGGCAGATGTTGAGTAGCAAGAGGACTGGGGCAGACTTGGGAAACGAGGTGGGTCCCTGGCCTCTGTGAGATACCAAAATAGCAGAACTGGCTGCTGCTACCTCGCACAGAGGTGAGTGGCTGATAGTAATGTACTGCCTCTGTGAAACATTGACACTCAAGTGCTGTGTGTCTGTCATCCCTCACCCTCTAATTTTGGAAAGAAGGCTGAATTTTTTCGTGGCGCCCATGAAAGGTCACTGACCTGAGGTTTTAGTCTCTGCTGTGTCATTGACTGGCATTTGGCTGGTAACATTCATTCTATTAAGGGCGCAGTTAAGAAAAGTGTAGTTAAAGTGGATCAAGCACTTTAAGACAGCAGCTTAAAATTTTCCATTTGCTCTTCAGCAGATGACTAAGTATTGAACAAAATAAAAGGTGTGAAAATACCCACATTGCTTAAAAGTACTTTTTTTTTTTTTGACAAAAACCCATCACCTTTACCCCCACCCACTCTTTCTCAATGTTTTACCCCAGGTTTAAAAAATCCTAAGCCGTAAACTTGGAGGGACTGTCCTGGATTTCTGGAACATGAAAGATAATTAACTCTTCAGGAACTAACACTTCTCTCCCACAGGCTTTCAACCCCTTGGGTGTATTGAGAACAGCATATATTATAACTAAGTTTTGTGGTGACAGTGTTTTACACTTGTACAATTATCTTGCCAGAGGCAAAGGATATTCTGGGATATCAGCCAGGAGAAAGTCAAAGTAAGCAGGGCAAGTGGTATAAACGTAAGAGAAGGGTGGGATGCTTGGATGTGGAAACAGTTGGCTGGGATTGTGTTCAAACTTTGTGGCAGCCTCAGAAAAGGAAGGTTTGAGTGAAGGTATATATAAATGTTAGGGCTTTGTATCAGTCTATCCTATAACTTTAAGAAGCTTGAGGGGACAGAAAAAGATTAAAATGTTACTCTTGGGCCATAAAGGCAGTTGGATCAACGCTGGTACATGGACTATCAGTGTCCAAGTAAGAAGAATTTGGCTCTCTTTGACACTGTTCACATGACAGAGCAAGCCAAAGTGCTATAAAGAAATGAGGAGGGAACACACGTTCCAAAGCAGCCAGGATTTGCAATGTACTTGTCAGTGTTCCTTTATTTCTGCTTTCTGTGCTAGAATAGAATGAAAGAGACAGAACTTGTGGCTCTGGCCAAGTGTCCTATCTTCACTGAGCTTTATTACTTATTTCACACATGGACAGGAGATCCATATCCAGCATGGATGAGATTATCTTTAAGCATGTAAATGCATCAATTATCAAGTTGAGTGCACAACAAAAGGTTGGAAAAGAAACAGGTTTAATTGTTTTAGTGTGTATTACTGTGGATGTTGGAAGGACCATACATCTCTGCTAAATAGAATGCCAGAAGATAAATTTACTCACAGAGAAAACCAGGCATATGGAGAGAAAGCTGGTCTGCAAAATCCACTGTTGGAGAAAGCAGCTGGAGGAGAAATTTCAAGAAATAGAAAAGAGAACAAATTAATGGAATCTGTACATTCCAGGCATAACATTCCCAAACAGGGAAAAAATTGCTTTTAAATGACAAAAAAAAAAAAAAAAAAAAAAAAAAAAAAAAAGGTATTTGGTGAAATAGGACCTTATGTATTTCTCCAAAACCACCAAACACCTTAAGCTCCAGTTCCTTCCCATGCCAAGTATGTTGAGGTAACCACATTGTGCTGTTTGCAGGCTCTCTCCTTGAAGGTCTGTGTGCTGCTGAGGCTTCGTGTCTGCTCATGTCCAGAGTTTGTTGGTTGAGTTGAGGCTCTTTTGCGCAGAGCTCAGGATAGAGCTGGAACATTCTGCAGCCCAGGGAACAGTCCCAGGTAAGGCAGTCCCCAGATCAGACAAGGGGTTTGCCTAGGTGTCAAGTTTGTGCCCTTAGCACCTCACCAGTGTGGCCTCTTGTCTCTGCATCCAACTGGTTAATTCTTCTAAAGTGTAAATATCAAGTCCACCTCCCCAAATACTGTAAAAGGATTCCTGTTCCCACCTTCATCACTTCCCCTTCCAGTCCTGCCCTTCCATCGTGGCACGCACTGAAGCAGTGCCCATGTAATGGTCACAAAGCCACAAGGAAATGTCAGTGCTGGCTCCTGCCTCAGCAGCTCTCTGGGGTGTTTTGGGGAACATGCTGCATCTGTACCTGCAAAACTGCAGAGTGATCTCTGGCTGTTGTTATTCAGCTTCTTTTTACTTGCTGCCACTGGTGCCAGACCCTGAAAGCACAGCCAGTGCCCAGAGCTGGATTGTCGGGGGTTGCAGCTGGCTCTGTGGTTTGCTGCTGCTCAAATGCAGTTGCTGGTGAAAGGTTCTCCTTTTCTGATGTGTCCTGGGCTAATGAAGTGAGCACTGGGCAGGGATTTGAGAGCTGAAGGAACCCAGGTGTTGCTTTCTTTCCCTGCCCCATTTGCTCTGCATGAATAGTGGGATGTATGAAAAGTGTAAAATCTTTCCACAAGGAGGCTTCATCCCTGGGACTTATTCAAATAAGCAAGGTGCAAATGAGAAATGAAGAAAGAGGAAAGAAACCACAGCTGTGTTATTCCTCATGTTCTCTTATCCTTCTTAAGAGATGTGTTTCTCCTGCTCTTTAGTCTGAATTAATTGTAAAGTTAAATCTCAATTTGCTGTGGAATAACCTTCATTATATTTTTCTCCTTAAAAAGAAGAGATGGTTACAAAGGACAGTTTTATGAACAATCTGTTCTAAAAGTAACACAGGAGGATGAAATGAACTTCTGAAGGTAATGTATGAAATTTGTGAACCTTAAAGGTTGTACTACAGTGGAAATATTGTCCATCCTTTAATAGTGTTGAAGTAAAAGGAAGGCTGTCTGCTCATCCATACTGTGCAACTTATCCAAGGATTAATAAATTGGAAATACTGTAAACTGGAACATTGGTTTCAGCTGCTGAGTAGATTCTTTCCCAATCCATGTCTTCCAGCCTTGCCATGCAGCTGACCTCTAACGTGGATTAACAATCTCTGCTTTTGGGGGTGCTGACAGATGCAGAATACATTTCTATAATTTCTGATATTTCCTTTCTGACTCTGCTTGTTCATTCTTCAGAGGACAGATCTCTCCACTCAACAGTTGTCTATTATACATAGTGCATACTTATGTAAGGAGAATGTTTAAGCATTCAAGATGTTTTGTAGATATTCATGTCAATTTTGTTTGCACATCTCTGACAAGGTGGATGAATTTTTCCCCACTTGTTTTTCATTTTTTGCTTATAGTGGCTGGTGGTGCACGTGGAAGTATTTTGGGATGCATGAAGGGAAATATGATCTTTTTCTTGTGCAGGAAGGAAAAAAAGCCATGAGACTTAATCTGGATTATAAAAGGGGAAAACACTAGAATTACATCCTCTGCCTGTGACACATAGAGAGCTCCTCTTTGTTTTGATCCACATTACATCTTTGCTTGGTAATAGGAAGTAGGTCATCAAAATAATAGCAGATGTAACTGGGGCACTTTGGAATTTTCTAAATCCTTTACAGCTGGGCAAAGCATATATGTCACTGATGATACCAGATCATCTGATTTCTCCTGGAAATACATAATGATTGTGCTCCTTTTATTTCATCTGTTAGTCAGCTTTGATGTGTTGACTACAAAGGGCTCTCCAGGATACCATGGTAGAAATGAAGTTGTGTTTGGGAGCTCACTGTTCTTAGTAAGTTCTTAAAGATAATTTGTCTGTCCAACCCACTGATTCCTTAAAGGCTCTGAGGGGCAGTTTGAGTCTCTCAGCATAGACACAAGGCTGGTAGGAAAGTACATAAAATCCTTCCCCCTACTATGCAAACACAACAGGAGCAGTGGAAGGATAACTCTTTTCAGGAGCATTTTAAATCTGAATTTAAAATTACTTAAGGATTTTCTCTCCTTGTTGCACATTTAATATAACTGTCCATGCTAGAAAATCTTTGCCTACAACCTCCCATATACTGTTTTTAAACATATTTTTCTGAAGCAATGTGACTTAGGATCTTTGTGTCAGGTGTCATTCTCTTGCTAGGAACGCTTGGTAGATTCCAGCTCTGCTGGACAGAGAGATATCAATTTGTTGTCTTTCTACTTGCGTCACAGAAAAGCAGCTCTGAGAAGGAAGGAAAGAAAGGCAAGTCTGTGGCGTCTGTGAAAAGGTGTCAGAGAAGCCACATGAGGAGATCTTGTGAGAGATACCAGAGAAGCTATGTGTCATAAATGATTAAGTGACACCAAGTGATCTACCATCAGGATGCAATGCCCCAGAAACTGTGCAGGACTTGTTCCAGAGGTCATGGGAGCACTTGCCAGACCCTTGAAAATGTTTGATTTCTTGGATAGCCTGAGCTTAGATTTCGGTTGCCTTCTGGAAAGAGTGCCTTTCTGCATAGATTCTTTGTAAGACTGAATTTTGGGTAAGGCAATAGAAGACAGAGACTGAAAGACAATTTAAGTGGATTGGTTATAGAGTTTTTTTGTGTGTTTTATTGTGGTTTGGACAGATTTCTGTATAATATGAATACTGCTTAGGATATTTTTGTTTAGCTTTTTTTTTTTACCTCTAGTTGCTAGTTCATAGGTCCTTGGAGAGCTACTTAACAAACTGGGAAAAAAACATAAAAATGAAACAACAACAACAAAAAAAAAGTGGAAAAGTTTCACACATCCTTGATGTATAATGGAGTAATATTTCAGTTGCAATACAAATGATTTATTTACCATGTAGTCATTCCGTACTGATAATAAAAGCACATTTCCTCTTGGAACAACCAGTTACTGTTTTCAGATCAAACCCATTCATTCATGGAGTTTTTCTTCTTGTCTGTGTCTCATGTGTGATCATCACTAGGTGCCAAATGCAATCAATATGAATTCTGCTTTTGATCACACTGGTATCAGCCTCACCCAGAGGAGAACTTGGCTTTTAGACCTTGTGTCACATTTTAAGAAAAATAATATTGACTCATGTTATTTCAAAATCATTGTGTATAGCCAGCAGATTTTAAATCAAAACAGTCAGGCACGTTTTCATCTTACACTCATTGTTAAATAAGCTGTGGAAAAGGTTTCTCTTTGCAGAACTGCCTTCCCCCCTCCAAGATTATTACATTTCACGTGTTCTAGTTCATCCCAAGATTGTGCTATTGTTCTCTTCAAAGTTTCCTGGGCCATTAATCTCTCTCTTTTGTTTCCATTTGGCCTCAGGGTAGGTCAGCTGGAAATTGCATTGCTGGAGAATATTCTGGTCTTGACAACACAAAGGAAAAGGAGCAAGGAGAGTCTCCAAATACGGTTGATTCTTCATTCAGAGAGTACAGCTAAGCAAGCTCATAAAGGCTGTGTTACTAAATCCTTTATCTCCTCAAAGCTAGCAGAATATACTGGGCACCAGGCACCAGGCACCATGTCCAACAACAGCTCCTATTCTCTTGTTTGAAAAGTGACTCTTTTCACATCGTATTTCCATGCTTCTCTATTTCTTTTCTGCTGCCTTTAACTATCCACCAGGGCCCAGTATATTGGACATGGCAGTTCAAAATGTATGTTTAAGGCCTGGTGACACACAGGCGTGCTGGGGCCACAGAGGAGCAGTCACGGCAGCGGGGCCGTGCGAGCCGCGGCAGCGCTGCGCATCCATCACTCTTTCCATTGTGACTCCTCCTTGCTCCCGCAGGATTTATAGGCACATTTTTGAGAGGACTCCAGTAACTAAAATAAAGATGTATTTGTCTCCACAGAAATGTTGCAGCCACATATGTGGCTATTTGGAGAAAACAAAATAATAAAAAAAAAAGAATGGAAACCCCATTGAACTCATGCTGTAGGGGCTCTACAAGTGGATTTTCAAAGTCTTGTCTTAAAGCATGTGATTTTTACCTACTTTTATGTCTGTGTTTACTTTTCTGACTGCCATGTGGAACAAATTACAGTGTTTCAAGCAAGGGCATGTGCTCCTTAGGACAGGAAAGGTTAATTTGGCTACTTTGTGAATAAGTATGTCATACAGTCTTCCACAGTTCCGTTTTCTTTCTCAACATCTGGTAAGATCCCTGCTTGAAGACACGAGGTGGTGATTCTCCAGGGGCAGAATTTGTGTTGGGCTGAGAGGCAAGAGTATGTTGTGAGATGAAACCAGGCCAAGGGGGGCAGATGACACAGGAGGGTGTCCTTATGAGGGCAGCTGAGCAGCACCTTGCTGGGCTGAAGCCTATACCAGCTCCTGACCCCTAAGGTCTTCCTGGCCACTAGGGAAGTGATTTGAGCCCAGTTTTTGTGGATGGACACTGACAGTGTGTTCCTCATTTACAGACTGGTCAGTTCAAGGCTCTGGCGTGGCAGTTACAGCCCCAAACCAAGGAGCTGTAATTTTTACACAGCAGTTTGACACTCCATGCAGAAGAACTTTGGCTGGAAGTCGGGTGAGCTGTGCCCACATCCTGGGCTGGCTCAGTGATGGATTACCATTACAGCAGGGCTGTGCCTGTGCTCATAAACCCCTTCCCTCAGCAGGGGCTGTGGCATGTTTGCAGCTGGATTTCAGTTGCCAGGGAATGAAGGGGCCCAGTGAAAAGGACATCAGCTGAGGACAAATGCTTTTACTTCCCTGTTCACCAATGTGGTCCAGGGAGAAAGGACACAGAATCTCTTGGAGTTCATGAGTGGAAGGAAGATCTAGCCAGAGGACATCCCCAAAATCTTGATTGCCCAAAAGCTGCTGGGTTCCAGGCATTCCCTGCACACAGACCTCCTGAGAAAAGGGTCCATGGGACCCACTTCTTCTGTTTATGAACCAGGTGACCAGCTTTGATTCACAGGAGCAACCTTGCCACCTCAGCATAACAATGTTCTGATTTTTGGAGGAAAAAATTCTCCCACTTATTTATGGGTGAACATAACAGAAAGCTCATAGTGAACACTACAGAAAGCTCATGTTTTCCATATCTAGTGCAGCAAGTGTGTATCTGAAGGCAGTATTCACTGGGGTGGCACTGGTACCTGGTCCCAGCACTGTTCTCTGGCAGCTGGAAAGGAGATCTGCTGAAGTGTGTGGGACAAACATGCCCTCTTGAGTCTGGAAGCCTAATGAGGAGAACTTGGGACTGCTAGAGCTAAGGGACCTGTCACATTCACTTTGTATCAGAGGCCTGTGATTTGGGAGGCTGAAGTCTAATATACAGACTGTGGTGCTGGATTTGTGTAATTAAATCTTGTTTAAAAACCCCCAAGCAAATAGCTCACATATCTGCATATTTACATCTATAACCTTACACACACACACACATATTCCCCTTTTCACCTTTAGCTTTATTTACATACCGTTCTCTAAGAAACAGAATAGTTTTCTGCAAAGTGGGAATTCTTGCTCCTGAGCTCAAAGTCCTCTTACCTTGGGAAAAAAGGATGGCTGATGAGCTCTTTTAACTTTGGTTGTTATGCCCAGACTGACAAGAAATGTACTTTTGGGTCAGGCCTAATGTATGTTCTCTGGGTGCAGCCTTAGCCTACAGCCTCTTGTTACATCATCCCCTGACACCAGGCATGTGCCTCTGCCCTGGAGAATCCATGTGTGGATTTCAACCTGTTCCAGGTCAGACCTGCACCCCTCTCACATGGCTGTGCATTCAGGGTTGATATTGGTGTTAGATGCATGAAATTCAGGCAAGCGTGCACTGATGGAATTCATCTGGACTGCCCAGAGCAAGTGGAGATTGGGGCTGCAGACTATGACTAAGTGGCTGCAGCCAATAAAAGGGGTGAATCTAAGATGTTATCTCTCATTTTCCTGTTCACTACCTTTCATAAAGATGGCAAGATCTCAAGGATAACTCCAAATTTTAATCTGTCCCTTAAACCAGAAACCGCTTATCTTAGAAATAACAGAACACTTAGGCAGAGATTGCACATCTGCTTCGCTTTTCTATGAACTCCCTCCACTGTGAGGTCTGATTTATGATCTCTGCAGAAATCCTCATTTGAGTCCTAATCTAGCTCTTAACCATGCAGTACTTATTTGTTCAGAGCTCTTTCTAGGAAGGTTCAGTCTCATTTTGTCTCCAACAATCTTTCTTTGTTAGCAAAATAAGCAAGTCATCTGGATTTCAGCTGTTGCTCTTTTTTCCCCCCCAAATTCGTGGAGACATGGTGATTTCCAGAAAAACCGAGTGCATTGGCTGTACAGAGAGCCCATTGTGCTGCCTAGTTGAAGAGAAACTGCCACCATGTGAAATGAAACACAGCCTGGGGAAAGCAGGAATCTGGTGCACGCTGGTGTTTGCAAACTTGCTCTTGGTCTGCTGGAGCAGATGCAACCCATAAATCAGCTAATGATGAGTTAGAGCAGCTCACTAACACATCTTGAAGTAAGATATTTGCATTTTGAAAGGGTAGTGAGCTTTGGTTGTGATCAGCTGTACAGCTTCTGCGTTTTGGGTTTATTTTCTTGGTTGCTGGGGTTTTTGCATTTGTTTCTGGGGTGTCCCCTTGGGACTGGTAATCTGCATCTGTGACTTTGTGACTAATTGCTGTGTGCTTAGAGTTTCAAAGAAATAAGGAAGGAAATGTAAAACTATAGAAGTGATAAGCAGCATCAGCATCTTGTGTACAGTAACTAGGTTAAATAGCTGCAAAGAAGAAACTGCTTAGCTTTAGTCCTGGTATTTTGGTTTGGCTACACTGAAAAGCAAGAAATGCTGCAGCCTCCAGGGCCCTTTTCAATAATGAGGTGCAGAAAGTTTGGCATGTTCTCTGGAAGGGTCATTTGGGTCTAAAATAGGTCTGAGGCACTGTTTGTTTTCCCTTGTAGACAACCTCTGAGAAACAAGTGTTGTGAGTAGAAGGAAGCTCCTGTCATGGAAGTGGTCACCAAAGCCTACAGTGAGGTGGTTGGCTCAGTGTGGTTGAGTGGGAAGCAAAAATAGAGCAAAATGCAAGGTTTGATTTCATTTAGGAAAGATCTCTTGTCCTGTACAGCAGTGAATTTTGGTGGATATGGAAGGTACAAAACAGGACAGGATAGAAAAGCGGTTTCACCATGGAGCTCTGTTTTCTGCTATGCTGCTGCTTTCATGTGCAATTGGCTCTCTTTTGGGGCCTCTTCAGTTAATTAATGGCATTCAGAACCAAGTCTGCAAAAAAGCTACAGCCAACAAAATATATCTGTCCAGACTGTTTTCCTGGAATGTCCCTAAACAAAAGCTAGTTCCCTGGAGGGAAATGCTTTAGTGCCCTGTTGCTCGGAAATCATCAGATTTCAGGCCTTTTTGAAAACTTGTAATTGTAACAAAATTATTCTTTCCAAAAGATATTTGGGTTTTTTCCACCCTGCTCAATGAGATCCATATTCCATGGCACTGACTATAAGTGAGTGGTTTAAAGACAAATGCATGGCATATCATGAATGTGTTTCTACTTTGTCATAGGGAGACACCAGCCAATTAAATTCTGAAATGATGGATTTTTAATTTATTTTCTTATTCAAAAAATAAATCTCTTAGTCCATTAGGGAAAATGGAATTTTTAACCCTGGTTTAGTTATTACTGAAGTAGGAAAGTAAGTTAGGAACAGAAATTAGGTTTTATTTTCAATGGAGATTTCTGAGAGTCTGAAGTTACTCTCAGTTTATTAATGATTTAGCAACAATTTGAATTCACTTAATTAGATGCCTAAATTGCTTGCAAAGAAGTGTGAACATTTCTTTAACTGAGATGGTGTAGTATGTGCTGCTGTGTATGCACAAATGTCTGGTTCCTAACCTTCCTAAGGATGTTGTGCATCCTATCCCAGCCTCTGCAACTGGAGATTCCAGATTAT
This sequence comes from Toxostoma redivivum, assembly GCA_013397375.1. Classification (NCBI taxonomy): domain Eukaryota; kingdom Metazoa; phylum Chordata; class Aves; order Passeriformes; family Mimidae; genus Toxostoma; species Toxostoma redivivum. Next base: position 1,102,454 of record VXBI01004729.1, read on the forward strand.
TACTTCCAGTGCTCCTTGCTTTATGAGTTGCTGTCCCTGTCACCTGAAAGAGAGGAAATGGAGAGCAAAGGTGTAAGTCATCCAGGAGTAGGGAGGAAGGGAAGACTTCATCCCTCCTCTGTGAACCCCAGGATATGATCAAGGGCTTTTTTAGAATCAAGGTCTTGAAACCATGAAATTTTAAGTTCAGCTCCAAGGGACCTACGTACTGCTCTCAGTAGGTTACTGTGGGATGTGAGTAATGTGAACCCTTGTGTAGTTGTACTGATCAGTGGTTCTGAGACCTTAATCTAGAGGAGCAAGGATATAAACTGAAGGTAATTGAAAAAGTAAGATTAAATCCCCTGTTTCTGTTTGAAAAGTGGAACTTTTATATATTTGGCTTTCCTATTCCCCTTTGCCCCCAGAGCTCCAACCTTGCTAAGGCACCCTCAGGATGAGGACAGTTCCTTATTCTGGGTTTAGTTCAGCTCCAAGTCCCAAATGAGTTGGTTTTTTGTTCCCTTTCTTCTATTCTGAATCAATCACAAATACTCCAAGTGATCACTTAATCAGAGGCTCCTTTGCAGTTTCAAAGGATTATCTTCCAGATTTAGCATGTTTCCAAATAATTTCCTACTCTTTTGTTCTTGGTGCTGGATCATCTGCCAGCTTTGTCAGCCAGGATGAAATGTGGACAGTGGACTCTAGGCATTTTCATCCAAAACTTTCTGATAATTACAAAGTAATAAGTAGATGATTTTCACCATCCTTGGAGAGTTAAGTTTCTGCAATTGCTGGCCAGGTTTTTTGATGCAACAAATTCAGAAAAGCAAAACAAGTTTCCTCATGCTGAGGAAGGAAGATCTCTCTCCAGTTTTTGATGGCTAGCAGTGTTGAATAAGAACCATGTCTGACAAGCATTCAGATATAAGTAATGTACAAGCTACATGTTGTTCAGTTTGTAACTCTACAAATCAAGACTCTGAAAAAGCTGCTAACAGCTGTCCAGATTTTATTCAGCAGTAAAATTGGAAGATGAGGATGTAATTTAATGGCAAACCCCTTTCTTAGCAGCTTGAGGGCTTCCTTTTGAATTGGATCCTGGAAATAGTTATTCTGGCCCTAGTAATGCTTAAAGATAGGCCAAAACATAAAGAAATAAAAAAGAAGGGGTTGAATTGAAATCAAGTCTTAGATCCAAGCTCCCTGAATTTGGGGATCATTTGGAATTGGATCCAAATTGCATGTCTTGAGTATACTGGTGATAAGAAAAAAATGGTCCTAACAGTCACTAGTTATTACTTATAACAGAAAACAACCCTGTTTGTTAAATGACTGAGTTCTCAATACACTGAGAAACCATTGTTTCATGTGAATTTATCCAAGTCATTAAAACACAGTTTTGAGAACTCTGCACTGACCTTTGCATCAGCATACCCTGATTTACCCATTGCCACGGCACACTCGCAGCCCAGGAGACCAAGAGCATCCTGGGCTGCCTCAGGAGCAGCCTGGCCAGCAGGGACAGGGAGGTGATTCTGCCCTCTGCTCCACCCTGGGGACACCCTATCTGGAGTGTCCAGCTCAGGGAGCCACAACATGAGGAGGACATGGGCCTGATGGAGCAGGTCCAGAAGGGCCCACAAAGTTGCTCAGAGGGCTTGGTCACCTCTCCTGTGGAAACAAACTGGGAGAGCTAGGCTCATTCAGCCTGGAGAGGACTCCAAGGAGACTTCATTGTGGCCTTTCAGTACCTTAAAGAAGCTTATAAAAAGGAAGAAGAGAGACTTTTTTAATATGGGTAGATAATGACAGGACAAGGGGAAATGGTTTAAAACTGAAAGAGGGTAAGTTTAGATTAGATGTCAGGAAGAAATTCATTGCTGAAAGGGCAGTGAAGCACTGGCACAGGCTGCCTAGAGAATCTGTAGATGCCCAGTCCCTGGAAGTGTTCAAAGCCAGGTTGGGTGGGGCCCTGAGCAACCTGATCTAGTGAAAGATATCCCTGCCCATGTCAGGGGTGTTGGAATTAGGCAAGCTGTAAGATCTTTCCTAACCCAAACTATTCCATGATTCTATAGTAGTTCACTATCTACTTGAATAGTAGTTTCTTTAATACTTACTTTTAACTCTTGAGTTATTATCTGAAGGTCTTAAATCCATGAAGGAAAGTTCCACAGTGGTCCACCAGCATGGTAAAACTCAATAAGAACTAATTGAAGGTGGCTAAGGACTTTGTTTGAAGTACCTTTACAAGACTTTTAATCAACTTCAAAGGATTTTGGGTTAGTCCTTCTTTTCCTGAACGAAGGTGACAGAGCCATTAACAACATGGGGACAGAAATGGCTCTTAAAGAAAATGAGAGTGTGTACACAGATGAGCAGGGTGCTTGGACAGGCTCTGTGAAGCTTTTATTTTTTGCCTACTTTCTGATTCTCCTCAGTGGAGGAAAACCAGGGGAAATTACATCCAATTCAAGCTAACAAAGCTTGTCAGCCTGTTTGTGCTGAGGGGCCCCATTCTGTCATTCTGGTTTCCTAGATAGGGTTTCCTAGCTTTGGTTGAGTAAACATGCCAGGGGTAAATGAAACTGCTGCATTTTTGTTCTGAATTTGGAGTTGTTCCCTTATGTGATGATATCCAGGTAGTCCCATTTGTCCTATTTGAAAACCACTGCTCTATCAGGTTGGGAGGAAACTGGAAGCAGGAAGGACTTCCCATGCCTGTTCTCATGCAAATGCTTGGTACAAACCAGTGTGCTTGCAGTTTTCTGTATGCTGTCTCAGCACTTGATATACTTAAGTATATCATCCTAGTTTTAAAAGTCATAAAAATAACTATGCTGAGAACATGCCAAAGGGCCTCCAGCTTAATACCCCTTCTTTAATGGTGTCCAAGTGCATACTCAGGGAAGATCAGGAACAGGACAAGCACACATGATATTCTACCCACGACAGTCTTTTAGCACACAACTATTTTCCCTGAGACATGAGCCTTCTGTGGATAGCCTAATTAGTAACCCTGAATGGATCTTGCCCAAGTAAATTATTTCCATTGAGCTTTGTGAACTTCTTGCATTGCCAGGGAATCACACAGATCAGTCACCTGTCGTGTGAGCAACCACACCCTCTGAATTGTCTGTCTTCTTCAGGGAGAACAGACATCTCTTATGTCAGGTCAGCATGGTATTTTGGGAGATGTTGTTAGGAAAACAGTCTGAAACTCACTGATTGCACTTTTACAGATGAAAGAAAGAGGGGATGTAGCTCCACACTCAAGAGCACTCTCAGTTCAGAGGGCTTACACCAGTGGGACATTGCAGCATGCATGGAAATTGAGTCTGTTAGACATAATGGATGATGTGTGGAGTGAAGGAATTGGAGGGGATGGGTTCTGGCAATACAAAAACTTTGCATTAGGTTTTTAATTGCTTTCCTTGTGCTATCCAACTCTTTCTCCATTTCTATTCACAAGACTTCTTAAAAATGAAATCATAACTTTCCTGCTTGCCCTAGCCAATATCATATGTGTTCAATGGCACTGAAGGCTGGACCCAGATCTACTGGTAGGTAATTAGATGCTAATAAGAAAGTGACTTTTACCAACCTTGGCGGCTTCAATTTTATAATTGCTGGTTGGAGGAGCTGACACAGCAGAGCTTAGAAAACAATAAACCATGTGTCCTCTTAGCAGGAAGGAGTGTTCTTATTTTTACAGTGCATCTAGACTGCCAATTTTAATACCCTACAAGGCTTAGGAAGAAAACTGAGACATGAATAACTGAGAGTGGAAAAAATCTAAAGCCTGGAGAAGATGATGTCTGAGAGAGACATAGGTGATGTATGCAAAGACTTACACTATGAAATTAAACACAGGTAGATTTAAGTGAGAAACTTTGAAAAGTTTTAACTCTGTGATCAATTAAAAACCAGAGTTGTTTACCAAGGAGGTCACTGAGGACTTGTCAGAGAAGTGTTCAGGTAAAAAAGATTAAACACTGAAACCTGATTGAAGCAGATAATGAAAGGTGTTGTGAAAAACCACCTCTGCTCACCTGCGTCCTCCTGTCTTGCTACTGTTAAAGAAGCTCATTTCTGCAAGTAAAAGAGAACATGGAATACCTAAAGAAGATTACACAAAGCTCTTATAAGCTACCTGGATAATTCCCTGACACCTTACCCTGCTAAGGGCCCCTTCAAAGAAAGAACTAGAATCTATTTGTAGAAGAGTGTGTGCTTTCAGTGTTGGGTGATGATCCCATACAGGAAGGGACATGTTGTTATTCTTGATGGTTGTGCTCTGATCTGTAGGAGATGTCTTTCATCTCCAGGAACTTAGAGTTTAACCCTTCTCTAAGGGCTCTAGGTTAATGATGGACATTTTTGAAACACTGGGCTGGATTTTTGCTACTGTGAATTGTGAGTGTTCAACAAAGTCAGGAGGGTTTCCAGCAGATTGACAGCAGATTTGACACTTGTCACCAGCAACTGCCTTGGGGTTCAGTACTGAGCTTGACAGATTGAGTGGTGACTCTTGGGCCCTTCTGGGAAGAAGTATTTTAAATTCTCCCAATTCATCATCTTTCCTAGAGCTAGACAAAAGCTAAAGGCTGACTTTCAGCCAGGAGGCTTGACTATGCACTTGTAAGCCAGAAAGGAAAAAAGAGCAGAACAATCAAATCAGGCTTCTGGTTAATGTAGAGAAAGATTAAATATGAAAACTGAAAACTTGTGTAATAAAATGTGTTTGAGCACTGAAGCTTTTTCACCTGAACATTGAAGTATTTTCCCAGCACACAGATGTCCATTTTCCCAAGAAGATGTGAAAATCAGGAGGGCTGAAGTCAACAGTTACCATTTGCTTTATGTAAATAAAGCTGAGGAGAATTGGGCCTTTTCAGTTAAAGTATTTCTCTGGCCGAGATCATGCGAGTTGCCAGGACTTGGTGCCAGATTCAGTAAGCCTCTCTAAGAATGTGATGACTGTACTCTTCAACCACTTGCACTCCTGTAAATCAGCAATATCTGATTAAAAGACAATTAAGTTACTGAAGTATCAGCTCAATTAAAATAAGAGAATTAAAATATTTTTGCAGTATTCATGAGTATCATTTTCTGCAAAGAAAATTCTGAAATAGATGATGAAGAGGAGGAGGACACTTGCAGACAAGAAAAAGATCTGATTGCAGTCTCTTTATTATTGTTATTATTAATTGCATCTTATCTAGCCTGAATGAAATTTTAATTCATTAACATCAGTCAATCTTCAAGTACATTTTTATTATTAGAATGCATTTCAAAACTTTCCTGCATGGAATTGTGTGTTTGGTTTGAATCAGCAGTTTACGATTTGTACAGAAGTAACATTTGCAATACCAAGTCCTAGAGGAATTTTTCAAGACAACAAGGTTATTTCATTTGAGCAGTCAAAAAAAAACATCAAAAAAATTACAAACATCTGTATTTTCTCAAGGGAGACATCGATTATTGCTTACAATGGTGTGGGCCAGAATGTGCCTCTTTCAGCTGGATGAATCCATGTGCCCTTGCCAAGAAGGTTTTACATTTCCCATTTTTCCTCAGCTGCTGTATCCAGCCTTGGCACTGTATCTCCTTATTATATTTATTTCTTGGATGTGCTGGTTCCAGCTTTGTCATTTACCACATTTCTGTATTTGTCTCCCTACCTCCCTGTCTGACATCATTCTAGTGAGATCAGGGTGGGAAAAAACCCACAACTTGGAGAGTCTAGTCAGGTATAATAGTAAAAATAAGAGCTTACGTAGTGAGAAAAATGATAGACAGTTGGCTAGTTATGGCCTGGATTGTTCTCCAGGAGTTTTGCCATTGTTTTCAATGAGATCAGGACTGGGCACTTGGCTGCAGTGAGAAGTGGACCCGAGCCACGTGGTTTTTGATCCAAACTTCCCCAAAACTCAAGAGTGTTTAAATCTGGCGTCCCCTTGATGAGAACATGCAATGCTTGTTTGTATGTGCACACGAGTTGATTTTGAACATCCCGTGTAGGCAGAGCCTTTGCTTTAACATTCCTCAGCAGGAGAATTGTGTTCATCTTTAGATTTTGAATAAGATGCACAAAGCTGCCACCTCTTTGTGTCTTCTTTTTCCAGCTGTGTTTGTCCCATGCAAGGACCAGAGACAGTGTGGCTCACTGTGGTGTTTTTATAAAGCTGTAAATATCCAGCTGTTATATTAGAGAGTTGGTGCTGAATATATTTTCAGGAAGACAATTCCCTCATTGAGCTAATTTCTTGAAGCTCCTGTATATCTTGTATTCAAAGGAAAGAGTCAAGACCCAAGGCTATTGTGTTAGTTGCTTCAGATTCAGAGCAATGCTCTGTTAATGCAATAGTTATTCTTGATCTTGGCCCTTTTGTAATAGTGATTTGATTTATTCAAATCACTGTGAAAAATCTGTGAGACTGGCAAATTGCATTTCTTTATTCCCTAATTAATTTTCTTTAATTTTTTAATAGAGAGAATGGAAAGAAAACAAGCCTGAGGATTGATATATGGCGTATACAACAGCCTCTTTGGGCGGGCAACATGAATCAGGCACACACGCCTCAGAGATAAATCACTCTGCACCACAGGGACATTAAGGCTCTTGGTACAAATGTACGTGTTGGGAAATTGTTCTGCAAATGCTACATGTACGTGAGCAGTAGCTAATTTGCAAATCTGAAAAACTTGGCTTGTTTACATCGTCTCTGAAGTAACCCAGGGTGCCTGGGCCGTGTTGGGAAATGAGCTGCTCTGCCAAACGAAGCTTAAAAAAAAAAAAAAAAAGAATATGCCTGTTGTAGCACAAAATGTCCCAACCTGATAAACTGTTTATTTAATTTTGAGTTTATTTTTAGCACTCATGAATTATTGAGACATCTTTTTCTCTCTCAGGGTGGAGCAGGGGATTCTCTGTGTGGGCAAGAGAAGCTGAGTCCTGGCACCCCTTCAGTCCTCAGTGCATTGGGCAGTGTTTCCATGTGCTGAGTGTGCAGTACAGAGATCTTTGCTCAGTCTCTAGAGGCTGTTAAACTCAAAGAAACTGAGCTTCCACCTTGAGTTCTAATGACAAATCACTTAAGCTCCAATGATCTTGCTTTGATCCCTCATATATTGGTTGAACTGAATGTTTTACCAGTCTTTTCACTGAAGATTTCTGCAAAAATGTCTGCTTGTGTGGGGGTCAAATCTGCTTCCAGCCTGAAGCCTTAATTGCTAACCTTTATTTAGATGTGATTTTTTTTTTCTCCCCACAAAACTTAGACTAAATCAATCAGTTTCATTAGAGAAAAAATAGGAGGAGGATGATTTTGCAGGGCTTTCCTTGCCCTGAGGTACATGTAACTTATGGCTCATAAATTATGGTGCCTGTAGACCAGCTGAAAGCCTGGTTTCTAACTTCTGAGGGAGCTGCTGGAGCCAAAACCTGTCTCTGGTAGACTTTCTGGGATATGAATTTATCTTTATTTGATAAATTGAACAGTTGAACATCCTATCTGCAAAGAAGAATGGCATATCTAATAATTATAAGGGGACATGTCTAGAAAACGAGTCCAAATTCAAAGATTAAAAGAATGAATCAGTGGTTAATTAAAGTGCTTTTGCAGTATTTGGATAATTTAATGGAACAATAGTTTAAAAATTATCTTGTCTGATTATTTCTATCTGCTTGTGTATCTGGAAAACAAATAAGTACCAAGTACTAATAAGAACATGATTGATACATGGTACCTTCAGCTCAGCTAGCATGCCTGTGGGTTGCATTGTTCAGCTCTTCCCAAATCAGAGGGAAGACAGAGGGTTTAAATTCATGTCTTGAGTTTAACCTCTCATGTGGTTGCAGGCAAGGGCAAGGAAGCCAAATTGGGATGTGAGTACCAAAGGTGTCATGTAGTTTTAAAATGTAGTCCAAAGCCATATTTTCTATTTTATGGGTAAATGAGGACTCTGTTGGCGGCCCGAAGTTTCTAAAAGTTTCTAAGTTCAGCCAACAAACAATATTTTACATGCAAAAAACCTTCTTATGTGGTCATAGATGTTTGTAAGTTGATCAGAATTGTTCTTGATATGTAATATGATAATAGGAGGGGAAAAAAGAAGGGTTTGAGAGAGGTTAGACTTTAGTGAGATTTAAAATACTTCATCAAGGGATTTTGAGTGATTTGGGCACCAAAAGCTTTTGAATACTCTTCAGCATGCTTTAACCTTGAGTGATGCATGTAGCTTGTAGAGTTTGCACCAAAAAATATTGTGAGCAGTTGAAATAGTTCCCCATTTAGATGTGTAGTCATAAGGACTTACTGTTTGATGATGGGAGTTTAAAAATATTCAAGCATGAATGACAAGCAATTATGTTTCTGCTGTATTATTTGCACCGAGGGACTCTCATAAAATTACTATTCCACACCTGTCATTTGCAAAGACAGACTAAACTTGTAATAATCAAAAGACAATATATATTCTGATTTCAGCAGGAAAGTGGCACATTCTGGCAGGCAGTGTGGTTTCTAGAATGGTCATGTCATAAGAGAGCAGTGTCTTTTTTCTGAGTAAGTACTGCCTTTCTCTATTGATCTTCTTAAATGCCTAGTTGCTAAAAAATCAAAGCAATTTGGTTCTTGCCCGTGAATATCAGGGAATCACATACAGATGGCATTGAAATTGTGGTTATTCAAAATGTTAATAACGCCCCAGTGGGGATCTGTGCAATGAGTTGAACTTTAAACCAAAAGAAAATGTTGAAGATGGGGAAGAAACGTGCTGCTTTTGAGTGAAGTGGGAAGAGGAGTAGAACCTGCATGGGGCTGCTGGTTCAAGGTTTCCTTATACCCTTGCCCACAGAGGTGTTCCACAGCTCCCTCAGTGTAGCCACTGTTCCTGCATAACTCAGCTCTTGTCCAAGCACAGCCATAGTGACTCCAAACTGTTAATTATGTTTCTCACACCCAGTAAAGTGCAGCTAAGCTCCCCTCCATTCCCCACAGCACTGCAGATCTGGCCTCTCGTCCTTCGTGCTCCCCACACCACCTCACCCTGGTTACACAAGCCAGCCAGCGAGCCAAGAGAAACCTCTGAGCTCCCTGGCTGTAACAACACTTGCTGGGAGCCAGGTTCTTGCTGTATCGTCCCTCCAAGGGACCGGGCAGGCCGGAGCAATGGCCAGGCTTGGGGCTCACAGGGGGTGCTCATTTCCTGGAGCTCAGAGGGGCTCAGAGCTCTCCCCAAGCCCTGCCCTGGCAGCACCAGGCCTGGGCAGTGTGCCCTGAGCAGGGTCTGCCATTGGGGACCTCGGTGGAGGGACCCTGCTGTGTGATGGGAGCACTGAGGGGTTTGGATGTGTGTGATACCCGTTCACCAGCGGATGATCTGTCTATGTTTGGTTGGTTTGTATCTCCAGGTTTTCCAGGCACCATTACAAGTGTTTGTTTATTGCTCTAAGCTGCTTCCCGACCAGCAAAGCATAACACACAACATCTAAACAAAGAGAGCAATGTAGGCTAATTGATTCCTGATTCAGGGAAACAAAAGATAAATTCCTAAGTAAACTAAATTTCCCTAAAGCTAAATAAATAATGCTTCCCACCTACTTTCTCCCCTGTTGTGCTCCTCCCTGTGTACAGTAAAATGGCCACTCATGAAACACACAGCTCAATTAAAAACATACTGGGCTCAACTGGGGTTTGGAGGAGCACCAAGAGATGATCTCCAGGTTGTGCTGAGGAGGATTTTGCTGGACAACGTGGTAGCACAATCTCTGAATGGGAGTGCTCCAGGCCAGCTTGGCCACTCTTCCTTGGGAAATGGAGCTTTTCTTCAGACTGGTGCATTCCCAGGAGTGAGCTCAATTCCTCAGGGCTCCCTGGTTTCTCTGAGGCTTCTGCTCTCAGTGGTTGGAGAGCCTTCTTCAGTGGATAATTCAGACTATATAAATCACTATAATAAATCCTTTATTGACTTTCCAGTCAGAGGGGCTTATGGATAGAAATTTCCTTAAATGCCTCAGTGGACATCTTCCCTTCTTTAGGATCACTCACTGCTCTTGTAGGAGCCCAGGACCAGGGATGCCATCAATTATAGACATTACACAAAATGTGCTGTGCGTTGGATGTCTGTGGCTACCTGTGTCCACATTCCATAAAGGAATGCCTGTGACTCTAAACTCTTCTTCCAGCAGCAGCTGGCACCAGGGCTTTCAAGAGAAGGATTTTGTCCGCCTGGCACTTCCGATGCAGTAAAAAGATGGCTGGTCATATCATGCTTCATGTCTTCAGCGTGGGGTGGAGTACACATCTCTTCCCTCTGCTCTGCTCCACAGTTCCCCTTAACTCTGTGCTTGAGTATGGATTTGGATCCCCAAAGTATTTCTCCAGCTCCCTGCGAGAGTCCCATTGGGTAATCCTTATTGGTGACTGTAAACTGACTGTGAAAATCTGGGTCTCATGGGCTCTTTCTATTTCATTCTCTATGGAGCAAATCCTGAAGGCCTTTCCTCCAGTTCTAGTAAATCCCATAACTGGGATTTCTCTTTCCCAGATTTGCTAATATCACTGTTGCTGGAGGGTATTCATGAGCTGAACACAAGATATTGGTGCTGGTCCAGGGATGGCTGGGTGATATTATATGGGCTGTTTTATATTGGGACTCAGAAAAGATAATTTGTTTTTTAAAACTTGGGTTCAGTGGGAATATCACCTGTCAGCATCTGGCACTGTAAATTGCCATGTCAGTTTGTTGGCAGAACCTACGAATGGGACTAAAAGTGCCCTGATTTACACCACTCAAAGCTGATACTGTTTTTTGTTAGCATCACAGGGTACACAGGAACAGCTAAAAAACTATTCTGGAAAAAAAGTTGAAGTTAGACATTTTCTTCCTACTCATGGGAGCTGAAAACTCAAACTTACTGTAAACAGCTCTGGAAAACATTTTATGTTTCCAGAGTTCTGAATCCAAACATTTACATGAGGCAGTGACACGGTTTGAGAGTAACACATTTATTTTTGTTAGTATATTTCTTGCAGTATGTACAAGTTTTTTAAATACCCTTCTTGCTTTTTGGGATAAACATCTCCTTTCTCAGAGCAGATTTCGGTCAGAGGTGGGGAAAAGGAAACGTGTACTTCCTTAAATAAATACCTATATGTGGTTTTAGTATTCCTGAGTATTTTATTTTTCAAGCAGAAGCTTTCCTTTTTTTTATTTTTTTAATAGCCATCATTTAGTGCTATGGAAAAATGTACAAGGTTGTTTTGGCTGGATGGAGCAAAGCAGTGGGTTAAATTTTAGCACATTGAGTAGCACAGAGATCTCTCTCCTGTGAAAGACAGGATTGTATTATGTAACAGCCCGGCTGCCAAATACTTGTGCTGGCAGTGGTCAGCCTTCTATGCACCATTGACATCAAAACCCAATGAGGTTTGATCCAAAGGAGGGATTTGAAAAGACGTCTTGTTTTCCCTCAATCTTTACAAACTGAACTTGTTTAAGAAGAGAGAGAAAAAAAATAGATACAGAGTCTTGTTTGATAAATGAGGAAAAGCAGTGTTATTTCTCCAAAGTTTTGGCTGTTTATTGGTTTAACAGGTATTGCTCAGAACAAGTAGTTTCTATTTACGTTGTTTATCATATCAGCTAACCTGGGGTGATGGATCGAGGGTGCTGGAGGTTGGGCTGCGTGTGTGTGCTCCACAGGAGCTCTCTGACAGCTCACCTTAGTGTCTAATATTTACACACAGTCATCTTGAGCATTCAGTAAACAGGACTGAACAAAAGTCCTGCTCCGTATAATGTGCATGCTAAATAAAATGCATCAGCAAGTAAGTGGAGACAAGAAGCACGGCAATATAAACCGTGTGCAGGGGTACTGAGCTCTCTGAAAGCTGCTGCAGTGCTAGAAGCAATATACCATGATATATTGTGTCAGAAGGAATAAACTTTTGCCAAAAAAGCAGTCTTACTAGCTTACCTAAAAATGTAAGGGTATGCTACTGGGTGAGAGCACAGGCTTGTCTAAAGTGACGTTCTCTCTGAAGGTGACTGGTAACGAGGGGAGGAAGGAAGGGATCAGAGAGCAGGGCATGTGTTCAGTGGTCTCTCCCTGACAGAACACTGACTGGCAGGTTAGCCCACTTCTGAGCTGCAGATTTTAATAGCCTGTGACCATGTGAAAGTGTTTAATCCCATTTTGAGCTCATGTGGTCACAAGCTCCACAGCTTGCATTGTGTGGAAAACTTCTTCCTCTGGTTTGTCTCAAATTTGCTCTCAGCTTGCTCTGACTGAGGCTGCTTTCTCCCGATGGTTTTACAGAGAAACACACTGGCTCACACGTGTGGAGCAGTGCTGGTTCAGACACCTCCTGTTCGTGATTTCATTGCAGTGCAGTCACAGCTGGTTTTGGCACAACATGAGGAGGTGTCAGTCTATGAGCTTGCCTCATCATTGTTGTGTTTTAGGGTGGCAGAACTGTGGCCATGTAAGAATTTAAGTCAAGAATGAGATGAATTTACAGACATTTATTGGAAGTAGCTTCCCACAAGGTGTAGTATAGTTTGGCACCCATGGAAAAAGGAGTATGAAATTTCTCAGTTAAAATAAATAAAGAGAAGAGTTGCTGGCACTAGCGAAATGGAGACAGGAATTCACATGTGGGTAACATATTAACTATTTTAAACAAGTATGGTACTTGCCTTGGGAGCAGATGTCAGAACACATACACTTACCTTAGCCTCACCCAGGAACTTCAATATCCTCATGTTCATTTGCCAGTAGGGAAGGTGGTGTAACCAGGGGTTAAATATCCCAAATGATATCATTGAAAAATCAGTGGCAGAGCTGGGATTATAGTCCACGAGCAATGTCTTTCAGTTATGTATTTAGTCTCATGCCTGTATTTCTGGAAAAGTATTTCTGTTCACAATATTTATTAGAGGTGTTAACTCAAATGAAGTTTGACAGTATTGCTTGTATTTCTGCTTTCATCTCAAAAGTTTCAGGGCTTCCTTGTCTGTTCAACAAATCCTGTCAAAGCTGCTTAAGAGAAAACTATGGAGCCTGGGATTATTGGTAGTTTTTTCTTGTTCGTTGCTTTAGCTGCTGGCAGAGCTCTTTGATGATGGTCATGTGCAGGAAGAGAAACATGCTGATAAAGTGCAGCTTAGTGTCTGTGGGTTTTACTAACCATACAGGAGTAGAATATGAATTATAAACAGCATTGCCATGTGATGGACTGCATTTCACGTGCAGGTCTCAGCATCCCCTTCTCTCCCCTAGAAGAGGTCCAGTCTGCCAGGATCCTGGAAGCTGGTTACTTGTAAGGTAACTTGTTAGAGGAATGAGGTTGTTTTCCCCTGTCTTTCTTTTTCTCTCTCTCTATTTTCCTTCCAAATGTTTCAGATCAATGCTGCCCCAATGGAAACTTCCGCATTTAGATGTGGCATATGGTAAATGCAGTCTGATATCACAACACTGGAGATTTCTCCTGTTAGGAAGGGGTAATTCTGCTGAAAGTTCTCTGGTCTGACACTGAGATGTGCAGAGATGTCAGGACACAGACTCAGAAAGCACCAAGTAAAAGCTTGACACCTTGGCCTGATTTTGACTTTTTGAAGTGCACATGTTCATATGGCTTTCAGGAACTCTAAATCTCAGCATCTGTAAAGGAATGTTAATTACTGAAAGATTCTGAAGACACCAGCTTGGAGGAGGGGCTCTAATGATGGCTATGGAGCAGAGACTAATGGGGGCAAGACTAACAGAATCCCTTGGAAAAGGGTGTGGAATTATATCCATTTTGCTATCATATCCATTTCTACTTTCCTATTCCAATCAAGATGGGTATAAACAGAGGAATTAGTAAGTCATGTTTGTATATCCTGAGAATAGCAACTGTACCCCTATTTTGGCAGCTCCTGGATTTGTAGGAATGGGTAGTTTTGACAGATATGACTGAAAGTGAGCCAAATTTATTTATCTGAGGATCAAATTTCAAAGTTGTTTTGTCTCTTGAAAAAGCTGGTTGGAGACACAATTCTTAGACTCATTCTCATTTTCAGGCTGCATTCACAGCTGAAGATCTTGGGATAGGGAGACTTGGCTAACCTTCATGCCCTGTTTGTGATTAGTTTAGGTTTGTGTATGAGTTTACTTCAATCTCAAGGAATCCACACTTAGATTGTGAGATTGTTGATAATAAACATCATGGGATGGAAGAATTTTGTAGTTCAGTCTTGTCCTCTTAGTGAAAGTAGAAACTGGTTAGAGATGGGCTTAGAAAAAAGAGAGTTTTCTAAAAGTCTGTTTTAGCACCCTGGTTTGGTCTGGCTCCACTGATTGTGGAGGAGTTGTATTCATGTCAAAATACAATGACAGGAGGATGAGGTATGTTCTGGAATTTGTAATGCAGAAAATAAAATCACAATTTAAGTTGGAATAATTTATAGTATGAACCTATTCCATCAGTAAAATCTGAAGAAATAAGGGTGTCCTATTTCTAACAGTACATGAGCCAAAACCAGAGAGCAGGGTGTCCAAACAGTTTTTCAGAAACCTGGCACAATACCCCATTTTTGCTTGACAACTAGAGTCTGCTAATTGGTTATATTAATGTACAGTAACACAGGAAAATGGTTGGCTTTTGCTTGATAATTAATCCAAAACCACTGGTGTCTGTAAAACTTTTACAAGATGTTATTCAATACAGGTATTGAAGAAGGACATAACAAAGATTTTTTGCATAACACCTTAAATGCACTCAAACTTTTCTCAAATACATATATTGATGTGGCTACCATGGGCTTAGGAGAGTGGAAGAAAAGCACCAGACTTGGCAAACCCCAGAATACAGGTTTGGCTTCCAATATCTGCAAACCAGCTTTAGTCAGTGCCCAATTTGCAAGCCAGGTAATGTGCCTAGGCCCCAATATTTTGTTCTGCCCTCATTCTGGGAACATGGCATGTCCAAGAAGCCAAGGCAAACATGGTGTTTGCTTTTGCAGGGTTATGTTTGGCTGACATTTCCTGAAGGAAAGAGTTCAGGAAAATAAATCCTAATTTTTATTGGGCATCATAATAACAATAATAGCAGCTCATTAAACACAGCAGTTGCATTTACCTTACTTCTGAGAGGCCAGTGGGAGAAGCAGGCAGTGTGCATCATAGCAGGGAGCAGAGATGAAATCTTCACAGATCAGGCAGAAAGTAACAGTTTATACAAAACTGTTTTGGGAATTAAATCTACTTTTGTATCTAAAAGCTGGGCTAGGTACCCCAGATGTTGTATTTCCCCAGATGTTGTTGTAACTTTCTGTTACTTAGTTCTGCTCTTAATCCATTTGAAATGGCCACATCTCAGCATCTGTCTTACACAGCCAAATGCAAGCAATGTCCTTTCCAGCACCCAGGGAAGTCAATAGAAGGACATAATTTGTTTTTGATTTGAACTTCAGACAAATCAAATGAGGGGGTACATTGTGTGGCACTGTGACATCTAGATTTTATGGTGATTTGTTTATTGTAAATACCACAGAATAAAAATAAAAAATATCTGCAGGCAAATTCTGTAATAGCTGTAAATTAATCTCTTTCAACCACACAGATGCAATAGAACATCTGGAAAGAACTAAGTGTTCCACAAACAAGAACTGCCTACCTTAATCAGAGGTGCAGTATGAGTATCAGTATGAGTATCAGTATGAGTCTGCCTCCATATTATCAGTTGAATTCTTGAGATCAGTTCAGTGGCTGGAATTATCTGCCTCTTCTCCTGGATGCACTCTCTGTGTTTGCTTTCGCAGTGCCATCTATCATTTAGATGCCATTTTTTACTCAGAAGTAAAAATTACCTATCTGAGATTTTTTGTGTTCACTATATTAGGAACCCTGGATGCAAAACAAAAAGAAAAATGAAAACTGATTTTTTTTATAATTAAGGACTATTTGGGGATAATTATTCCTATTGTTGCTCTAGAAGGTTTGAAATCAAATCCAGTAAAATGTTCAAACACCTTTGCCTTGCGTAATTGTCTTTGTTGCCATTTAAATGCAGCAGTAACAGATCCCTAAGGGACAAAAATTAAGTATTTATGATTTCCTATGGGCTAACATTGACCATTCTGCACTGCACAGTGGCTCATGAATTTCACTGTTGTGCATGAACCCATCTGATATCTAGCCAACAGTAAGCACTGCATGGCTGGCCTTTCTTGTTGGGAAACAAAAGGTAAAATCTTCATGTTTAGTAAATGTATAAACAGGCAGGATAGGATAACTGCATTGTGGCACTCTGTGTTCTGAAAGGAATCACAAATTGATTAGGAAAGCTAGTTTTTAAATTATTATTCAGGGAATCTGCCTTTAATAGTACTATGCATTTATTCTTGGAAGGTTTGCGCTCTTAGGGGGTTCCAAGGTAGATGCACTGAAATTAAGTCCCACTCCCCTCAGCCATATATTGTGATTTTAAAATGATATATTAATGTGTTTATAACTGGTGGAGGGGGAGCCCAAACCCAGCTGCGACAAATTGTTCATTCATGATACAAGGAAAGATAAACTTTTATTGGTTTATGGGTTTGCTTCCCCCTTGTCACTTGGCTGCTTCTCAGGGTCATAATCAGTACCTTTTAACACCAGAATGAAGCAGATTTGCTCCATATGTTTCATACTGAATATTGCTCCACTATCTGCTCTAGCTGTGCCCATAGCCCAGTGACTCCCATGTCAGTGCTGCAAGAGCCAGTAAACTGCAAGCTCTTGGCAATAGCAGCAACTATTCCCCCTGAAAATATTGCATTATATTCCCTGGCAGAGGAGAACATCTAATGGAGTACAGATGATGTGAATTAATCTTTGAATAAGCATTTAATTTGTTGGCCAAAATCTGATTGCCCTTTTTTCTGTAGTATCCTCATAATGAACATAAAAAGATTACAAGATTTGTGAATGTAGTCAGTCCTCTGGAAGCTCTGGCAGCTGGCTAAGCTTTGACTTATTTTTTTCTTCTCTTAGTAATTAAAAACACTTCTACAAACTAAGAACCTAACCATCATTAAGGGCACTTCCAGAGAAAGTCATAAGATTCATAACTAAATCACCTCAGATCTTTCTTGCCAGAGATGCTAAAGAAAATTATCCTACTGAGAATTTGTTTGAAAAATGTATTTCTTGCACAGGTCATTAGAATTGAGCAGGTTGGCTTGTCTACAAACATATGAATTGAAAGTATTGCTGTAGCTGAGATACAGAACACATAAATTAATCCCGCCTCTTGGGTAAATCCTCCTTTCATTAGGCTCAACACAGAGCACAGTGCCATGGCCTAGAATCAGTCTCACTCCCAAATCATCCCCAGAATGACGTGCAGGATAGTGAGAATAGATGCTAGTAATTACATAAAGCTTTGGTTAAAAATACTTGGAATATATTTAAGTATTCACAAACTCATCCCCAGAGCAGAAGAAGAAGACCCTGTGGCTTTCTGTACAAGAGAAAGGCCTTGCACCAGCAGTGCATTTGTGTCGTGATGAAGAGCATTGGGGAATAGAGGGAGCAATGAAAGAGAGAGAAGTAGAAAATCCAAATGGATTATTTTGAACTGGATCCCAGAACCAATAGGATATAGGCAATACATTTCAGGCAAGATTTGTCTTGTGTCAAAGACTTACTGGTGAAATCAGAGGGCTGTGGGTGCTAGCCTGGACCCCAGAAGCACTGTACTAGACCCCATCCATTATATGGGGGATCTCATATTCCTGATGCAGTTGAATCTCCAAGGCTCTGATTGGAGTGGGACTGGCCCTCATCTCACCCTTCCATGTATGGCAAGGAGGTGGAAAATTACACACTGCACCTGGTAAGGTCAGTGCCATGGGCAGCTGGGGAGTCTCCATGGGAGAAGTGGAGTTTGCTCTTCCCCATGGCCAGAAGTGATCGAGGCCTGAAGGAATGGGGATGTAATCCAGGTCTTGGCATTTAAAAAAGGAGGTGGTGACAGGAAGATTTGCAGGCAGCAGATGTGGAAGGAGAAGGAGAGTTCAGGGACAAGGAGGATGGTGCAGTTGGTTCAGGTGCAAAAAGAAGGTGGTTGGAGACAGCGTGGTGGGAACTTTTGAGAGTGTCTTCTCAGAAGGCTGTGGATATTTTTTTTCATTGTTAGTGCATGTGGCAGATTGGCAGAGTTCAGAGCTATGATTACAGCCCGAGGGTTCTTGGTTGCAGAGGAAGTTTCTCTTCTTGAGCACATGTCTGCAGGACTTGTTTTAAGAGGTGAAAAAATATGGCCTTGGGCTAAAGCCAAGGAGTGGAGCAAAGATAGCTGGGGTTTATATCTGATTCCAACACAAGTGTAAAGTTTGCAGGAGTCATTTAATCTTGTGTTTCCCTTAATGTAAAATAGAATATTGAAAAGGATATTTTAAGGCTAAATTCTTTAGTAAAACACTTCTAAGGTAAAGGCTGCTGGTGAGAGGTGAAAAGCTTTGAAAGCAGTATTAACACATCCAGGAGTCCTGTCTTTGAATTTAAACTCTCTAAAATCTTTAACTCTATGCCAAAGGACATCCACCTTTTGACATCTGTCCTCCTGTATTGTAATGTTTGTGCAAGTGTGTTTGCTATTTTCCATGATGTGTCAAGGTCAGGCAACTTCTTGTCTGATCCAGAAATGTCAGACTGACTTTGACACAAACTGCAGCAGGGCCCAGCCATGGACATCATGCTTTCCTGCACATGTCCCCATTCTGTAGCAGAATGTTCAGTATGACAAAACTAAGTCTGATTTTGGGGCAATTGAGCTGACAATTAACTGAAAACATTGAGGAGAAGGAAAACTGAGCAACTCTTACAGCAGGTAACAGTGACAATGTACCTATTTCCCCTATGAATCTCTTAGGACAGGAAAATTCCCAGACCATGCATGATTTTCAGGGAAGCTGAGCTCTCCTGTTTCCTTTTCCTTCCAACAGAGAATCATGACATTAATTTTTTTTACTAATAGACTGATTTTGAGCAAGAAACTACAAGGATGGGAAATGCAATTGGCCCCATGACTTTCACATATTGACATGATGCAGGAAAATCTTAAACCTTTTGAAGTCCTCTTTTTCTGTCAAAATGAGCATTTTTTGTGTTCACCAGAGTACAATCAAGTTTGCATTATGCACTGTGTTTTGTGTACCTTGCATCTCCCAGATGTCTCCCAAACATGAAAATAGCTTCAAATACTGACTAGACATTGTTGTGTGTCAGGAGTGGTCAGTGTCCTGCCAGGCTGAGCATCTCAGGAGATCAGAGAAGCAACCTGAGCCAGAATGAAGCACTTCTGTTCCCATTATATAAATGGGAGAGAAAGCCCTCCAAATTATGTGACTTTCTTTGGATTGTGCTGGATGTGTGTGGCAGAGCTGCACTATAACCTCGACTACTAGGACACAGCATTTTAACTCAGCCATGTTTGGTCTCCCATGAGGCCTCAGCAGTGGCTGGTACTTTTAAGTCTTTACTCAAACAGGTTGATTAAATTCCAGCTATCAAGATCTATTTGGCTATTAGTAGAGCTGTTAAGTGTTTCTGTGGGATTTCTCTCCTCTCTCCACCCCCTCCCAGAATTTGCTGTGTGCAGTTATGTATTCCTTAAGTTTCCTTGAAAACTCGGATTCATTCAGTTCCATGAATGCACGATTCACAGTGGAGCTGACACATTTCATTAAGCTCAGCACATTGCGTAGAAGTTTGGCAAAGGGTCCCTGGGCTTTATTCAACCCAGACACACTGTGTGACCAGCTGTCACAGACTGGTTGTAAAATTAGAATAAAACCATAAAACACACTTGAGGGAAAGGAAAAAATTGCCCCTCTCTGGGGACAGCACTTTGAGCTGTGACAAAAGATTCACAGAGCACATCAGACACAGACACACACAAAAGCTTTGTGCAGAACTCAGCTGGTTTCATTTTTCATGCTTGCACATTATACCATGAGTAGGTGCCATGGTGTAAAGGATTCACCTTGTTCCAGCTTCAGCACGAAGTTCTGCTTTTAGCTCAGCTGCCCAGAGCACATTCCATCTTTAGTGGAACAGTGTTTCCTTTTAACCAGGCTACAGGACCGAAAACAAGCAGTAAAAACTTGCTGTGCTGCATGAGAGAGCAGCATAAGAATGGAGAGCTGGGCAGCACTTTTTCCATAAAGGATCTACAATCTATCTGCACTCCTCAGATCTGTCACAGCCTGTGTGAGGTGGACACACCCTGTCCCTGTTTTACAGGGCTCTTTCCCCTTCCATTCCACCAGACAGCACACCGTGGGTTTCCTCACCCTACAGATGTACCTGGGGATGTTTGTTTTTGCAGCTCCTCTGGCCCCAAGGCTGTTCAGTGGCCCAACCTCAAGCAAAGATATGACCCTTGTCTTGTCTCCACGTAAGAAACAAAGGTGATGGCTGCTACAGTGCATTGAATGCATGGAATGCTGCATTAGGAGAGAGGGATCTGCACTGCAGCTGTTCCAGGCATTTTTTGAGAGGAACATCAGGCAGGAATGAGCTGGTTCATGAGGCTTGTTACATCTGATTAAATGGCTAAAGAATCATTACAGAGTTGAATTGTAGGACTCTATTGCATTTGGGAGCTCACTTGGAGGCACTGAGAGATCGATTTGTTGAGTGTCCATATTTTCTCTTGATGTCAGACAATCTTGATTGTCTGAAACAGGAATTCCCAGATTAGTGGATATGAAGAAACTGTGGCCTGAGCTGGCCACAAACAGCAAGTGAGTAACAGAGCTGGGGCAAAATTTCCATTTCCTGACTTTCACTCTTGCAATTTAACTACAAGGTGTGATTTTTATTGTCACTGTTAGGTAATTGGATGATGTATAAGTAGGTCATAACTTTGGCAAAGAAATAATTGGAGACCTCAAGGCCCTGATAGATGACTACTCTAGATGCTAACAAAATTAGTTAATCAACAGTGAGGAAATTATATCATCATAGAGTAAGTGAAGCACACAAACAGCATGACTGGAGCCTGTTTAACGCCTGCTGTTTACCTTAATTCATGCCAATTTATAAAATGGGTTAAGCTATTTCCATTCCAGCATCCTGTTCTCCATGTGGGAGAAATCTTGTCTAATGAAATGCATTCAACTGAAAAATTATTTTTGAGGCTCTTTAATCTCTTTCCTCTGTGATAAGGAAGGGCAGTTTTATGTCCATGCTGAATTCTGACCCCTCTGCAGCAGAGAAGGTGGCAAAGCATACAATATGGAAATTATTTTCTTATGTTTCTATGTGCTTCATGGTAGGACTGATTCTGCTCTGGGATGGATGGATGGATGGATGGATGGATGGATGGATGGACGGACGGACGGACGGATTTGGGCCTGGGAAAGGCCAGGCAATTCTGTTTCACCAGGTACCCTGCATTTTTCTCTTCCTAGATGTAGTAAGATACTGTAAATCTAATTTACAGTAGAATTTATTAGGCTAATCCTGTGTGGTTCATTCTGTGGGAACAGATGTGGCTTTTTGCACTATATAGACAGACATTCCACTTACAGCATTATTTTATTCATAAATGTATTTAAAAATCCCCACAAACAAAAAAACCCACTTCTGATAATGGGAAGCAGTAGGCTGGTATCTGAATCCAAAACAAGCATCTTGATTGGAAGCATGGGGATGATAATATGAGGAAAACTAAATTATGATCCAGGGTTTAAATTGCCTTATTCAGGAGGAGGTGACAATGTTTAGCATCTCACAGCATTGAACCCAGGAAGAGATATCTGGCATTTCTTAGCATTTCTACTGTGCTTCTACAAATCCTCAACATAAGAGTTTTTTTATAAAAACTATTTTTTTAATTGCTTTTTTAAGAACAAATGTCAGGTACAGACACACTGACGCACACAGAGACAGTTTTCCCCAGGGAGATCTGGGATTTCATGGCCTTTTTTTTTTCTTCCTTTTTCTATTTTTTCTTTTTCCCTTTTTTTTTTTTTCCTGTTATTCCAGCCAGGGATCTGAGGAACAAGGCTGTTTGTCAGGCAGTGTTTTTGTCTAAAGTGGAATGTGCCTGGCCTTCCCAATGAAAGGCTTTCAAATGGGCTGCCTGAGGGATCTCACAGCCAACTCACCCTCTCTGCAAGAGTGAGAGTGGCTCTGCTGTGGCTGGCCTGGCAGGATGGATACACAGGAGTGCAGGCTTCTGAGGGAGTGTAGCCAGCTGGAGTGTCCTCTTGACTGAGCAAATCCTAAAGGGAGTCCTTATTCTGCTGGGAAGAAACTGTGGGATTGGCTTTACTCCCAGCCTCTGGCAAGAAGGACGTGTTGGTGGCAGGGAGGGTTTTGTCCCTAAGCATTGTGATATGGCTTTGCTGTGTCCGGGAAGAGCTGTCCTGCCCAGGAAGGAGGCTGGGGGAGACACTCTTGAAGTGAGAGTGGTCCTAAAATTGCTTCAGTGAACATGAGTTCAACCAGACCCCAAATCTGAGGAGTATGGATAGAACTTTGTGTTACTTGTCCTTCTCTCCTTTGCTTGTTCTTCATTCCCCCAGCATTTCCAGAAAACCCCTCAGGCTTTGTGTCTTGCTGTCCATTTGCTACTTGCTCTTTGTTTTTCATGACAGGTGTTTGTATGGGTTCTGATATGATCAAGTGCTTAGTGTCATTCCCAGTCCTGTTATTAGGCATTTTTAAGTGCATAAAACTTCCTGGCTGGCATGTGCAGTGTTGCATTGCCTGTAGATTCAAATGGGTTCTTTGCATCCTCTGGACCATCTTCCCCAAGCAGGTAATAGATGCATTTTTCTCTTTAAACAAATAACAACCCTAGGGAAAAAAAAGAAAAATGCTAATGCTGCTGTTCCCTTGGGGTTTTATATCCTGAAGGGCCCCTCACCAAAAAAACTGCTGCCAGGCTGGGCAGGAGGGTTGGACCTTCAGAAATGTGATGGCTTACGCCTTTTAAATGCAAATCCAAGTTTCTGGGATCCCATTTAACAGAAAGAGCTTGTGTGAAGGCACCATCTTTAAGTACATGCAGATTATAAAATCTCTTCACTTGAAGAATAGTTTAGCTTTGGCGGTTTCCTGTTCATATGACAATTAATATATTTTTCATGGTAATTACTATTTTCTTAAAGCTGAGAAAAAAAAGTTGTCATACTTCTGTTAATCAGGGATACCACAGACTCAGTCTAGTGTATGTACTGATTTCTCAGAGACTTTAGCAAAGAACTGCTTTCTGAATTGAGAATTATCACTAGCATTAAAGAATACTTGAGATGAAATTGTCTCTCAGTAAATTCAAGTCTTGAATATAGAGAATGACAGACAGCACTTGGCTTACTAATTGCTGTCTAAATAATAATACAGCTGAGCAAAATTCACAGGCACAAAACCATTTGCACAGGCCTGCAGTGGGAGTGAGGTTTCCTGGGTATGCAAAATGCCCTAAGACAAGACCACAGATCAAGGCAGGGCAAATGCAGGGGAAGCCAGGAGCTACACCTTCATTCAGCTTTCTATTTCTATACCTCAGTCTTTCAATTTGTGACCTGGGAACAAGTAACTCTTCAAACTGTTGTGAAACTTCATGGATGAGAATTTATGGAATGATTCGAGGTCCTCTCCAGTGGGATGGCATATTATTAGGATCGGAGCTGTGCCGGATATTGAGTTCATGCATGGGCCCTGAGGACCAGCGCTTGACTCAGATGCTGTAGGTAAATTTAAATCTGTGCCACAGTTGCTACGTCTGCAGAGAATGGCTGTTTTCCTTTTAATCTGCTGTTCTTCAATGGGTTTCCAGCCTTTGCTAGCCTGTCTTTGTGAAATGAATTTTCACCATTCAAAAGCAGCAGTGTTTTATTTTTGTTTTAGCTGTGCTTGGGAATGCAGAGCAATTCAATCAAGAGGAAAATACACCATGAAAAGCTCTGAAAGCCCTGAGGTCAAGGATCTGAAGTTACCCACAATATTAATGACAAACCAGTGGCTGCACCATGGCAACGGACAGAAGAATACGTGGCGTGGAAACCATAAGTAGTTTGGGGCTTTGAAAGAGCACAAACGGGAGAAAAATGGAAATTACATCATGTTCTCTCTGTTCTGTGCTAGGACAACCATGTACAGTCTAATTCCCAGTGCTGGTGAGTCCAAGACTTTCACGAGGGCCCCAAAAGAGAAAGGCTTTGGAGCTAGAATTGGACTGGTGAAAAGTTTTGTTGAAAGGGGAAAAGGTTGGGATGGAAGCAAGTTAGATGAAGTTACTTGAAAAAAAGTATGCTGATGCTACAAGATCTCCATTCTTGGGTTCTCCTCTGGAGTTCCCTACTGGGTCCAAGTGAGTCACTGAAAAATAAAACATTGGTGGTGAAGTTAATTCGAAATATATGAACCTCAGCTCCTTTGCCTGAGCTGGGAATTAGTGGCAATAAGTTGTGCTGTTGACTTCAGAGGGTGTTGTTTCCTGATTAAGAAGTGAAGGGATTCCAAAACTTTCTCTAGATAGAATAGCTTGTTATTTATTTTTACTAAAAGATTATGTTTCTGTGACCATCCCTGCTGGCTGATAGTACATGAGATGATAAAGAGCTGAAGATATGAAGGGCTGAGCTGTCCAGCTCTGGCATCTCATGGCAGTGCTATTGAGCAGGGATGGCGGAGTGGGATGGGGGAGAGAATTGGAAGAGTAAAAGTGAGAAAACTCATTAACTGAGATAAAGATGATTTAGTAAGTAGCCCAAAAAGCTGTGCACACAAACAAAGCAAAACAAGGCATTCATTCCCCCTTTCCTGTGGGCAGGCAGGTGTTCAGCCATGCCCAGGAAAGCAGGGCTCCATCGTGTGTGTGAAGGTCACCAGGGAAGACAAGCACCATCACTTCCAATGTGCCCTGTTCCACAAAATTCTTCCTCGAGTTTTGTGAGTTGAGCATGATGCCACATGGTGTGGGATATCCCTTGGGGCAGCTGGGGTCGTGTGCAAACACTGCTCAACATTAATGAAAACATCCCTGTATTATCCACACAGTTTTCAGCACAAATCCAAAACATGGCCCCATACCAGCTACTGTGAGGAAAATTAACCCTATCCTAGCCAAAACCAGCACACAGTGGTAGAACTGAGCTCTGTGAACCAGTGATGATCCCCATTGCCTTACTTGGCTACCCCAATCTTGAGTTGAGTGTGGATTTTTGCTGCAGTGCAGGATGTGCTGAAGCTCTGCCCAACCCTCATGTGGCAAACATTAGCATCATGGCTTGGACAATGCTGGCAGCTGCAGCTCCGTATCTTTTTTTGCACAAATGCCTTTTTTTTTTCTCTACAGCTGTACAAGCACTTCAGCCATAGGACCATCCACAGAGCTTTCTATGGAATTAATGTGAATTTCTCTTTTTTTAAATCAAGCTACATTTTGGAACACCAGTGGCATAGATGATGACACAAAACTGGGTCATGGTAAACTGCGTCACTGAACAGCCCACAGTTCTATAACATCTGTTGCTGCAGCATTTGTTGTGTACACTTGCTAGCAGATGACCTAATTCTCTTTGTGTGAACAGGGAGTGCACTTGGATAGGGAGAGGGCTGAGAACATCTTGAGGAGAGCCCTGTGCAGGAATCTGTCCATTCAGTCTAGTTGGCTAGATTGCAACAACTCAATTGCAACAACTGAATGAGAAGAGAGGCATACAAGGCAGCATGACTTAGTGGATGAACATGAAACACTGTTGGGGGAGTAGGCAAGGGAAGAAAAGCCATTTAAAATCAGACCAGGAAGATTTTAAAATAAAAACCAAACTTCCTCTGATAAAGGCAAAAAAGGAAGCAGTGAGCTTGTTGCAGTAAATGCTGCAAACGATCACTTAGTGCCTAAAATATACCCATAAGGTCCTTTTAATGGTATGAAAGGCAGTAGCTCAAGAGGTGTTAAATTTGAGACAGGAGGGCTGTTCAGGGCACTCTGGTGAAGTTTCCTTTGAAGCACTCTGATGACTTGGG
The DNA here is from genome assembly GCA_013397375.1 of Toxostoma redivivum. Classification (NCBI taxonomy): domain Eukaryota; kingdom Metazoa; phylum Chordata; class Aves; order Passeriformes; family Mimidae; genus Toxostoma; species Toxostoma redivivum. Next base: position 1,128,462 of record VXBI01004729.1, read on the forward strand.
AAAAGCTGGGATTAAATGACAGAAGGGGACAGAAAGTTCAGCTGCTGGGACATGAGGCTGAGAAATGTGACTGAGCTTCTTCTTTCTGCTGGTTGGCATTTCTTGAATACCTAATTTCTTGTTCAGTGCATTGTTCAGTGTCTATCCAGATGACCTTGAATGTTCTACTTCTGGACATGAGTTGCTTCTTTCCATAATTTCCAATGATTGTGGTGCAGTAGCCCCACAACAAAGAGAAATGAGATGAAACTGCATAGTCATGAGTACTCTTATTTCCTGAGGGCATTCTGCTTTCCAGAATAATCCTAATTATATCAATTTACCTCTTTTTTAACTGCCTTCTTTTCAGGGATCCTTTTCTCCCCATACTTGTTGAAATTCCTAACATGGTGGTAAATAGATTGGAATGGAGATGAACAGCAAATGGAGTGATGGTGAAATGTTCATGTGAGCAGTCAAGGTGATCCAAACTTCAGTTTCTGTGGGACTGTTTTGCTGACCAGTGTCTCCAGGGCAGGGCCATGCTCTGGATTCCTGCTCCCTTTCTATGAGTGGCCAGAACTGGCTGGCGGCAAAGTTTGGTCCCATGGAAGATCTGCAGGAATTTGGCATCTGCCTTGGAGGGAATGAGCTGGACAAGACTGATTTGGGGCAGAAAAGAAATGTTGTCTGTGCTGTCTATTGGTGAAGAAACCTGTGTGGGTTTTAGACTTCTGTTGCTTCCAAAAAATTTTAACAGAGGGATCTTCTAGGAGGGAGAAAGGTAAAAACAGGGTGGTCTATCTTAAATGACTCTTTAGAAAGTTGTAGCAGGGAAAGCTGGGAAGAGTTTTTGTCATATCCTTGTTCTCTTTTGCTCTTGCTTTCTCTGAGATCTGTTTTGCTGAACAAACCAGATATTGAAAACTCCAAGCTACTCTCCCCTCAAGAATAGCCCACTTGGACTAAGAGCTATAAATCTGCCTCTCTCTGGCTGCTTACTTGAGTCCCCTCATTAATGCCTTGGTCTTTCTCAAGATGGTTATGTGGGTCTGGAGGCACGGCTGCCCCATAAGTACGACTCCTCACACACTGACTATGTCACATAACCCCCAGTGGGGGAATGCAGGGCTCTGGGGGCTTCTCTGTGGCTTCAGATCTCTCTGGAAGTCAGCCAGGAGGGGGCTTAGCCTGCTATTCACAGCATGTTCAACCTGGGGCCAGCACACACCAGAGCAGTGAGACCCCAGTGGAGCTGCTCTCCCTGCCTCTCTGAGATACTCCCAGCCTTGCAGAATGTGTCTTGTGGCTGTTGGCTGTGCAGCATACTTGCATACTGTTTCAGTATGCAAAGGAGGGTTGGCTACTGCTCCTCCAGTGTTCCTAAAGTGTTCCGTGTCACTGGTAACCCTTTGTATGATATCAGAAACAGCAGCTACAGATGGAAAATCACCAAAGTGCAAGTCGTGCTGACATGCCCGATGCCTGACATCAGATTCCTCAGAAAGGATCCTGAGGAATCTGGGAGCTGTGGCACATGATGGATTATTTCTGGTTTGGCCTGTCTCCTCTATGCAGCTTATTTCTGTCAGTCTCTGCTCCTCTTGACAGCTGGAGGGTTGTGGAAATGCAGCTTGTCTCTCACTGCCTTTACTATTCCAGCTCTGCTAACAGGCTGGCGTAAGCCTGAGTGTGACACATACGAATGGTGATCATATGTCCTGAGGTGACAAAGTCCTGGAGTACAGTCTGCTCTGTTCTTTCCAGCAAGGATGCAAAAAATAATCGTGCCTGTTTGCTGGAAGCAAAAGACATGATAAAACTCCAGTCCTTGTGTCCCTTCACAGTTTGTCAGCAATTAGGCACCAAGAAAAAGAGCTTACATGGGTTATAGAGAAAAGGAAGATTTAAAGTCCATTGCTATCTTCTGATCCCTGCCAATAAAACCTTCAAGCTGCTCCTTCAAGACCTTTCCAACTCATTTGGGGGCATATTCTGAGCTCTCCCACCCCAGTTCTTTCCCTGACCTAGTTGTTGCAGTCAGATGTTAGCAGTCTGCCTGGGCAGCATTGAGCTTGCAAATTGTGGAGCATGATGTCCCCTGCCTGCCAAGCCCTCTGCAAGGCTCTGAGCACTGTGAAAGCATGGGATGAGACACAGGGGAAGATGTTGTTCTGTTTAAGCACAAGCTCGGGGTCCAGCCTGGCAAAGGTTAAACGCTCCCAGCTCCTCAATGCTGCCACTGGGGTTCAGGATGTTAGGTACCTGGTGCACAGAGTGCTCAGATATAACAAGAATGGTTTTTATTCCAGGCTTGAGTGATCCTACTTTAGTGTAGGAGACATGGCTTAGGCAGCTTCTTTTGTTCCAGCCTGTTTCTAAAAGACTCAAAGAACAATACTACAACTCTGTGAAGTTCTTGACAGTTCAGCTTTCACTCTCTAAGAATGTCTAACAGCAGGAAATAATCTGTCCAAATTTTACCCTGAAGCACAGATTAAAAAAAAAAAATAGAGAACAAGCAATGCTGCCAGATGATCCCACATCTGCAGTGGGTCTAAACCCAGGGCTGAAGTCAAGTTTGCAGGGGCATCCTCAGTCCAGATCCAAGTTTTCTTTTGGAGTCATATGTTTATGTAACCTGAGTAGTGTGGTGGATGGACTTACAAAAGGTTACTAAGTAGCTATTTTGTGTAGTTTATGCTGGTGTCAATATTAAATAGTCAGTCCCTTTTAATAACATTGAATTTTCATTTCACTTTGACCAGAGATTTATCCCACAGCCTAGGGCTCAGTGAAGGGGTCAACCTCTTTTTGAGCTCATTCTCTACAGAGTGATGCTTTTCCAGCAGAGATCACAGGAAAATAATGGCACTTGTGGGAAGGGAGATCTCACCCCAAGTACTGTTTGAATCTCTTTCACACAGGTAGAAGGAGGGGAGCTCACTGCAGAGATCAGTCTTTTCTGGGTGCTGGAGCCAAATTTGTTCTGTCAGCAAATATGCTCTCGTAGCACATGACACCTAGGTATGCAAAGGGGGCAAGATGAGCCAGAAGCTCCTGCAAGAGTTCCAAAAAAAGAGTGAAACTCCCCACTGCTTGTTCACAGCCTCCCTGGAGTCAGCACAGGGGAAATTCAGTGCCATTCCCCTGCCACCTTGCTTCCCATGAGTACCTGGCAAAGAATGCCTGATGCAAAAAATAAACCATGGCAAATGCTGTCTGTTTCCATTACTGTATGGGGAATGACTGGCTTATGTAATGTGCAGTGTGAAACCACTGCAGGGATCAAATATAAATATTGCCCTATTGTGGAACATACTGGCGGCATAGCTGATATTTTTGTGGCTGATGAAAAATCAAAACTCATTATCACTCTTGAGGTTTGCCCTCTCTGTATGTGCTGGTGTGTGGATCTGTCTGTTTCTGTGTATTGGAGACTCTAGGTCAAATCTTGATAATTCTGAGTCTATTTTTACTTTGTCACTACTCAGGCAAAACTTTCATTGACATTAATTGGAAAGCTGCCTAAGAAAGGGTGCTGAGGGAATTGAGAAGCTGGCTGTAATTTGGCTTGATTTTGTTTTCTGCAAATCCCTTTCTTGAGATTTACTTTATATAACATATGCTTCTTAATGCAGGTTTAAGGTTAGCACAAATTAACACTGTGCCACTGGAGCCATACATTGATTTATTTCAGCTGGGACCTCTTTTGCTCTGTATTTAGGATAGAGATGTCCTGTGTGTCTGTGGATCTGTACTTTGTAGGACTTTCCCCATGGAAGGGCTAAGAGAGGGACTGTGTTTGAAATCACCTACGTGGCAGTGGAGCAGTGCTTTCACTGGCTGTAGTTCTGGCATGCAGACTATTTATCAGTTTTGGTTTTTCTTTTCCCCCTTCATCACTGAAGGCATTTGGAGTTTGATGGAAGGGATTCAAACAAGTCCCCTTCAATCTCAACACTTTTCCTGTTCTTTTCCTCCCAACCTGCTGCTTCCAAGCTTGTTCTCTCTGAACTGCTGCCACTATCTCACACAAAGGTGACAGTTTGTCACTTGGCATGGAAGACCTCACGTGAAAGACACCTGGGGAAGATCTGGCTTGTGGAGTGAAAGGAATATCCAGCAGAAAAAAACATGAAGTGCATATCCAGCAGATGAAACAATCCTCTGGCAATGAGTTGAAAATGTTTGCCAGGTGGGAACTCTGAATGAGCAGCAGTCAGAAAGATGTGTTTTCTTTTATCATTAGCTTGGTTTTGATTTTGGACTCGCTCAAATTGTGTACTTGCTTCTCAGGAAGAACTTGGTTTGAGGAAAAATCAGACAAATCCATTCAGGACAGATGGTGCTGCAAAAAAGGGTGGCAGAGAGGTGGCAGGAAAGCAAAGGAAGGAGTGGGTGTGAAAGGATGGAGAGAGGGAGTTTGTCTGGTACAGGCTCAGGCAAGTCTGTGAGGAATGATGTGAGCCAGCCCCTGAAGTGAGCCAGGGAGCTCGTGGTACGTGAAAATCATTCAACAAGAACAAACTTGTGTGAGTGCACAGGGGCTTTCTTTTCCCTTCAGTGCCACTAATGAGAGTTGTCAAGTTGCAGCTGCTTACTGGACACAGTCACAGGCTTTGTTCTTGTCTTTCTCTCCATATCCTGAGCTTCTCTTTTTTGGTGCTACCACTCAAACTAGTTCCCAAACTTCCCTGGAGTCTGGGAACTTGGGAACAACCCATCCAATTCCTTTCTTACCACCCTATGATCCAGCCTGTGTTTTAACCAATTGGGTTACTTCCTAACTATTCCTAGAGAGTGTGGATGAGATCATGCTTTGGGCCACAGTGGTGTCATGGAAAATAAGCATGGGAAATATTCTTATTAATTTTATGTTTTCCTATTAGGGAAAAAGTGGTGGAAGTGCTGCCAAGAGCTTATTGCTGTCCCTGCAGAGAAGAGGTTCCCAAATTGCACAGTGACATTTAGTGGTACCCACAGTCCTCTTTGCTGGTGCCAGACTCTGAATCTTTCCAGAAAAGGGATATATCCAGCCTGTGTTCCCACATGTACAGAAAGGTGCCATCCTGCCAGAACAACCTTTGAGAAGAGGTGGTGAATAGATCAGAAAATAAACAGGGTGGTTATTTTCAGTTGCACATGAAGCTCTCTGGAGACATCTCTCTTCTGAGAGATGGTTTTACTCTGACAATACCCACAGAATAAGAAATTTCTTCTTTGACAATCAGCTTTACCATCAGACTACAGGTTTATTACTGTTTGATATGACATGTTGTCCCAGCTACTGGCCCAGACTGCTGATTCAGCAGAAAGCAGGTAAATTAGGCTTCAGATGCAGCCCTGAACTTCTGGGGAAACCATGCTGCTTTTCCTGGGATATCTGTAGAAACAATAAAATGCAGAAATCCCCTTTTATCATAAGCCTTTTTTGTGAGATTGCTGACTGACTATTTGGAAAACAGAAAGGACTGTGTAATTTGGATAATTTTGCATATGAAGGCTCTCATGTTTCTCATCTTCATTGATTACTATACTTAATTTGTAATTACAGTCAGCTATTAGCCATTGGCAGTTAATTCCCTGTTACTGATGAAGATGGAATTGAGTTGCCACTTCCAAGTGTCTTATTTCATGCTTCTTAGTGTCTGAGCCTCCAGAAAAACATCTCTGAAATATCTCTGTAGAGCAGGCAAAGCACGACTTTTCTAGAGCTGGGCTGGAGTTGTGTTGCAACCTAAACAATAAGTATTCAGGAGTTTCATTCAGTTTTTCATTTCACAACATTTGAAAATGTTTTGGAGCTCTCCAGGAGGCTTCCAGGATTAAATGAGCTCTCCAGGCAGGTGGTTTTCCTGGTGTGGGGATGGTCAGCATGACTTTCTGTGTTTAGAAATGTCTGCATATGACTCCAGCTTCAAATCTAGATTTTCATGCCCATGAGAAAAGATAAAGGAAGACACAGTTTCCATATGGAGCAGTGACAGGATTAATCACTCCTGAGGAATGACTTGGCTTTCTTAATTTACCCTGTTAAAAGAAGGGTAATTCAGGAAATTATTTCAAGTTACCTAAACTGGGCTCTGATATAAATAGAAGAGACTGTTGGTCTTGAGCTGAAGACAGTACAAGGAGCATTGTGTGATTTTCCAGCCCACAGTGTGCATGTGTTCCACAGGAGTGCACTGAAGAATAAACACATAGCACAGCTCTCTGCACTGAGAGAAATCCTAAGGGTGATGAGCCCTGGAGTGACCCTTTTTTTTAAACAGATATGTGACAAATTTAAGAGCAAAGAAAGTACTGGACATCAAACATTTTAGATACCTGACCCTGCCACAGAATATGTTCCTGTAGAATGCTGGGTGACCTCCAGTCACTGATGAGTGGGAAAGCCAAAGCTGTTGAGCACAGCATAGCAAGATCAGCTCCTTAATAAAAGCAGTGTGATGTGGGTTGAGCAAAACTCCCCTTCCTGAGCCAAGAAGGAAAGGAAGCATCTTCTTCAGGCATCTCTTGCACTCTGAGACACTCATTCTGTATTTCTTTATGCAGCTACTTTGATCCTCTGGACAAGAAGTTTCCGTCTTAAAAAATCTGAGCCTCTGTTCCCAGTCTGGTTGCTTTGCAAAATGCTCCTTCCTCTCAGGCTGCTCAGTAGAGTGGCTTTTCTGATCACTCATTTACTGGGACTGTGCCAGCCCTTTAAAGAGTTCACGTTCAATTACTCCTCTGTGCCACTTTCTGGTCACCAAGGAAATGCCTCCAACAATCAAGGAGGCAGTGCAGCTGATGAGGATGTTTCCAGCCAAATCCCTCAGCAGGAGGGTAAAAAGACACACAGGAACTGCTCAGAAAGCCACACACTAAGTAAAAAGCGATCACTTCAGGAGTATCCATTCACACCTCCCCTCCAGCTTGCCTCTAGATCATAACAATACCCTTCGAAAAAAATAATTGCTGCTATATGGTTTGGGGAACCAAGCCATAGAAATAGGAGAAACTCTAGAGAAAAATAAATCTCAATATACCTATCAACTCCCCAAGATATTTTCATATGTAGCTTGCAAAGATGTTGTGCGAATAAGTGATGGTTCATATTGTGCCATTGCTTAGCTAGGCACTGACTGAATCATCCACCCCACCCTTTGAGGATGAAGTGCTGAATATTTTTGTTGTCATTATAATTCTGGCTTTCAGTTCCATGGATAAGGGCCAGAACTGAAACTCCAGCTCCAGCCACCCCAAACATGGGTGGTGTTAGGAAGCTGACCACAACTGAAGTTCCAAGTTTAACAAATCTTTATCATGGCAGAAAACCCCAGGTGTGACCAGCCTGGGGTCAGTCTCTGGTCTAACTTGAATTGGTGGGGTTTTTGCCAGTGGCTAGATTTGGAGATATTCACAGCTGGCTTGTGAATTTCAAGCTAGGATTGTATTTACAACTTGATCGTACCTTAAACTGGATAGCTCAGTGTTCCTCAGTTTATACTGTCTCCTAAGGATCTAGGTAGAAGCCAGCTAATTAAAAATGTTGTCTTAAATGTCTTGTTCTCAGCCATTGGGAAAAATGTTATGATCTTGTGCCCCATCTTTCCCCCCTGTGGGACACATAACCCCATTATTAGATGTTCTTACTGCAAATAGTTTAGCAGGTTAGCCCATCAAACCCATCATTTCTGGAAGCATGCAATGAATTTTATGCTCTGAAGGATGTTTATCCCTTTAGCCATTAATGTCCCTCTAACAGCAGGCTTTCACTCATTGGGAAATGAATGAGGTGAGGGTGGAAGTCCTTAATCGGAATGTGTTATGAGGACCTCTGCCAGAACCAGTGCTGTCTATAGCTGATTGTAGTCAGTCTAATCTGGCAACGTTGTCCTGCCTCAGGTCAGGTTTCTTTGTCTGAAGAAGACTCTTGCACTAAGGTGATGGTGTTATTCCTTGTGTCAGTACACAGAGGTTGGAGGTGGCTTCTTGCAACCACCTCTGTTCCTTTTGCACTTGCACTGTGGCCAAGTTTGTGTGAATGTCAGCCACAAGCAGTGCCAACACACACTGAGTGGCTGTGCTTGGAAGCACAGAGAGCCAGAGCCAGCCCTGCACCAGCTGTGGAGCAGCTGCTGCCCCGGGGCGTGCTGTGTGCTTGCCCTGTGGTGTGACAATGTTCAGAGAGTGTGTGTGTGTGTGTATGTGTGTGTGCTGACAATGCTCAGTGTGTGTGACAATGCTCAGTATTGTGTGACAATGCTCAGTGCGTGTCTGTGTGTGTGTCAATGCTTCATGTGCGTGCCCTGTGACAGTGCTCTGTGTGTGCGTGTGACAATGCTCAGTGTGCGTGTGACAATACCTGGTGTGTGTGCCTGCCATGTGACAATGCTCCATGTGTGTGCCTGCCGTATGACAACACTGGCTGTGACCACAGCTCAGGGCTGACATCCAGCCTGCTCTCTGCAACACTGAACCACGTTATTCTGCCCCTTTCCAACTTTGCTCTCTATTTCCAAAGGCTTTAATCTTCTGATGAGTTTTGAGCTTGAGGATTAATTTCTTTGGGCATAGGTAAAGGAGAAGTAACACATTGAAAAATGAACATGTTATGAAAGTGTCTGTACTACTTGTGGAGAGGATGGATTGTCAGTAGACTGAGGTAGACAGTGAACTTTCTGCTGCCTGGGACAGGGCAGGATATTGAGCAGATACTGGACAGCAAAACAGCGTGACAAGGAAGAGTAAGTGATCTATATTTTACTCTGGGAAACTCTACCAAGCCATATCAATATATCTCATCACAGGCTTTACTTTTTCCTTGCTCTAAAAGGATCACATTGTCAGCACCAGAAAAGGAATGTTAAACACTCATATTTCAGTGCCTCCTTGCACAGAATCCATTGCCATGTGCAAAAGAGCAGTGAGCTGAGGCAGTTAGTGTGAACTTTGAGGATTAAGGCTGTAATGTGGGAAAATGCTGGGCAGCTTTCCCTTGAGAGGCTCTCACAGTGTTTCTGTGAATGCAAACTTCCCTGCATAGCTGCAGGGCTGAGATAAGCAGTTCTGCCAAAAGAGTAGTTAACCAGATGAGAAGAAATCCACCTCAGTCACAGGCATGAACCCTGAAGCCATTTGGATCTTGTGTTCACTGCAGTCTGAGAAAAAGCCTTCCTCCTTGTCCTTGTTTAACCAAAACCAGCACATCTATGTACAAGCAGAGAGGTGGGCAGTGTTACTAGGCTTTGTTTAGTGCTGAACATTTCTTCCAAGACTCATGTTGTCTGTTTACTTTAAAAATCAGTGTTTAAGGCAGATTCTGTTGTAGCCAGCAGAGAACAATGAGCACTTTTACTGTGTCCCATTTGAAGAGATGCGTTTAAGATGGATTTGATGATTTGCTCTCTGGCTCTCTAGCCTTCCTAATGCTTAATTGGTATGATCCAGCCTGTTTCAATTCTGACATATGCAGTCAGGGGCTTTGGGCATTACTCATCTGGGTTAACAGTGCTCACAGCTTACATTTCCCCCCTTATCTATGAAAAGCAAAGATTTATGTAGCTCAGCTGATGTGCAGTAGCTCAGTAAACCAGAGCAACTCAACTGAGTGTCTGAGAATGAGACACATTTAGCTGCAATTTATAAAATACCAAAGGATGTACCTCTAGTTACTTCATTACTTTCAGAAAGTGGATAGTTGATGTTTATCACAGCTAATTAACAAACTGTGGAGTGGGAAGGGAACTCTAAAAGCCTTCTCATCCATCCTCTGCTGCAGCTACCTGTGTATAGATGTTTATGCCTGTAAAGATCTCAATTACTGAGGACATGCTGGCCTAATGCTTCATTTTCTCTGTAGTCTGAAAGCTCTTCCTAAGCTGAAACCAAATTTACCATGTCTTTCTGGGTGTTTGTTAGCATTTCAACATAGGTAATTAAACTAATGTATTAATGAACAACAAAATAAAGCAAAAAAATCCCAAGGAATGTTTAAGTGCACAAGGGAGGAGAAGGGAGGTTGCAGTACATCTGCAGACATAACTAGATTCTGACAGTGACAAGGTAGTGACTGTCTGTAGTGGTAAAGAGATGTTGTAGGATGTGTTCTGTTTGTGGAAGGTTGGAACATTTACCTTTTTTTAAGTCACTTTGCTTGGAAAATCTGCAAGTGGTTTTGAGGGCTCTTCCAGTTCAAGTTAATGAAGTATATTTGATTATACAGTAATTTGAAACGTAAGGAGAGCTTCAGCAAGGTCCTTTTTGCACCTGTACACAAGACTCTGGTTCTTGTGATGTGGTATTTGCTCAGTTAGAGTGATAGTCTCTTGGTGTTATAGATAGAAAGGAAGTTGTTTTAAAGCTCATTCCCAGAGTTTTCTGGAAGGGTGCAAATTCCTCAAAAGCTCATTAAATTATTACCTTAATCCTGGAGTGCACACTCCAAAACATTTACCTGTGGTCTTAATGTCACGGTCCATTCAGTGTTATTATTGCAGGGCAGGCTGCAGGATATAATGTACCACTGATAGTGCTGCCACAGGCTCCACACACCCCACAAATATGGAAAGCTCAGGGCTCACATGCTTATTATGGCTCCCATTACTCCAAACCATTTTGCTGCCAGGTCAGAGCTTCCAGGCAAGGCCAGGCAGTGTCCATTCACCAGTGTCTGTCTCTTGAGGCACAGGAGAGCATTAAACACATGGTGCTCAGCAGATTGGTTCTCCTTAGCAGCTTGGCTCTCCACACAGAGAAACCTGTTTGTCTGTCATTTCAAGGACTCTGTTTTTTTGCTTAGCACACAGAGATATAAATAGATCTCGTCTTAAGATACCAAGGCTGGTTTGGGTCCTATTTGTGGCAGAAGCGAACTGCTAATGGAATGAAAATCCATAAATGTTGTCAGCAGCTTTTATCATCCAAATGTTTAAGAAAGCTTTACCACAGACTGTGCTCGGTTCTTAACTGTAATTATCCTGGTAGCATACATGAGAAGACTGAGACACAGGAGACTAAAATGCTGCTCAAACTAGCAGCACATGCAAATGTAAGTTTTGCTTTGCCTTCTCCAAAGCTGCTTTTCCAATCGCTGGGCTGTGCTGCCTCTGAAGTGCCCAGCACTACCAATATCCTTCAGAGCCATATCAAAGCTTTTGGTAAACACATTGAAGAGCTATTTAGCCTATATCACGTGCTATGGCTGCTCATTGTTTCTGAACCAGAAGGGCTCTGCATTTAATATTAACCTCTCACTGCTGATACAGGCAAGCAATGGCTCTCCCTATGGCCAGGAGTGTGAGGGGATTGAGTAACATTGTAGGTACAGGCTCTTGAAAAGCCTGCTTGAAAAGGCTGCTCTCAGCATGCTGGTATAAGACTTGGAGGCAGCACATGGATTGTACACCCATGGGCAGGCCCCTCTCACCATGCACTTCTTGCATTCAGGAACTGAGAACTTCCCTGCACCAAATGAGTGGTGGCATGCAAGCAAGAACATGCAGCCTTTCCCCTTTGGCCATGCTGCAAATGGAAGAAAAAAACCAAGATTTCCTAGAATTATGTTTGTGTCTGATGTTGTAATGTTACATATATACACACTTGCATATAATCAGAATTTTAAGCTATTTTGACAGAGTATCGGGGCTTGCCATACCAGGATGAGATCTCTTTGCATGGTGCAGTATATGAACACTACAGATTAGAGTCTGAGTCTGGAAAGATGTTCCTCATTATTAGGGAGAAGGGACTGGAGCACAAGAGAATAATGAAAAGTGTTACAGTCTAGAGGTTACAGATTTTTTTTCTACTTGGAGTCATCTGCAGATATGTCTGTAGCTTTGTGTGAGTTTAATTAGAGCTCTTTGTGTCTCAGTTTCCTCAGTGCACCACAAGAAAAATGCAGCCTAAGTTAGAAAGGGAGATCTATGTGTATGTTTTAGCCAAGTATCTCCAAAGTATCTCACAAATAGAAAGTCAGTTTCAAAATAAGCTCAGCTGGACAGGGTAGAAGGAAATGCACAGAAATAGTGTCTGCTGCTCCTGGAATGTACCCATGTCTGGGACTGAATGTTACAGCAGTGCTTTTTTCACAGCCTGGCACAGCAGCTCACAGCAGGGTAGAGGGATCATGCACTGCATACCTTTGAAGAAGAAATGGTGATGCAAATGTGAAGAATGTAATCTACCCAGGCTGGAACTCAGATATTATCTGTGTAAGGACCTTCTTTCCTTCACTTTGCACCCAGGTTTGACAGGCTTTCTTTCACAGTGCCTTTTGCCTATGTGCTATAGTGGCAGGAGACTGCAAAGACACTGTGAGGTGTTGGCAGGGCAGCTCCAGAAGCATCTGTGAGTGCATCTGTGCACTGTCTGCCCTCATCCAGCTGTTTTCTGCACGTGGGCACTGCAGCTGCTGCAGCTCCTTGCTGCATGGAACTGCTGAGACATACATGCTCAAACTCACTTTGAAGTGGGCATCCATCAGAAGATTTTATGCAGTGCTTGTAAACTTGCAGTTTAGGTGGGAACATGGCCTTGAATTTGGCCTCAAAAGGCAGAAGTGATCTCGCTACAGGATCACAGGACAGGGGCTCATGTGGTACCAATGGCTGCAGCACAAAGCATCGAGTGCATTCAAACACTAGTTCTCTTTTTCAGATATAAAATAAGAACTCAACAAAACCTTGAATATTACTGTCTTCATTTCCTCTTAACTGTACAATTCTAAGTATGGATCTTCTCACAGGTTGAGAATAAACTATCCTCTCTCTAAGCAATAAAGGGTTATGTTATGGAACACCACACTGTGGAGGATTGGACCTGGAAATATGATAAGTATAGTAGCTAATGCTCAAATAGAGCTAAACAAGTCCCCAAACCTAATACTACCAGGGTTAATCTGCTGGGAACACTTTCTATTAAATATAGAAACCACTTTTCCATCTCATAAGCCAGTTATAAATAAATACCTTTTTCCCTTTTTTTTTTTTTTTTTTTTTTCAGGAGAGCCTGGCACAGCCTCAGTGATCCTGATCAGCCTGTGTTGTGGAGCTGAGTAAAAGGCAGCTGCAAACCTACTAAATACAGGACCAGGCTGACACACTGCAGCCCAGCTGCCGAACAGGGACACAGATTTTTCCCCTTCATTTCTCTCTGCCTGTGGATGACATGCTCTGAACAGGGCTGCAGGATGAGCAACATCCTCTTCTCCTGCCTGTGGAGAACACATTGATGGGGAAAAGAAACTGGGTGCTTCGCTTGATGTATGGGAGAAAAGTCATGACTGAAATAGAAATTAAAGTGCTGAAAAAGTTATTGCTGTTAGTTTTCAGTGAGGAGAGTTTGTTAGATTAGGACATGCACAAATAAATGATGCAGTAAGCAAGAGTTTGCAGGTGTGCAGGCCTACAGCCAGGGAAGCACCATGTGAGTGCATAGTAACTGATGGGGAGAAAAAAAACCCTTAATATTTGCACTTTGAAGGGGATTGAGTCTGGTTCCACAATCTGCCTTCTTGGACCTAATAGCAGCAGCACCAGGATATTTATGTAACATTTATCAACTTTTCAGAATACTACTTAACAAATAAATCTTCTTGAGGAAGCTTGTAAATTGCTCAAGGATCCTTGGAGGAAATATGACTCTGTTTTTTTCATGCTGCTAAAATGTCTTCCCTGCCACCCAACCCACAAGCAGGTTCTGCTCTTAGATCTGTGACATTTATGTGTATCAGCTCCATGGCAGTGGCAGGACACTGGTCCTCCAGGTGACCAAGGGCTGGCTGAGCAAAGAGCACAGTCTGAGGGTGTTGTCAGAGCTGTGTGCCCAGACCTTGGTGCCTTCCATGGCTTCCAAAAGCTCTAAATGCTGCCTTATGGGAGTTTTGAATTTGTCTGGGGATTAAAATGCGTTTGCATAACAACTACGTGCAGTTTACATATTAATTTGGCAAGTCTTGAAACAGAGTACACAAAATGCACCTGCCTTGTTAGACAATTCCTTTCTAACTATGCTTTTTAAAAGCCTGGTTTTGGTAATGAATGTGTCCATGCTCAGACTTCATAGTCCTCTTTACATAGTCCTTTTAGAGTTTTTTGCTAAGCTTGAGGCCATTTCTTATGGTGATCTTTGGGACACTTTCAGTGCATATTTTGTTTTGCTAAGCAATATTGTTTGGACTTCTCAGATCCTTTCTCAAGAAAGCTTCAGCTTTTCTGGAAAGAGTTCAGAGAGGAAAGTTTGTTGCTATTTGCAGCAGCAAATAGCTAACAAATCAAAGGCAACAATTCATAATACTGATCAGCAAAAGGTAAGAATAAAACCGTTTCCTGAGGAAATATCCTAACAAAACAGAATGACATTTCAAAATCACCATTTTTAAATCACTTAGTAAAATTCAATTCAGTTCAGCTGTGCCCTAAGGAATAAGTGTCTATATATAATTCCTCTTAAGCAAGAGGCATTTATCTGTAGGGAAAGGTTGCTTTGTTCGTCTTCCTTGGGGGCAGTGACACAGCTCCAAACATATTCAATAGTATCCAAGTTTCTGCAAAACTGAGTGGTTTTGAAAGATGGTTTATTTTAAGAGCTATAAAAAAAAATTAAGTAAAAGGATCACTGCCTTACTTTAAGGTATCATTTCCAGGCAGAACTGAATGGAAGAAATTATGCTCTTGTTACCTACATTTGGAGCTGCTACATCCCAGCAGAAAGATTTCCTACTGCCACCTCCATCATACTCAAGCACCTAAAAAACCTATTGTGAGGCTGTGTCCTACACCAGGGCACTGCAAGTGTAAGTATTCTTGAATGGTTCTGCAAGGTCTCTGGAAGTGATCACTGCAAACTGGGAAGTACTGAGTAGAGCTTTTACCTCATACTCTGGTGTGAACTACAGGGAACTAACTGTAGTGCTTAGCATAAATACAGCCATCTTGTTTCTTAGCAAAGGTGCAGTTATGCTAAATTAAACATGCTGAGATGACTAAGAATAATTATTCATCATGATATCTTACTGAATTTTCAGGGGTCAGGAAGATGAGTCCCTTTTTAATACTAAAAATAGCATTAACTGAACAGAGCATATTTGATGTAGCCATGAGTAAACCTGGAAGATGAAGCAGACTGAGTAACCACCTATTAGTAACTAGAAAAAAAACTCTGCCAATGGCAAGGGGGTTGGAAATAGATGATCTTAATGATTCTTTCCAACTCAAACCATTCTGTAATTCTGTGAAAACACTGATTTATTTTTTTTCTCTCCCTCTTACTCAGTAGCCTGAGCTGTCGCTGGTGGTGAGAAATGTACCCTGCAGGGGCAGCAAAGCACAGGTATGTTCCAGGAGAACGGAAAAAAGGCTGTGCTGTGTGTCACTGCTTGTGACAGTGTTATTAGTCAAAATAATGGAAGAGCTCAGAGGTGACTCATGAATGAAAATAACTGGGTAATTAGCACCAGTGAACATTTATTTAGGAAAAACAGGTCCCTTCAAATTAATCCAGTTAGGCTGACAGGTTACAGGCAGAGATCTATTATTGGTGGGCTGAGGTGACACTGTAACACCCTGCTGCACAGGCAGACAACCACCACTTTAGTTTTTAAAATCCATGGGCCAATGTGTCAGTCTTTAAAGGTCTAGCAGGGCTAAAATGGTCTCTGGTTTGACAAACAAGGTCTGCTGTAGGTGCAGATAGTTTGGTTCTCTCTGGATTCAGCACTACTGGCCAATACTGGGCCCTGATGTTTTGCTCACTAGTTAAGCAGGGGAAGTTTTGGGGAGACCCACATGAGTGAGTGGAAGCTAATCTGCTTGTCCTAATGTGAGAGACTCAAGGAGAATGGCAAGAAGGGAAATGAGCTTACACAGTCATAAAGATGCAACTGCATTCACGGGCTGAAAGCTGAACAGGTCAAATTTAGCTTCATAAAGACATCCTAACAGAATTTCTGACAGAAATGCTCCAGTTCAACCAGAAGCTAATCTAAAGACATGTTGTGTGCTTTGAGTCACACAGGACAATGGTTCTTTCTTGCCTTGCAGGATATCGACCATGGATGGGGACCTGAGCCTTGTAAACACATTGGTGAGGTCTGGGTTAAATAAATGAATACATTATAATCTGTTTGTTCCTCCCATTTTGCTTCAGGGCACTAACTGTGGGAAAATCACAAAGTGTTTGAATTCTTCCCAAGCTCAGACAGTCATCCACATCTCAGAGGCGAGATGGCACATGGAAGATTTCCTGTTTCCAAGCATTTCCAATGGGACTACCAGGTGCCTCTTCCCTGCAGTCCTGTAAGCTGTGCTGCTAATTCAGCATGGGTAGCACCTCAGAGCTTGGTGAGAAAAGACAGATTTCCTAATGCATTTCTGTGTTTTCCTTATTGTATTGCTCATGAACTTGAGAGAGCCCAGTGATGTAAACATGCCCAGATGTGTGAAACATGCCCTTGGCCTCATCTGCCATCCTGCATTTCCATTCTGGGTTACCAGTTTCCATGAGAAGTGGGCTGTTTGGAGAATAATACCCACGTGTGCAGTGGGCCTGGGTGCATGTGCTTGGAATGAGGCAGCTGGATCCCATCCCTGGCTCACACCAGCATTTTCTGTTGTGTGATGGCACTGGCACTATGAAATGTCAGGTCTCAAAATGGAAATGGCTGGCATTGTTCAGGACTGATTCCAGCAAATGCTTTTTGGATAGAAGCACTCTTTTGCTGCCCCTTCTCCGTGACCTCGTGAGGAGAAGTATCTAAAATAGGTCATTGTTAGGCAGGGAGAGAACCCTGCTCCCTAAGCTCCCTTGGTTTCCAAGTAAAAGAGCTTTGGAGGTAAGTTAGCAAAAGAGGCTGATTCATTAGCAGCAAGGGAAATCTGTGTGCTGGAGGGGAGCCCAGCTGCCCAGAGGGATTTACGTAGTGACATGCTTCTCAAATCTTTATAGAACAAGCTGAGTGATACACACACGGGCTTGAACTGTATCACAATCACATGCTTGCTAGGCTCAGTTCTTATCTCATGGGTTTCTCTGGAGAGTATCAGTTGCTCCAGTCCTTCACAGGGCTTTAAATTTGTAAGGGAAGGAGTCACAGTGAGGTGTCCTCTAATGTGAGAAAATTCTGTATCTGTTTTTTTTTTTTCCAAATTAGGTCACCTTGTAAGGCAGTTCTGGATGGAGTTTGTCCCCACAGCTATAGAGGCTGTAAATAACATAAGTATTACAACATGTTTGACAGGATTTCATTGCGCCATCACTACTCTATCCGAATATCATATCTCAAATTAATAAAAAATTAATTTTATCTGCTGAAAGACCCCAACTGTCACCATGCTGTCCGGAATGAGATAATTTTGGGCAGTTACTCGCTTAGAGCAGGAATGGGGCCAGCACATTCTTCTGGCATCATTACCGAGGGCAGGCTTGTGCACAGGGATGAGTGCTCCCCTTTGTCCAATCATACGGAGTTCAAGGAGGAGAATTCAGTCTCTTTGGAGCATCTTCCACCTCTTTGTTGGCATGTCAAGCACTGGTGCCAATTAGTGCCAGAGATGAGAAGGGCACTCGTCCACAAGATCAGAAGCAGAAATGCACAAACTGCTCTCACAGAGGACGTTGAGCAGCTGTCGGATTATGAAGATCTCTGGCCCCTCCTGACCTGGGCCAGATTTGAACCATTGACCTAGAAGCGAAAAGCTTGAAATCCCTGCACAAGCCACAGGATAAACAGGACTTGCAGAGCCTCATTCGCATTCAGTTACTGCCATCTAATGGCACATGGAGAGTGGAAAGGCTCAAGAAATAGAAAGCAACATAAATATCACCCTTGGGACTCTAGTAGGTGGTAGAGCCTGCACAGATAGTTCTCGTCAGAGTGCTGGGGAAGCATGAGGATTTAGGCTGGTTTTATTCCTCTAAAGAATAGTTTGACAAAGGACTCTCTGCTGCAACTCAACACAGAAATGTCCCACTACAAACACTAGGTCTTCACACTGCTTTTGCTCTTCTCTGCTGGGTTGTTTCCATACAGGAAACCTGAGAGGAAGTCTGTGATTGTAGCCTGGCTTAACAACAGCCCCAAGGGCAATGGCAACTGAGTGGTGAGTGCCTGTAACAAGGGGGGGTGATGAGAAAAATAAGGTAGGAGATGACACTTTTAATTTTTCTTAGTACCACTGGTGCACACAAAATATTTGGACTTCCCAGAACTCTGCATCAGAAGGAGAAGGAGGTGGAGATTAGAATAAAATTAACACAACTATCTAGAAATAATTTGGCCTGGCCCAGCAGACAATAAAGGTAACTTTCCTTCAAATATTACATAAAGGAAAACCAAAGAGAAGAGATGCTTCCTTCTCCCCCTTTTCCAGCTCCAGGAAGTTCCTGCTGTTTTCTGCCTCTAAACCCTCAGATTTATAATGTAAAATGTATTGATCAGGTATCACTTCTGCACTGCCTGTTTCTGTCTATGCACATATCTCCAAATAATTATTTTAAGCCATGCTAGCTAACACTGTCTCACAGAGGAGAAAGGCTAGAGAATGCATATTCCTTTATGCATCCCTGAGCTGCAGTGGATGGATATCCATGTCCTATGATGGAATGCAGCCTGGTGAGCCATGCAGCAGCCTGAACACAGCCCCAGTGGTGACATGAGAGCTTGAGTGGCCCAGCAGTCCAACTAAGCCTGTGGCCAGGGCTAACTAAAGTCATAAATCAAGATTTATATCTGAGAAATGTCTCCTAGTCCCTAGTCACACAAGAAATGCCATTTTATAGGAGAAAACTGGGGAGGAAAAAAACCAAAAAACCACATCTTCAGACAGAATACTGACAAAAGCTGTAAAATTCCACTCTTCTTGGCCGAGGGAATAATTGCTGGAAAGAGAGTCCAGTTGTGAAGCAACATGGTGGTGACAAAGAGAGTTCCAATCTTATTATTTTTTTCTCTGCTGAAGGAAACAGTCTTCAAAAGCAGAAGACTGTGGGGAGAAACAGAAATGATTGCATTGAGTCCTCACCTTGTGACTGCTGGTGCTACCTGCACATCTGTGGGAGAGCAGAGGAAAGCAGCACACGTGAATTGTAACTCAGACAGGAGATAAAACATTTTAGCATGAGGTTGCCCAGCTTTGTCCCAGCAGGCACTTCCCAGGCTGCAAGGAGCAGCTGAGCTATCATATCTCAAGGGTCATAGAGCTCTGTTTGCAATCAAGGTCCAGCCACTGCTCCCTTACGTCAAAGGCAGGATCTATCCAAACAGTGTTGCTGCACTTCCGAGAAAGTGCAGCTTTGTGCCGCTGCTGAAAGGCAGCCTACTCAAATATAACCCACAGGGGATGCTCCAGGGACTGAGCCTGGTACGTCAGGTCACGCACCTGAGCCTGACAGGTCTGCAGCAGCCAGGGTGAGCTCTGGCAGGCAGCTGGGAGTTCTCAGACCCAGCTGTGAGATCCCTTGCAGAACAGTTCCTTCCTGAGCTGCAAGCATTACCAAAATGCCCTTGTCAATCAAATCCCCCGGGCGATTTTGTGCTTGCCCTGTAGATATTCTTCTTTGAAGCTCAGTGGTAAAATGATAGGAGAATACACTTAACAGGTCTAAAACTGTCTTGGCAACATTGTTACGTTTTAAAACCGCGTTCCCTCCCCTCTTATTTCTCACACCAAGACGCTGTCTTCTGACCACTCTCAGGGAAGCATCAGTTGCAAAGTAAAGACGTAAAATTACACCAAGTGAGCTGAAATTTAAAGCCTTGCCCTTATAGAGTGACGTCCAGCAGTCACCGTGCACCCTCGACACGCAGCAGCTGCAGGGTTTCGTTACTGCCACTTACAAAAACCAACTCCTTTTGGTGTGCCCTGTTTTGAGCTAGAGGCACCATTTTATCTGTAAGAGCCCTTTAGTGTAGCATGACATCTGAGAGACTTCAGCAGGATATAAGTTTGCTCTGGCGCTGAGGTATGATTTAATATCCTCAATTGTTCTGGAAATTTGAGCTGCATGATTCAGGAGACTTGCATGGGTATGGTTACTCCAGTGCTTAATGAGATTTATGTGCTTAAATGTGATGGATGCTGTAATCACATATCTAACACGCTGATTCAGAACGGGAGGGGGAAGAAAAACCAAATCAGCGGAGTTTTGCTCCGCCGGTGGTGGAGGCAGGCTTTTGCTCAGGAAGCTTGCAACACGAGCTCTTGCAAATGCCAAAACGAGGAGGAAAAAAAATACCCCGACGAACCCAAACAGAGGAAACGTCTTTCCGCAGCTCTTAATTGCAGCCTCCTGTTTATGCTGCCCACGCTGGAAGCTGCCACCCTTTCCCTGCCACCCTGCCCGGGCGGGGGGACAGCTGTGCCCCGAGCGGGCCCCGTCCTTGCTGGCGGTGTCCCGCGGTGGCCGGGGGGCTCCGGGAGGGCCGAGGCTGTGCCGGCGTGGCGGGGCGGGCACGGCGNCGGGCCCGCGGGGACAGCCCCGGCGCGGGCAGCGCACGGAGCCGGTAAGCGGGGACGGGGCCGCGGTTCCTGCTCCCGCACAGCGGGACTTTGTCTGCCCATCCTTCCTCCTTCCCCTCCCCAGCCGTGGCTGGGCCTCCCAGCTGTTCCCTCCGCTATCCAGATGTTGGGGCAAGAAGAGGGCTGGTCCTACCTGGGATAGTGCAGGGCCTCGGGATGTTAGGGGTCCATCCTGGAAATGAGAGCATCAGAGAACATCTGGCAGAGGTTAATCCAGATGCGGGCTGGCAGGAGGTGATGGGTGAAAGACTTGGGGCAGCAGTGGGACAGGCAGTATGAGTGACGGTTCCATCAAGAAATGAGATCTGGTGGCAGCAAAAGGGCTACTGGTTAGAATTTTGCATGTTTATTTTTTCTTGTAAGATGTTGTGGGGTCATGGCAATTTCCCTGTAGATAGATGAGTCATGTAGTGCATGCGTGTCAACTAAGGCACAAAAAGAAGGAAAAGTATCCAGATTAGCACGAAGATCAAATAATTGTCTTGTTATTGAGTAGTGGTGGAGAGCTGTGCTATGTAGTAAGCATAGTACACACCTGGATGCTAGTCCTTTGCTGGAATGTGGGATGCTAGGATATAAGGAACTCAAAGTCTGCTCCCATTTCTTGGCTAGGGGTCAGGTCCTGAAAAGGGTTGGATTCTGTTGGATTTATAAGTTCTTTGACTCCCAATGTGAGAGCTGGTGGGTCAAGGATTCAGGCCATGTGTAGCACCTTCTGCATTCTTCTAGGTGTTCTCAGGGGAAGAGCCAGGATGCAGAGCAAGCACTGCAGCGTGAGCACAGGCCTAGGAAGAGATGCAGCTACAGAAAGGGAGGTTGGTTTGACACTATACAAAGTTGAACAGAAGTGCTTAGATAAACTAAGTACTAGTATTTGGGCCAGCAGACTATCTTGGGTTTGGGGAGTAACTGGCAGTTTGCCTTCAGGTTAATGGAGTGCACACAATGCCAAAGAATTTCCTGTCTCTCACCTACTTGATACTTCTTTTTGTTATCTCATTGCTTCTGACTTTGTTTTTCAGAAAAATTGTGATTCAAGAAAGCCACCATGAAAGGTGAGGAAATTCGGCAGAGGAGAAAAGAGGGCAGGTCTAGGAATGGAGAGCGATCCAGGCACAAAGGAAAGAGCAAGGGCAAACACAGAGAGAGCCGACTTGGCAGCCAGGAAGCAGAGGATGTCTCTCTGCATGCACAGCAGAAGCTGTTGGCTGAGGAGAAAGCAGCCATGGCAAAGTCACAGGAAGAGTCAGCAATCTCAATTTGCCTGCAAGTGCTCCTGCCATACCTCCTAGCTGGACTTGGCATGGTGTTGGCAGGCATGGTTTTGGATTATGTTCAGGTAAGGGAAAGAAACTCATCTGATATACCTGATATGGAATAAGTGTGAGAAATTCGTCTGACATACCTGATGTGGAATAAGTGGGGGACTTTTCTTCACAGGCAGGGGATTTGCTCTGGGAATGGCATAGTAAGGGAGGACTTGCAGCAGTTTCCTATGCTGGCATGTCTCTCAAAGTCAGCTGTTATGTACTGTGCAGCTCTCAAGAGGTGTGTGGTACTTTTCTGGCACCTTTCCCCCTCTGGATAAAAAAGAGAACACAGTACTAAAGAGTACATGAAGGATGGTTAGGAATGTGCAATCCTGTGCAGAGATCTCCCCTGGGTCCTGGGAAGAGGGTGGGTGAGTGCAGCCCCCTGGCTGGGGTGGCACAGTGCTTTCCTGCAGCAGGTACACTGGTGACAGCAGTCACAGGTGTATCTCTGGCCAGCCCTGCACCCACTGCTTCCTTGCACAAGGTGCCAGCCAGCCCAGCACTGTTAACACTTCATGCAACAGCTCAGCCCTGCTCTGCACCACATCCTTTCCTAAGGTCTCACAGAAGATGACTTGAATTCCCATTTCTGACTTTGTGGTGGTCAGGATGAGACCTTTCCTCCTATGGTGTAGCAATACAGACCTTTAAGGCAATGATCAGCACCTAATTTTAGACAGTTTAAAGCCACAGGTGATTTCCAGATTATAAATTGCCATGCCTTTGCACTTGGTTACTCTAACATCGTGCCTTTTTGGTTAACCTTGTTATTTGACTAACTAGCTGTGAGGTCAAACAACCCTGACCTATCTGATACAGTGACACAGAAACTACTGTGCTTACATTGACAACTTTCAGAAATGTGGAGCTGTCTGTGTTTCTTTGTCATTAACCCAAGGCTGATCTCCCTGAGCTAGAAGAGCTATAAAGGCTTAGGAGTGACACAGTATCCTTAACTGACCTTAGCATGTACTTGATACCCAGCAGAATATCTAGTCAGGTCACAGAACACCAGGAAAACCCAGAACACAGTGTAAAACTACTTATTGTTTCCTTAAACATTATTTCCAAGAGTCTTGAACACTGAGCAGACACTTCTGTTTTTATTTTTTGGACTTTTTAGAGCTGCCTGTTCCTATGGATCTCTGACATTAAATGTATGTTTCTTCCTACTGTCAGTTATTAAAGTGTGAAATAGATTGCAGACGGGTTTATGATGTTGGAGGACTTTTCCTTCAATATTTCTTCCCTGGGAATTTTTTTTCCTAGGAGGAACTGAGCCACTAATATGAACAGAATGTGAGGCAAACCTCATTCTCCTCTGAAAATGCAAAAGTCTGTTTTCTGTTTTTGCAAATAAAGAATCCACTAAAAACCATCATATCAGTGCTTGAAGTGTGGGAAATCAACCCGTGCAATATCTCAAAGGAAACGTGGCTTTTGTCTGTTAGCACAGTGGCTAATGACCATGGACTGCTTGAGCACATCTCATCAAAGACTTGCTGCTGCCCTTCCTTCCTGAGCCAGCCCTGGCCTTTGCCTGGCTGCTGCTGTTGTTTCTATGGGACAGCAGTGAATCTCTGAGGGTCCCTGGGCCCCAGGCACTCTCCATATGCCTGCTTTTCATCTTTCCACAAAAGTTCTCTTCTCTGCCCTTTCCTCAAGTGGCAAGGAGAAGAGCAAGGTTAGAAACAAAAATGCACTGCTTGATGTAAAAGGGAGCTCCCAGAGTCAGGAGTGGCAGAGCTTGAGCAACTGGGACGTGCAGCCCCTGAAAAGCATTGTTGTCCTGTGAGCCCATGGTGTTGGAATAGTGCTGCCTGTGTGGGGAGCATGGGTATTTCATTCATGGGCATTTCTGTCTCTTCCTTGTAGGCATGACAAGGTAGGTATGAAACTGTGCTCTCAGACACTTGCCATCTTTCTGTTGTGGTTTTTGTACTGTGCCAGTGGATGGAGGATCTAGATCAGGGTCAGGAGTCACCGAAGAGACTGTTTCTGCTTTGACTCCTCTGGGACAGTGCTACTTGTTGACTAGTTGGCAACATCAGGATATGGTGTATCAGTGTGCGGAGAAGGGCAGCAGTGCACCTCACCAGGTTTTGCCGTCTTGAGTGGTACAGCCATGAGCTATTTTTTTTTATTTTTCACTACCTAGTTGCAATCTTTTTCCCACTGTTGAGCAATGTTCTCTTTCTTCTCACACCTGATGTATTTTTTTCTAGACAAATAAGGTATATTTATTTGCCAGGAAAATGTGATTCATCGCTCTGCTGATAAATATGGTGTGACTCTATATCAGAGGCTCCTTAAATGCATAACAAAGTGATCCAGTGTACACACATGGGTCATCTGAACCAATTACCTCTCTGCATACTGATTTATCAGTTGAGGGCTTTTTATGGTGCTTGCTTAGAAGGAGAGAGATGGAGTGTGATAAACTCATAAACCCTGTCAGGCTGACACTTTAGTACAGGATGTGTTGCTGCTGTGTTTTTTAATGTCATTTGAGTCAGTTAGGCTCATTGATATTTCCTTTACATTATTGTTTCTGCCTGTCATCAATCCAGTTGGCTGATACGTGGCATATGGGATTAGGTAGGCACATTATTAGAACTTGAAAACCTATGTTTTTGTCCAGAAATTTTGTCCAGAAATTGTCTTTTATTTCCTTGAAGCCTCTGTGAATGACTAATCAGAACTGGGCTTTCACACTGTAATTTCTCTCTTCCCAGCTGGTATAAAGAGGTAAGGTCATGTGTGGTTATTACAGGATTTTTATTAACCTGACTCTTCCAGATATTGTTGGACTTTTTCTCCAGTGAAATTAGCTGAAATGTACTCTCCTGTTAGCTTTCAGCTAACTGGACCATTATTTGGTGGTGGAGACACATGTACACACCAAGGCAGCTGGGAGTGGAGAAGGTTTTAGAGGCTGTACCAAAGTATCAGCCTAGAAAGCAGCGAAGGACACAGCCTCTGTAGCTTGCATTTGTTTTCCACTCTGCCTTGCTTCCAGGGAGATCTGCTCTGTCACCTCAGTTTGTGTGAATTCAGACCAAAGAAACACTGTCTAAATGGCCGAGAGCTTTCTCAGCTCCCAATTTAGCTGCCAGCATGTCATGTTCTGTCCAACTCCCCCACAATGCTGGGACCCTGTCACAAGGACAGAGTCCTCAAGCCATTAGCCTTTTTCCCTCTGCAGAGAATGTGAGGGAAGAGGTTGATCCATCCTAAAAGGTGGTTTTTAAAGCTTTTTGACCCTCTGATTCAATTACTTTGCCCAAATTATTAGAAAGGAGACCAAGCATAATACCATGACTCTTTTTCTTACATGCTTGACTTTGAGCTGAAGCCTTTATGGAGCAGGATACAAACTTTTTGGCCGTATGCAGCCATGGTACATCTCTGATTTTGGACCTTGTATAAGCAGCTTAACCATGAAGCCTCTGGGGTGAGACCCCCTCTCTAAACACAGTACCTTCCCAGGAGCATGCAGGAGCAGCGTGTTCCGCTTCAGAACTGGAAGGGTGACCAGCTCACAGCGTGCCCTTTCTCTGCCTTGCCTGTCGTGCAGAGAGATTATGGAGCTACCTTAAATAAGCTCCGGCTAGGACTCTTATCTTGGCCTTTGCAAACTAGCAGAAAGTTGAAGTGATGACAGCAGATAAGGGTGTTCGCTTTTGAAGCTTATTGGCTGGTTCTGTGAACTTTTTTCCCCCTGAGAGCCAGTCATTCAGAGGTACAGCTGGCACAGCCCGATTGCTGTGCGGCGGGGCCATGGAGCGCACCCGAGGGGCCGGGGTCTAGGAGGGCAGATCTGGTGTCACCAGCCGGCCCGCGGTGTCACCTGCCCGCGGACCAGGGCTGCGCAATCCCGTCAGCTGAGACTAACGCGGGCTCCCGCTTTCCTTGACCTTTCTTCACCTTGGACAAGTGCAGAATGGATCGCGGTTGGTAGCTCCCCTCCTCCTCGGCCTCGGCACAGCGAGGAAAGTTCAGCAGCGCTGGTGGTGGGAGCGAGGGAGCTGGGCTGGCTTGCAGCAGGCTTACACATTAAACCATCGTACCCAACGCGCCGCGCTCTGACGAGAAATGTAACCCGAGGAGAAAGGACACCAGTGTGTTCCAGCACACTGAGGGATTCTTGTATGACCTGTCACTCTTTCAGTGCTGTAGCCTGAGCAGGTCTTACTGGTTTTTACCGAAGTGGTGGGAGCTGAATGGGGTGTGGGCTCGTTTTTATTCGTCCACAGGCATCTCTACAATCTTCTCTTCTCTTTTTTAATCCCCCCCTGGATATAAATCAGAGAAATTGTGTCCATCGAGTTTGCTGCCACCTGGGCTCAACCCAGCTCAACCAATTTTGGAGGATACCCTTGCTGCAATCATCTGGACGTGCTCCTAGGAGGAGAAGAAACTAAAGGAATTTGGCATCGCTGCTGTAGTTTGAGGAAAAACATTCCTTCTGACTTTGGAGAGAGCTACAAGGAGGATCTGTGTGATGTCCTGATCTCCCTCCATTTTCCTGCTGAGCATGGGGTAACAGTGTGTGACCATGGTGGTCACCCAGTTACAGCTGGAACTGTGCTTCCACGGCAAGAAGCTGAGAGGTTTCACCTGCAAATTGACCAGGTCAGCCAGTGGATTTCTCCCAGAGACTTCATTCTCCATTGCCTCCCAGATTTTTGTGCCGTTCCTTCTGGCTGGCTTGGGAATGGTGGCTGCTGGCCTCTTGATGGATGTTGTTCAAGTAGGTACCTGTGATTAGGCAACTTGTAGTGAGAGGGTGGGCTAAGGCTCTGACCTTGAGTGTTTGTGCTTGTTTGTTTTTAATGAGTGTGGTCCCAGCAGCCAGTCAGCAGCATAGCTGTAGGCTTTTTCTGTGCTGGAGGGACACTGTCCATCTCCTTTAGATCAGTAGCTGGGCTTCTTGTAATGTGGGGTACTGGTTTCCAGATGGCTGCCTAACATTAGACTGGGTGCTCCCTTTTCTCTATTGAGCTAAACACTTTGGTAAAGACTCCTGTGAAACAACTGGATCAGGCTGTAGCATATTCCCCTGTTGCATGATATAATTTCTTTCCTTCAAAAATTGCTGATAAGGAGATATAGGTCAGGGTTGTTATTAAGTACCTGCTTTACTTAGAGGCAAGTTCATGCTTTCTTTGCAAACAACTTAATGTAATCTTCGGTCTAGAAGGCACTTAGATACTATGATGAGAGGCATGCCACCATAAAATGATGGTATTTTGAGGCATTGCCTATAAACTGAGTTTTTCTTGGGCAATTTCTGAGATGGGTATAAATTTAGAATAACTTCCACTGACTGCCAGGGAGTGCTTCTGCCTTTACACCATTGTGCCCACAACCAGGATCTATCCCATCTGTCTTTCCTTAGTACCAGTGGCACAAATAGAAATGCAAAATTGATCTAGTTTGGGCATCTCATGCCCGTGGATTTACAAATCAAAAGGCTGGCAGAGTTTCCCAAGGATATATCCTGCACTCTGAGCTCACTGGAGTACATTGGATTCTCTGGCACTAATACCACAGGAGGAGCTAAATATGGACACTTGAATGTTTGGAAAGACAATACCTTGCTTGTTTTTTTCTTGCACTGGAAGAAACAAAGAAGGCAGAGAAGGGAACTAAAGGGAACACAAGGAATATCAAAGAAGGGTTAACTGGAGTGGCACAGGCTGTGGCTGTGCTCTGTTTGTCATCTCCACCTTGTGCCGTGCTTAGGCACAGACCTGTCCTGCAGCATTACAGAAGTTCTCAAACTACTCAAGATGTTAATAGTTAGCATTTGTTTCAAAGAAGGAGAAAGACATAGCACATACCCACTTTGTACCTTGGAGTGAATAGGTCTTTGTCTAGAAGAAATCAATTCACTTGCTAAGAACTGAGCTGTGTTCAAAAAGGTAACTGTATCCAAACTGATGGGAAACACAAGCCATGTATGTGTACATTGCACCTGTCCTTTAAATAACAATATGCAATCTAGTTTGTGTATTTGCTCACTTGACTCCTAGGAATGGGGTCAGGTATAAACCACAACCACAGGAAGTTTTGTATTTTGGTGAATTATGTTGAAATAGAAACCATCAGTCCCTGGGTTCAGCTCCCAGAGGAGGGAGCCCAGAGCATTGAGAGATGTTAGTGGGGTGAGATGCCATAGTATCAGCAACCCCATAGCTAAAAACAAGCCAGTAGATTGGAAAAATGCAGAGATCTTAGCCTTTAAAGGTTTGGGATATTCTTCTGTGCTTCTTTGTCTTTGAGCTGTTTATTTTCAACTTCCTGTGAGAGCTAGAAACTCACAGTTCTGTCCAACTAAAACCTAACACTGTTTGTTTGCTTGAGGCCAGGTACCATTAGACTCATATTGTCACTCATGAGGGCTCATATACTGAAACTACAGGTTTTTCAAGTCCAGGAATCAATGATTTGCCCATTTTCTAGTGGTTCTTCTGGCTAAGGAATGTTTTGCCCTATTTGTAGCAACTGCAAAACATTCTTAGCAAACTCTGTGTCTGCTTTGGACAGGGAGATATATGGGCAAGCTTAAGGATGTTATCTAGAGCATAGATAATACTGCTTTTTATTACATACCAAATATCTTGAAATAACTTGGTTCTGTGTTGTGAGTCCAGCTGATGCTGTTGTTTGCAGGGGTCACACTGCTGTAAAGAGAACAAAGTGTAAATTGCTCATTTGTATCCTGTCAAACTTCTCAGGATTTTAGCAGTTTCTGATCTGCTCTGGGATGAAACCAAGAACTGTTCATATTACTGTTTAAAAGAAAAATCAACAGAAGAGATTTATCTAGCCCAGTTGACTCCAAGGCTCAGACCTGTGTCTCCCATGTTGTAGGAAAGGGATGCCCAAAGAAGTAGATGTTTGCCATTTTCTCTTCCTGTGTGTGCAGGTGATGCAGTCTCTCTGCAGGGCTGATAGCATGGCACAGTTTTTTTTTTTTCTTCTGGACATTTCTGCCTCTGCTCCAGTGATCCTTGGCCCGCTGGTCCATCTGGATTCTGGGCTCGCTGGCATTGCCGGAGATCTTGCAGGGCCCTGCCAGTATTTGGGCCACTTTTTTAGAGTAAGGTGAAGAATCATATTGAAGCTGGATGGTCAGATTTCAAACCAGAGAATTCAGGAGGAAAGCTTCCCTTTCATTTTCCCTTTCCATGCCACTAAAGTGGGACACAGTCCAAATGAAGATCACAGACATAAGATATCTCTGTCCTTTGTTGACAAAAGCCCATGAGATGATTAGCTTTGAAAAGAATTTTGAATTGGCTTGCATTTTGTACTCGAGGATGTTTTGATCTTTCTGTTGACTTGTTCAGAGCAATGGAAAACCTCTAAGGCTTCTGAGCTGCTGCCATGGGAGATGGATGTCCTGGGGAAGTAACAGGATGTGGTTGGGTCTGTGAGGACAGTGTGAGGAGCTCCAGCAGGGCTGCACTGAGACTGGGGGGGCTGCATTGAGGCTGGTGGGACTGTATTGAGACTGGAGGGGCTGGCTCAGTACATCCATGATCACCTCTCTTCCTTGGAGGGACCCCATGAGCAGATCCAGCTGCTGTGGGTAGAACATGGGGTTTACCAAGCTTCTTCAGAGCTGGGTTTTAGGGCTGAAACTCCATTATGAAAATGTGAAGTGGGAAAGAGTCTCTTTCTGGCTCTGTGTCCCCCTGTGTGGGTTTGCAATGCTGCATGGAATGTTTTTGCTCTTTCTAGGCCAGTTTTTGTCTCAAAGGACAGAGACATTCCCTAGGCTTTGTCCAAGTATCTTCATTCAGGTAGTTCCTTGCCTGCATGGCTCCAAACTGCCCCACTCAGCCCCTCCTCCAGCTGACATCCTGCAAGTTGATGGCACAGGCATCATCTGTTTATTCTGTATTCCTGCACAATGGAGTCCTGGCTGTTGTGGTATAAATCATTATGAATCTGTCCTTAGGCTCTTGGTGAGTCACTAATGAGACTGAAATAGAGGCAATTAAGTCAGCTTTTTTTATTAGTACAGTTGTGTGATTATTAATTGTTCGGAGCTTTCAGGTGTAATTATATGTAAGGCAGAGTCCCAAAAACTCATACCTCATATGCTGAAACTTCTGTTCTGATGGCTTGAGACCTGCAAAATCTATTATATCACAAGTATTGGAGCTTACTGAGATGTACTAAAGTCATATTTCTGTGGCATGCACAGAAAATACTAACAGTTGAGTTTTTCTGTTGCTTTCTATTTATATCTTTTTATGTGCAGAATATGCAAGGTCTTAAGTATGAATTTCTGCATGCCTCTTTGCTTTAAATGATTGGGGTTTTTTACATTGTGACTGTGAAGTCTTTTTTTCTCCTCTTTTGAAGGTGTCAAGGATGTATTTGGACTTTATTTTTAATTAAAGAGAGAGGAGAGAGGGGGATATGAATGTTTAAAAGAGATGTCCTCCCCTAGCTTTTCTCAGTTATTTAAGTTTCATGCTAACAAATTGAAACAAAACTGTAGTGTGTCAAATAAGGGAACAATTTTTGTGTTGTTGGTTGTTTATGCAACAATAATGTACCTTGACCATTTTGAAATGTGCCTATTTCCAGGTCACCACTGCCAGGAAAAGTGCCTTTTTTATATAGATAATAACATTTTGCCTGTTATCTGCACTTCTGAGGTGCATGCACCACATGCTGAGGACTGGCTCAGCCCCAATTTCATTCATCCTGGCTGAGAAGAAAGCTGTGAGGTTTTCCCAGCAGACAGACACCACCACCTTCCCACAGCTTCCTGCAGCTTCCCATGGCACAGCCAGAAAAAAACACCGAGCTGTTACACCCTGTATATAATTCCTAGCAGGGTGGCAGCTGAATGTGTCACCATTTGTTGAGTCTGTCCAACCACATGGATATTCAGGTTTATACAATCCCTGTGGATGTGAAAAAGGTGGGTAGGAATGTGCTGTTTGTTTTTCCTCTAGTGCTAGAATTCAGGACCACCATGACTACTGGTCAGTGACAAGGTGGAAATCATGAACAAATTGATCTTTCATGTGATGTGCAGCTAAACTATGGAAATCTTTGCCACAGGATGGCACATGGGTCAGAGGGGGGAGTTTGGATGAGGACCTGAAAGAGGAAACCTTTCAGCACTTCTAAGTGTGCAGAAAACCCCCACCAGCTCAGTACTCTGTGGCAGATAGTCAGTCTGAAAAATACACAAGAGAATTATCCCATTTATTTGTGATTTGGTAGATTCTTGTTTTATACACCCAAATTGGATTATTGGCAGAGCTAAGGATGGGTTAGATGGGCCTTTGATGTGACTCATTGCAGCCACCCTTTTTTCCTTGTATTCTGCTCTTAGATGTTGGGCTCATTACTTTTCCTTCATGCTGAGTGGCCCCATTCTGTGATTTCATCCTCATTTAAACCTCTCTGGCTGCAGCAGGACTTTGCCAATACCCTTGAATGCACAGAGGAGGAACGAATTCTATTCCAAGACACTGCATGGTACAAAAATTAGAGAAGACATGCCAGTCAACAAAGTTTTTTACGTTTTCAGATTGATGTTGCAGCTGATTCAACAGCTTTGTACAGTTCAGCTTCAGAGGAGCAACAACAGTCAAGATATTGGCCTGGCAGTCTGGCTTATGAGATATCTTAATTCAAAACCTTTTTCCAGCTGTACTGAGAATAGACTTGGTAACAGGAAGATTTAGGAACTGCCTGTGGAGAAGAGATGCAAAAATCTCCTTCCCTCCCACCACCAGTCTTAGATGCTTGACTAGAAGTTTGGAAAGAAAAGACAGACACAACTTCTTGTTGTGAGATCATTTTCCAGATCTTTGCTTTTGTTCTTATGAGTGTGGTTAGCAATAGAGGTTCCTGCATCTAGTGTCAGTGCAAAGGATGGAGAACATGCTCTATTTCATTTGGCTTGTGAACTTTAATTACTTTTAAAGTTGGTCTTGGCTGATGGTAAAGGCAGATTTTAATTTATTGGTTTCCAAAATCTGTTGCCTCTAGGAAGAAAGATCCTTCCCCATCAGGGCAGTGCTTTGTTGTGTATGAGATGAGAAAGAATACTGCAAGCTGAAAATTCCTTCCTTCACTCCAAAAATGCAAAACATGAAATGCATCAGGGCAGCCTCTGCCCCAGTGTGCACAGGATGGCTGGAGGTGGTGAGACAAGAACCTGCTGCCCTGGGGTGGTCACCATCACAAACTGAGGCCTTGCCTTTGTTTTCTTGCAGCACTGGGATGTGTTTCGGACAATTACAGAAGTGTTCATCCTGGTTCCTGCCTTGGTTGGCCTGAAGGGCAATCTGGAGATGACACTGGCATCCAGGCTCTCCACTGCTGTGAGTGGGAACAAGCTGCTGGGGGGTGTTGGGAGGGGGGTGATAGCAGGAGACATCAGGAGATTCTTCATTTATATAATCACACTGTGCATGAGAGATGCCCTTTTTGGCTAAGTAGAAAC
The DNA here is from genome assembly GCA_013397375.1 of Toxostoma redivivum. NCBI lineage: Eukaryota > Metazoa > Chordata > Aves > Passeriformes > Mimidae > Toxostoma > Toxostoma redivivum. Next base: position 1,160,750 of record VXBI01004729.1, read on the forward strand.
TAGTGGGGTGTGAGCATTAAAATAATGTGTTTGGCCTCATTTTGTAACTGGAACAGAGAATTTCCATCTGCACTTTGAAGGTGAATTAATCCCTGGGTGGCCACTTGCTGATATTTGGGGCCCTGTGACACATGAAGGAGACAAAGCCAGGAGTCCACAGCTGTCAGCTTCAGTACTCGATTGCTTTTCTGTGGGTATTGATCCTTGAGGGCTTCCCAGCAATCCTACCTCGGGGGAAGCACACCCAGGCTTCTTGGAACCTGCAGCAGCTTTTGCTACTCTGTATGTGATCTCTTCTATCTCCCTAAGGAATTTTGTTTACTTTGGCCTTTTGTTATTATGCCTTAGGAGAAATTGTAGCTTACCAGAGCAATTTAGGGGGAACAAAGCATGAAAATAGTTCAATTTGTTCAGCTTTTTGTCTGTGTGGCTGTGGTGGATGCACCCCTCCACCTTTATCTGGGTGCCCTGGAACACCTCTGCACCTCCAATGTGAGCCTCTGATGCCCCTGGGACACTGGGCTGGTGGAAAAGTGTCAGGAAGGAAGTGCAGGGAAGGCTGGGAGATGCTGACCTGCATTTGCCTCTCTCTGACAGCCCCTTTGCCCCAGGGACCAGGTGAAACTGCCTTCAGCAGCCACCTGTACCACAGAAACAGCTTTTCAGGATATCTCTCTGACTCCTAGGCTAACACTGGACAGATGGATGATGCCCAGAAGCAATGGAAAATGGCCACCTGCAACTTAGCCCTTATCCAGGTGAGTCACTTAGGCTGGGAGATGAAAAAGTCTCTTTTCTCTGGCTATGCTGCAGACCAGCAGTGCTGAATGCAGAGCTGGTGATTTGGGGCAGGTATCCTCAACACAGCCAAGCAGAGCCAGGACTTGACCTCCAATAAAGCTCTGTGTGGCCCCAGAGCTTGTAGTTTAGCTGTAAAACACATCTAGACATTCATTGCCTTTGTGGACAAACTGAACTAATAAAACTCCTTTTGCAGCAGGAGCTGTGGCACAATCCCTGTTTCACAGCAGCCCCTGGAAAAAGCCTGTCATTTACTGGCAGTGCTTGGGAATCAGCCTTGGGCAGGAGGGGAGAGGGGAGAAATTGCCTCTTGTAGCTCCTTCTGCCTGTTAAAAGCCAGGAACCAGCCTAGAGTTTGCACATGGCAAGACCACAGGGCTGGCAACATATGTCTGTGTGCCTTCCCTTATCTCCCTCCACAGCTCCAAGCTTCCCAGGAGTGCAGTGCTGATGGGGAGCCCATTTTTGTGCTGACCAGGGCTATTCCTTTGCCAATGAACTCAGTGTCCTTTGCTGAAGTGTTATCTGCCCTGTGCAGGCTCCCAGAATTTTTCTCCAAACTGTCAGGATTTCTTTTTTGATCTAGTGGAGCCTTGCAGGGATGCTGTTTAAATACTCAAACAATCAGCATCTGTGCCAGGCTTTGCCCTCCAGGCTGTGTGGCAGTGCTGCAGCCATGTGGAGCCAGATGTGGGTGAGTGCTCACCAGCTGTGCTTTGGTCCCCAGGTCCAGGCCACTGTGGTGGGACTTCTGGCTGCTGTGGCTGCTGTGATCCTGGGAGCCATCTCCAAGGGCTCTGTGGAGCTGAGCCAGGCTGCTGTGCTGTGTGCCAGCAGTGTGACCACGGCCTTCATAGCTGCCCTTTCCCTTGGTGAGTGGTTCTGGTTCCTCAGATCAAACACCAGGTGGGGAATGAACTGTCCCTTCCACCAGGGAGGCCCAGCTGGCATCCCTCTGGTCTGGCAGAGGGAGAAGGGATGCAGGGAGCTGTGCCTGCTGCTTTCATTCTCTCTGCATCTTGCCTTTGCTTCTCTTCCCCTGTGATCTGTTGTTCTCTGGGCCCTCAGCATCCACAGACAGCAATCACCTGACACATGAAAAATGCCCCATGCTGTGCATGGTGTACAAACACCCCCCTCTCCGTGTGTCTGGGGTGTCACATTAACCATCCACACTGGCCCCTTCCTGGGGAGGGTGAAATAATGTCACCCAGGGAATGGAGGGTCTGTTAGCACACAAATCCAGACCATCCTCCAGATGGGCTTGGGTCACCCCACTCCCTGAGCAGGGCTGTGGCCAGCTCTGTAGTTTGCCTGGGAACCAGGCAGTCCTCTGCCCTGACTCTTCCTCTTTCATGGGAGCTGGAAGATGGGCTGGACAGCAGGAGCTGTTCTGAGTGGCCTGAAGATCTCCAGTTTGCAGGTCTGCCATACGAGGGCAGCATGATACCCTAAATAGAGGCAGCTGGCACAAAGGATACTGCAAGTTTCCTAAATGAAAGGGACAAGTTAGAACAAGTGCATGTCCTGAAGCAGGAATTGAAGGGTGATTGTAGATGCCTTTGATGAAAAACATGGGATGAGGCAGTTGTTAAAAAACAGCAGCTCAGCCTTCATTACTCTTCCCTACAATCTCCCTGCTTGGTGTGGCACAGAGAGGCTTTGCTGCTGCACTGTCTCAGGTTTGCTGCTGACATTAGTTTTTCCCTGGACACAGTCACAGGCAGCCTGTGTGTGGGTGTGCACAATGGGAAGCTGCTGTTTTTATGGCCAGGGAGGGAAGCAGCATGAACTGTGCTGTGGGGAGGGGAGCATCGGTGTCTGGGAGGGCTGCTGTGGAAATGTCATCTTGTGTGAGGATGTGTTTTTGTGTAAGGGATGCTGTATCAGGGAAGATGCACATGTGGCATTTCTTGGGGTAGAGCTGATGCTCTTGTGCATGCTCAGCTTTGGAGGGGCTGTGTAGACAGGCACAGAGAAGTTGTGAGCTGGAGGAAATCACCATTTCTCAGGCTTCCTTTGGTGCAGCCTGTCAGCTGCAGAAGGACTTTGAAGGGATATCTTGTGTCTTGTTTCAAGGCTTGTCTCAAGCAGAGCCTGAGACAAGATTCCAGATGCTTCTTCCAGGCCTGTGAGAGAGCTGATAGCTGAGGGATTCCCACATGTTCATCAGGGTTTGGGGTTTGTGCTCTTAAACTTTACTTGGGCAAGCAAAACTTCCCTTCTCCCCAGCAATGCTGAAAAGCAGCTCAATATTCCAGGTGCACCTCAGAGGACAAGGGAAGAGGTGTGGGCCACCACTATAACCCTTGACTCTGGAGCTGCTCACAGCATCAATATCCACCCAGTGCAAATTAAAGTAGCCTCAAAGACTCTGGGACATGAGGGTTCTGCCTGATATCTGGGCTGAAGGGCTAATGCAGGCTACTGTAAGGAAGCTCATTGCTCTTTGATGATTCAAAACATGAGAAATTTCAGTCTAATATGGAAAATATCTTCGTGCTGTGGAATCCAGAGGAGGGGATGGCACCAGGAGGCTGCTGCATGCCTGCTGTGTGCTTATCTATGAGTGTGCTTCATGCCTGGTCCTGCTTCAAGGCAGCAAAGATTAAGCTGCTCAGGAGGGGAGCTTCTACATTTGGGCTGCCTGCTGGTATCTCCTTTGATCCCTGGAATTTGCTAGTGTGCCTCTGGGTCCTTGGTGCAGTTTATAAGGACAGAGTCATGCACTTCAGGTTGGTGAAAACAAGAGGACAAATTCTTGGGGGTGTCCAATCTCCAGCTGCATGGTGCTGTTGTGGGTAATGTGCTCCTTGCTTCTGTTAGACCCCCATGTCCCTCTGGGAACCAGAACAGCAGCTCTGGGGTAAAACACAGCAGAATGCTTTCTCTGATGCCTGCTCTGTGTCTTCTCTAGGTCTGGTGATGATTGGTGTGATCATTGGAGCAAGGAAAGTTGGGATCAATCCAGACAATGTCGCCACACCCATAGCAGCGAGCCTTGGAGATTTGATAACCCTTTCCCTCCTCGCAGGAATCAGCAGCACACTCTTCAAATACATAGGTACAGTGTTGAGCAGGGAGTTGCAGCTCAGCAATGGAGCTCACAGATCCTTGTGACATTATTGCAGGCTGCCTCAGTATTTCTGGCATGTTTCAGAATGGAGACTGTCATGCCATTGGGGTAGAAAAATGACCAAGGAGGCTTTTTCCAGACTCTCTTTTAGTAACAAACTGGAAGACAGAGCCTAATAAACACAACTGGGATTTGTCAAAGAAATGACCAACATGTATTGTGCAGCTTTGGAACAGAAGGCTGACATATGTGACACTGACTCTGTTCCTCAATCTGTCACTAGCCAAGCAAAACTACTTCCTGTGCAGGGGTAATAGCAGGTCCTTCTTCACAAGGCAATTTCAGGGTTTTGGCAGGAGTGAAATATCCTTGTATCCTTGTATCTCTCACATGGAGAGCCATGGATGAACAAGATATTCAGTTGGAGGGAAGTAGTCTGCAGTGTTTTGTGCCTGCAGGACTCTGAGTAACAGTTGTGATCTGGGGTTAGCTGTGCTGCTGGTTGCCAAAGGCTTGAGCACCTGATGACCCTCAGAAGCTCAAAACATTGGTGATATATATCTGTTGCTTTTGAACTGTTAGGCTGCTTACTGTGAGCCTAAGCTAGAACAGAAATGGGAAAATAAAATGATCCAGCAAACTCAATACCATTTGAAACCCAAACTGTTGCTTCAGACTGAGCAGAAGCAGTGAAGCAGCTGTTCTCAGTTTGCATAACTCATTGCATGTGCAAGCACAAGTGAGGGAGTGAAGGAGCACACACTGCAGGGAGAGGCCCATGAGTCGCTTCCATCCAGTCCTCCTTGAGCTTCAGGGATGCTTTTTTTAATAGGATTTTTCCATGATACCATCACACCTGCCTCTGTAAAGCTAATCTGTCTTTCAGTTGCTATGCCTCAGATAATATCTCCCAGGGAGCACAGGACAGAACAACATGATAACCTCCATGGCTGTGACCAGAGAGCATTTCTAGGGTTGCCAGAGTAGTTTAAAGAGCCTCTTGAGATGGAAAATAGTCAGCACACAGACACCAAGTCATTGGGAGCATGAAGTGAAGCAGGTAGGAGGATGGCACTGCTGATGGTGCTTGAACAAATCCATTTCCCTGCCCAGCGTGAAATAAGGTACAGGTCACACTCTAAAAACTTCTGTGTCCTACCAAAATGTACATGTATCCTTCAAAAATACTGATGAGTCTGTAAAGTTTGAAGTGCTGTGTACCACCTGATGCAGCACCTTCTCCTTCTGCAGAATATCCTCTTGCCAGAGAAGATTCTCAATTTTTTTTTCTAAATTGTCTCTGGTCCTTCTCAGTCCTGCATAAAGGAGATACAAACTGTGCCACAGGGTTTCAGCTTGCTTATGGGCTGCCTGTGAGAGAATGTGGCAGAACTGGAATGTGGAGCCTGAAGATCATTCATCCTACCAGGAGTCTTTCTGTGGGCTCTGATAAGGTTTGATCAACTCCTGTGCTCTGTGTCTGCATTATTTAAGAAGGAATTAATTGCTCGAAACAACATGTGGTCTGGGTAAGATTCCCAGTACAGCAGCTGAATCTGTCATACAACCCACCTGTCCTGGATGACTCCAGGGTTAAAGTGCACTGACAAAACTCTTAATTCCCCAGAAGGAGCTGCATTTCAGTGCCCACTGAAGCCAGTCATGAAGAGCTGCATCTCTTTGTGTAAGAGCCTTTCATTCACAGAGGATGCCATCACGTCAGTGCTGTCGCATCCAGGTAGCCCAAGGCCCTGGCAATGGTGTTTTTAAAAATGCACATTTTGAGCTGCTTCATCTCCCAGATTACCTGCAAACTTGGCATTACATCCCACTGCCTTTGGCCCCAGCTCAGAGACCAGATGGAGAGTTTTGTTGAAGAAGCTTTTTTGTATCAAAAGGGTTGGCATCAGCCCCATTGCTCGGAGGTGTTTCTCATGCTTCTGAGTCATGTTTATTTTCTTTTAGTGCTGCACATCTACTTATGTTTTAATTTCTTTGCTTCTAAAGATCACTCCAAGGCTATGCCTCTGCTGAATGGAAAAAGCACCTAATGGAAGCACATGCAAGCTAGCACAAAAGAAACCCCAGATCTTAACTGGCTTATACATGCCAGAGAACATTTGCTCCCATAGAGCAGACCAGCTGCTCAGCAATTCTGCTAGCTTGCCTCCTAAAATACCTCTTGTTTTAGGTGAAGGTATGAGGTGTCTGTCCTAAATGGGATACAGCTTCCAGACAGGAGTTTCCCCCTTGCCCTGCTGTTTGATTTGTACCCTGAAGCCAGAAATTTTGTAACTTTTAGTCTTTCTTAGTTGGAGATGGAATTGGAGAGTTGTTCATCTTCAAATATAACTTGCTTTGAATCCTGCTGATTTTCAAACAGCATCCTCTAGCAGTGAATTTCAATTTTAATTATGGATTTCTGTGGTGGAATGAGGTGGTTTTGTGGGGACTATCATGCTTCATGTGATTTTTCCTCTAACATAACTCAGTTGGAGTAGGAGTTCAGCTGCCTTTCTTCCTATCTTTGTGCAATACAATTTTGGTAAACAGTGAAGCTATGGACATTTAATTCAAGATTTCTTTTCCTTGCCAGATGTGAAGTACCTTTCTCCTCTGATCTGTGCTGTATTCATTGTCATGATCCCTCTCTGGGTTGCTATTGCCAAGCAAAGTCCTTCCCTGGCCGAAGTGCTGAAGTCTGGGTGGCAGCCAGTGATTGTAGCCATGAGCATCAGCAGGTAAAGGAGGCACTGCTCCCAGCCCAGCCCTGTGTGCTCACTGCAGACACCCTGGGCTCACTTACAGGGCCATCAAAGGTGACACTGGGAGGGACAGCTGAAGGGTGTTTGCCCAGAGCTTCTCAGCCATTGGTGATTCTTCAACAAAACAGCAGATAAGGAGCCCCCAAAGGACTGGAAAATACAAATCATTCTAAGTGTCACTGGCACATCCAGGCACCACATGGGTGAAAGGCAGGAAACTGAAAGCACAGATGATGATCACCACAAATTGTCAGGCTTTGATCGTCACAAATTGTCAGGATTCAACCTCATTCTTATCCAGCTGTAAACAGAAAATCCTGGTAGATGTAGAGCCAGGTAGTTCATTCTTCCTGTGCTACATCTTTCAGCTGAGATCTGGAAGAGAATTTCAAAAACCTGCTAAGGCCAGCATAGAAGTCTAACAAAACTTTGTGGGAGGATGATAATGCTTTCCTAACTACTACCAGTTTTTCTTGGGAGTGGGCAAGGAGGTCCTCCTGAATTCATTATGCTGATAAAAAAATCTATAATTCTTTCTCTTGGTGGAAACTGAGCTGTAAAAAGAGTACCTGGTGAACAGTCCAGCCCTGGTGTTGGAGAAGGTGCAGTAACCCATGTCAGTGTGCTATTTGCACAGTGTAGGAATTGCCCTGGGAAAAGATTGGTCCAACCTCATTTCCTTTCCTTTTCTTAACAGCATTGGTGGGCTCATCCTGGACAAAACTGTAACTGACCCAAACTTTGAAGGCATGGCAGTTTTCACACCTGTGATTAATGGTATGTCGGGCATGGAGGTTCCAGGCATGCTTTTATTTATACCTTCCCTTCCTCCTAAGGGTTCTGGCATCCACCTTTGCCCCTACACAAAGATCAGTGTTCAATCCCTGCTCCCATCATGAGTGGAAGTGAATGAAGCTACTGGTCCCCATCACATTCCTGCTTATGTTTTGAAGTGTCTCTGGAGCAAAATAGCAGCAAGGACAGAGCTGTGCAAAAAGGTTAACAGCATCTCTGAGAGCTATATTGACACATTTCATAAAATCAGACCTACTGTCTGATGTCACAATAAATCCATTTTCCCTTGTTTCCTTCCCTCCACTCAGTAATTTGTGCAGGGCAATCATCCCCTATACAGATTGTTGATAAATATTAATAGAATGGGATTATATATGTGTTTGTATAGAAAAGATTGTATGTATGGATTGTATTTAATTGGATTTATAGATATATAAACATATTTTGTGTGTATATTTATAATCACAGTACTTTTATACACGCACCTATCAGTACAAGCTGTTGGGAATCCTGGTATCAGTGAAGAGCCACTAGATTATTTTTCTGCTATTACAGCATTCTTGTAGGACATGTCCATTCCAAGGGAAACCCAGGTTCCTAGGGCCTCATGCCACCCTCAAAGCATGGTGTCCTGTTGCAGTGCCAGAGGGTGTCACCCAGGTGCCACCTGCCCGGGTCTGCACAAAGACAATGACTCAGTGACAACCCTTTCCAGCACGGCCAGTCAAGGAGCTGCTTGAGAAAGTCCACAGCCATTTATTTGAGCAATGATAGCCCAGACATGGCTCTGTGGGGACAGGTGACCTGTTTGGCAGAGCTGCTGGCACAGCAGTGCAGTGCTCTGTGTTTGTGCACAGGCAGCTCTTCACTCTGCATGTGCAGAGCCTGGCAGTGCATGGCTCACGCAGGTCCCTTCTTGAGCTACAGTGAGACAGCCTGAGTGTCTTCACTTTGATTCCCATCTGGACAATCTCACATTTAATGATGATTTCTTCTGCAAGGAAGGGAAAACATGAGAAGCCTGTAGCATCTGGCCCACCGTTATCTTTTCTGTGGCATTTCCACCCTGAAAATACTTAAGGTGGTGGAAGTTTGCTCCACAGATCATTATCCCTCTATTTTCTACTGGAAAATATAGCTATTTTTTCATGTTTGCTGCAATTAATCAGTCTGGAAGGAATTAATTTACTTTAATTAGCTAACACATTTGGGTTCTAATTTGTTCTCATGATTCCTTCTCATTTAACAAGTGTGTTGGTACCTTCAGACACAGGTATAGTCACTCTCTGTGGTGTTTTGTTGTCTTTTAAACAATAATGGTTCTCTGAGTGAGTAGATCCAAGAAGTGGCCATGAGCAGCATCTGCACTGCTTTCCCCAGGTGCTGCTCACAGACTGTGTCAAACCAGGTGCAATCATCTTCAGAGGCCACGTGGCATTTACATCCAGTGCAGGGGAGAAAGGGAAAATGTTTTCAGTCAGCAGTTCAAAAAACACAATTGCTGGAGCCTTCCTGATTTTTAGAAGCTGTTCCTGCAAAGTGGATAGTGCAGCACCACTTGGGATCAGGGATCAGCTTTTCTCTTTCTCTCACTGCTGCTCTCAGTGAATGACTGGACTCACCTTAGGCTAGGTTTTGGACTGATGTTTCCTGCTGTGGTGAAGGTGGTTTACAGGTTTTCTTTGTTTTGCCCTCACAGGTGTTGGAGGGAATCTGGTGGCCATCCAAGCCAGCCGAATTTCTACATTCCTGCATTTCTGGAGCATGCCTGGAGTTTTGCCATACAAGATGAGAGAGAATTGGCCCAACCCATGCACCACTTTCTTCTCATCAGGTAGACCCTGAACCCTTGGTGTCCATGTCTCAAGGCTGTCATGACAGATAGCTCCTTTTCCTGGTTGGTGAAGGACTAGGTGGGTCTCAAAGGCAGAACTTTCCTCTTCCACAGAGAATGCTCAGATCAGAGAGGAAGCATCTTTGCAGTGGGCAGAGTGAGAAAAAGGCTTATGGCATATTTGCTCACCAGCATGCAAAGAAAGTGGCCTTCAGGGAGCACTAAGGAAAGTAATTGAAAAAGAATCTTAGATTTGATCTAACAGAAAGCCATTTTAATGGCCAGCCTAGAGCCATCACCTGTGGACCATAATCTTACTGAAAATCAGCAATTCCTCCATCTTCATCACTGGAAATACTTAAGCATCAGCAAAACTCAATTTTGAGTTTGCTGTCTTTATAGAGTTCCTCTTGATTTTCCCTGTTAGGTTGAGAGTTAGTGCTAGAACAAACTATAAACTGGGAAAATCTGTTGCAGTGAGGCAGAGCAGAAGTTGTGGGAGGCAGAGAGCAGCTGAGAGGAGTGTCTGCAAGAATCAGAGTGGATCAGCATGGAGCACAAAGCCTTTGGCGTGTAGCTTCAGTGCTAGACAGAGCTGCTGGGCTGATCTTGCAGATGCTTCCTGTGTCTGTGTGACCTAGAGAAGGCATCAGCAATGTGGCTGCTGGGAAGGGGCAGCCCCAGGTTTATGCATTAAAATGTGCACTGTGTCCTGTCCTCCCCTCACCCTCTGCAGCTGCTGTGACCCCATTTCTGTCTCTGTGCTTCCAGGGGTGAATTCCAAGTCAGCCCGGGTCCTGTTCCTCCTGGTGATCCCAGGACACCTCGTGTTCCTCTACACCATCCATCTGCTGCAGGGAGGCCACACATCCCTGTCCTTCACCTTTGTGATGTTCTATCTGGCTGCTGCTTTGCTGCAGGTAAACCCCAAAAACATAAAACCAGCATTGTCCAGGTTAGAAAGGAGCCACAGGAAAACATTCAGCTGTTTCCTGTCGTTTCAGGTGTGCTTCTACCAAGAATCATGTACATTCTGTAGGTGCAATAATACTTCCCCCAAATTGCCAGGCTCTAGTTACCCACATGAGCACAGCTGTGCTTTAGGGTGAGTGAGGGATCTGGTGTGAGAAGAGGAAAAAGTTCTCAACATCCACTGAGCTGCAGTAAGTGTGCAGAGACACACATAAGAAAGAAGTGCCTTGTTTTAAAATGTTCACTCCTTGAGTCTCTAAGCTCCAAGTATTTCCAGGCTGCTACTAGTCACCCCAGCAAGGGGCAAGTGAGGAGCAGTGAGCTCCAGCCAGCACATTTCCCCACCCATTTTGGAAACCACTGTCACATATTTTGATGAAGACCTAGGGGATCCCCCTGGGCAGGGCCATGTGGGTAAAAAACAAAGGGAAAGCCCAGGCCCTGAGCAGTTCATCTTCAAAAGTAAAAGTTCCTGGTAGGCAATGGGCAGATTATCTTATTTGTCCTGCTTGTTCCCTTTTGCTGTTCTTCCTGCCCTCTAAACTTTATTTTTCTCACTCAGAAATGCATGTGGCTGTTGCCACAGAGCCTCTGACTTCACTTGCCCTTTTAAATCAGCGATTCATTAATTTGCATGATGAGGTGGCTGACTCTCACTTCGCCTTACAAGCAGCCTTGTGTCTGAGGGTGAATTCCTTGTGTGTGTAAACAATCTGTTTTTCTCGACCTTTGCACAACCCTAAGCCCAGCAGCACAGCCACAGCTGCAAAGGAAAATATTTATTCTTCTCTTTGTGCATCGAGGTAACTCCTTGACCAAAGCCAAGCATGAAAATACAAAGAATAAATGACAGCATAAAGAGCAGCATCCCAGCAACACCACTGACCCTGAAAGATTCCCATGGAGGCCAGTGGAGGGGAATGCACTCAGCCTGGCCCTTTTCCCCCCTCTGTTATACTTTATAGAGAAAGACAGAAAGAAAGAGGGTTGGGGGGGAAAGTCTTGGGAGTAAGCCCAAGATCGGAGGTCTAGAAAACATGACCTCAGAGGAGTGATTGAATGGACTGGGGTTAACTAGTCCAAAGTAGAGAGGCTTGAGAAAAATCTGGTTAACAGCCTTTAAACTACCAAATTTCTGTAGGGAGGGACAGAATAGCATTTGCTATGTGGTCACTAGGGAAGGAAACATGAAATCATGGATTTCAAATGGAAAAAGGCAGATTTATGTTAGGCCTTGGGAAAAACAAAAATGGAAAAAAAAAGCCATGGGGCTGATTGCTTAGAGTGTGGCATCTCCACCTCTGTGGGTTGTTTAGCACAAGTTAAACAAATTTTCCATCAGGAAAAATGTGGATGTATTTGATCCTGAATTGAGGGAGAAGAGTTATCTGTGTAAAACTCTTGAGTTTCCAGCCAGCTTTAGTTTCTGTGATTCTGTTATTTAATTTACTTCCCCCATCTCTCCTCCTCCCTTTCTCCCAACCCAGCTTGCAGTTTTCACCTTTAGAAATGCTGCCTCAGGCTTTGGTTCCTGATGTGCTGTGGTCTCCCATGGAGGGACCACAGATGTGGGGTGCAAATTCTCTCTCCCTTCTTAATTCAATTAACTTGACAGTCTTTAATCTTTAACCGAAGTATTTTTTTCTCCATCTGTTTATCAGAATTGGGAATGAAATAAGAATTAAAAGAAATCACAACAAAGATTTTTAAACTGTTGAGATTAAAAAAAAGATTTTTTTTTAACATGTCAGTTCTGCTTGGGATAGCTTTGATGTAAAAACTGCCTCAAACTCCAGTTGTCCACTGAGACTTTTAGGAAAAACAAAGCAGACATGATCTGAATTTCTAATGGAAAAAAGAAGGATGAAGAGAAAAAGTCTGGCTATGAACTTGTCCTTTGGGGTTGCCTGCATATTCACAGGAACCCTTCCTCTGGTGGAGTGAGTGGGAGTGCTCCCATTCAAGGCACAGGAATAGGAACTGTACTTTTGGGAGATGTTTTTGGTGTGGCCAGGCTCTGCTTTGGGCAGACAGTGCTGGTGAGCAGCTCAAGCAGGCCCTCCACACTTGTGGCTGGCAGCAGGGGGCTGTGGCACTGTGGGTTGTGTGATCCCAAAGGGTAGGAGAGAGCTACACCCATCCCATCCCATCCCAGTGAGACCCTCAGCTCTCTGGGAAGCTGTGAAGGCTTGGTGATCCCTGTTGGCCCTGGTACCCTGGCCATGGCACATCACCTTGGCTCTGAGCCCAGGGCTGTGTTGCCTTCCTGCAGCCTCACAGCCTGGCCTGTCTTGCCCCTCCCAGGTGGGGATCCTGCTCTACGTGGCCGACCTGATCGTGCGCCTGATGTGGAGGAAGGCTCTGGACCCGGACAATTTCTCCATCCCCTACCTCACTGCCCTGGGTGATCTCCTGGGCACTGGGTTCCTGGCTGTCTGTTTCCGCCTCGTTTGGCTCATCCACGGCACAGAAATGAACGTGGGCAACTGAGAGTGCATGTGCTGCTGTCATCCCTCGTGCCACACGGTCCTTTCCTCCAGGACACCAGGGGACCCGGCCATCAGTGCTGGGTCACCCCCCTGGGCTGGGCCTCCCCTGCCCCCCGACACCCCACCTGCCCTCCCCATCGTGCCTTAACGCCGGGCTCACCCACCCCGAAGATTCAGCACCACAAACTCGTGCCCTTGCAAGTGAGCAGGACCATTTCAAGAAGCTGCTCACACCTGTACCTGGCAAACAAGGCAACAAGGAGCATTTGGGGCACTGGGCAGGGAGGAGCATTTGTGCCGTGGTCTCAATCCCCAGCACTGGCACAGTCCCGAGGCTGCTCCAAAGCCTGCCGAGGCCACTGCGTCTGATCCTGAAAGGGGATGTGCAGCCCCTCCATCAGACTCCAACTTTCCATCAAGGGAAATTCTTTGTTCACCCCAGTTTTCTCCTGCTGAACCCCTGGAGTAGCAGAGCAACCAGGTCTTTAAACTCGTCTCCTCTCCTTTGCTCAAAGGCTCAGGACCTGAGGCAGTGAACTGCTGGCTCGTGCCCAGCGGGAGGTTATCTAGGGATACCACCTACCTGCCCTGACAGCATTGCTGGTGTCTGACCAAAAAGCTGGTTAGATTGCATTTTGGGGGCAGGAAGGTTTGTTTTTACGGTTTATGAAATGTCCAGTAGTTAAAATGTTTATAGAAACACACATATAAATAAAGTGGGTAAAAAAAAAATAATGCAGTGGATTTGTGGGTTGCTTTTTTCTTGCCACGACTCTGCTTGCTTCTAGTTCTGACTTGTCAGGTAGAACTTCTTGCTTTTTTCTCATCCATTCAGGGTTAGACAACACAATTTTAATAGGGCTCCAGGAAAATCAGTGTTTCCTAACCAAGAACTTTTTGCCACCCACGTGTTTCAGGTTAGAATTAAAGTCTCTCCCACAGTCACCATTAACAATTGCTCTGGAATGAGTCCAGAAGCTGCCTGTGTTGGTCTGGGTGACAAACAGGCACAAGGCTGTGGCCAGTGACTCCTCAGGTCTTTGCTCCAGGGTGGCAATCTGGTGCTACCAGGGACGTGTCAGGGATGCTTCTGGGGCTGAAAGCAGCCAATTCTCAGTGAAATTGAAGGAGCAATGGAGTCCTCCAGACAAGAAAATGCTGAAAAGTCAGGAGCTGAGGATATGGATCAAACCTTTGAAAAATGTCACTAGGCCTCACCTTTATTAATTATCTGCCTGCTTGTTGGAGAAAGGAAAAGGGGAGGTCAAGTTCCCCAGTCTGCTGGCTGACAGATGCCTTATTCAAGGACCTGTCAGCTCTAAAACACTTCATTCTCAGCTGTGTTGAGTACCTTGGGTGTCTTCTTGCTCCCAGTTCTGCTCTGGTGTCCCAGAGCCACCACAAAGCTGGGGCCACTGCATGGCTTGGACACGTGGCTGAAGGTCCCAAACTGCAAGAGCTGAGCAGCTCTGGGCTGCCAGCTATGGGGAAAAGCATTCCCTGAAAAACAAAGAGTTGTTGCCTCCCCTTTCTCCAAGCTTCCTCTTCCTTGTTTTGTCAGGAAGTACAAATTGCCTGGTGCTGCTGAGCAGGAGAGGCTGTGCACGGCAGCTCCTGGCAGGGAAGTTTTGGCAGGTGAGGCACACACTGCCCTGGCTCGGTGTCACTGTCACTGCAGCTCCTGTGCTGCCAGCTCTGCTCAGCCAGGGCACCCATGGGTGAGAATTGCAGCAGCTGATAGGGGCTGTGGGGAAAGCAAAACATCTGACAGCCAGACCCAGTTTGAGGGGTCCCATTAGAGAATATGTACGTACACATTTTAAAAACTTGAGTTTAGTGCTTTACTTTGTAAAGATTTAATAGCTCAAATTTGGCACTGACTTGAGAAGTCCTGGCAAATAACTTCTCCTGCCTCAACACCTTGTTTCCTCCTCCTTTCTGCATTGTCCCCACTCCCTGACAGAGGTGCTCTCTGGAGCTTGGTGCTTTTGCTGCTCTTGTGAATCAGGTAAGTCTGGTGCTAAAGCCAAGCTGCTGGGGACACCCCAGCCCTCTACAGGATCCTGAACATGTGAAACTCCTTCTGCTTTTCTCTTAATAATACAGATTTGCCCCTGCTTCCTCCAATCCTGCAAAAGACCTAGACAGGAGCCAGTGGCTGGTGCAAGGGACCCCAGTCACATTCCAGCATCAAATCCCAGTGCCCAATGCATGGGTGCTCCTCTGCTATGTGCTTGCAGCAAAGCCCTGGCACTGGCATGTCCCTTCATTGGGAGATTTCTGGGAAGAGCCCAGCTTAATCTGGTTGTCACTGTTGACAGAGGACAGGGATGGGAACATGTAATGGATGCCATCTGTGTCCTACTTGTGGGACTCAGCTGCACCAAGGTGACCTGGGCTGCACCTTGCCTGAGCTGGGCTTGGGGGCTCCCCCTGGCAGGAGGCACTGGGGCTCAGAGGTGATGTGGGGAAATGACAGAGGGCACAGCAAGACATGCTGCTCTCCAGGGCACCCCTTGGTGGGCAGCCAAGCATCAGCCTCGTGCCTGTGCACTTAGTGCAGGGAATGCACTTAAGAATTAAAATTGCTTCCAGCCTCGAGAGAAATGATATAACCAAAGGAAATGGTTTTAATAAAAAGGGATTTTTTCCTTTTTTTTTAAGGGCAGTGAGAGGCTAGTTATTTGGCTGCTCAGCCTGTTTACTTTTTCTCTTTTTTTCTTTGTGCAAATGAGAAAGGGCCTTTCCTAACAAAGCTTATATGTAACCCTGGAGCACAGCTTGGATTAGTATTCCTGTAACTCCATCTGAACTTGCTCCTCTAAGAAAGCACTCCCAGCCCTTCCAGCGAGCAGGCAGCACTGCTCTGTCCCCTGGCACCAGTTGGCCCAGCCATCCCAGCAGGGCCAGAAGCCCCTCAGTTGTCCAGGCATCCTCCCCCTTCCCTCCCCTTAAAAGCAGAAATTTGATACTTAAATATCTGCAGGCTCCTGAGCTTCTAGGAATTTTCAGTACATCACAGCAGGTCCTACCTGGTTTTATGCTCCCTGTGGTGGTGTGTTGGAGTGAGCTGGTCAGGGAGGAGATTTGAGGATGGGGTTGTTTGCCTCCCTTTTCCTCCACAAATCTCAGTTTCAGAACAGACTTGTGTGAGTAGCAGAGCCCAGACAGGGTGGGGACTTTTCACAGTGATTTCTGTCTTCAACCAAACCCAGCACAGAAATCACTGCCAGCAGTGGGCCTGGCTTCTCTGCTGCAGTGTCTGTGTCATTGTGCCCAGCTTTTCACTGGGCTGGACCCACCCTGCCAGAGTCACCAGCGCCTCAGTTTCAGCTGGCAGTGACTTTTATTTATATTTAGTCCTCACAGCTCCCAAATAAGCAACAGCCTTAAAAAAGGAGGAGCTGGAAGAAGAGAGCTTCTTTCTTTTTGCTCTTCTCCTTGGCTGCTGACCTGCCTCTTTGGGCTCAGTGCTGGTCTTGGAGTGAGAAACCCATCCAATGCTGAGATGCTTATGGAAGGCTTACCTTGTTGTAATCTTTAGAGGGAATAAAGGAAAATGTGGAATGTTGGCAGAGAACAAGATTGGCTATTTTTGAAACTTATGCAGCCATCAGCCAGCTGATCTAGACTCTAGTAGTGGGTAGTGAAACAATATAATATTTTTTTGTAATGTCCCATGGTTTTATTTCCCACTGTATTAGCAGTGCATGTAGGTTCACTCCTGACATCAGCCACTATCTGTTCCTCAACAAACTAAATCTCAGGTTCTTGTCAGTATTGTGGGATGGGGGCAGAGGAAGAGCACTGGAATTTGGGAGGGGGTGGGTGCCTGCCCTGGACCACCACATGTGTTGGGGTGCTGGGGTGGCTGCTGGGACCTTGGGGAGATCCCAGCTGAGCTAGGGAGGAAAGTCAGTCAGGGGCTCTCCCATTCCTGGGTGCATAAGGGTTTTTCTTTGCAGGCAAAGGGGCTGTCACCATCTGTGGATGCAGATGGGAACAGGGGTTTGTTTTCAGGGACAGTCAAATAATTTATTTTTCTCCCCCCACTGTTTCCACTCACTGCCTCCATCCTAACACAGTAATTTTCCAGAAGCTCTCTGTGAGATGAAGCTTCTTTACTAGGGACAAGCAAAGTGCCAGCCAGCAAACACAGTAAGTCTGAAAAGCCTCCTTCAAGGGAGACACTGCTTCCAAGACATACTTGAAGACACTTTTTTTTCCTCTTCAATGAAAGTCTATTTAATCCTCCAGCTGGTAAATAACCCAATCTGTGGTGCACAGGAAAGTCTGGAAGGAAACCTCCTGATCAGTGAAGCCCCATTTTGTTCCAGTGGAAGGAGAAACTCAGCAGCTTCATATGGGCCATGAGGGATGGGGCCAGCAGCTCCACAGCACAGAAAACCCACAGCACAGGCAGAGTGCCCAGCACACGGAAGGCTGGAGCTGCTGGAGGCACTTGGAGGAAGGGTCTGGCTCTCCATTAACCCCTAAGCCACGATGGACTTAGGCAAAGCTCAACAGTGCAGCAAGGGAAGGTACTCTCTCTTTTATGCTGGGGGGTATATGAGTATTTCTATAATAAGTGGCATGGTGTACAGACACGCATAAGCCAAATATCTATTAAGTATTATAACCATATACAAATGTAATCTCTCAATATATAATACGTAGATTGACCCAGCAGTAATTCCATTATATATTGTAATATAGTCATTATTTTATTGTATATTTGTGCACACGTGAACATACCAAAGTGAGGCTGTTCTTGTTTTTTGTGTCCCTGAGAGCTTCCCAGTAGCCTTGGGCCAGCCTTCAGGACCAACCTGACTCATTTAGTCTCTTGTCCCCAAGCTCTGCAGTCTGAGGCCAGGATGGGAACATTCCAGAGGGCGGGGGACATTACTAACATGATCCTCTCTTCGGTGAGGCCGGGACTGGCACCTTGTGCTGGTCACACTCTCTGCAGAGAGGAGTGCTCAGACAGGGCTGGGGGGATGATGCCCTGCCCTGCTCCTGGGGGACAGACCCCAGGCATCCCCTTATAGTTTGTGCCCTTGCTGCACATCAACCACTGCCACATTCCCATTTCCAACTGGAGGAGAAAACTAAATCCAGTTACACCTCAGAGGTGGCCCAGGCCTCCTTGATTTTTTCCTCCTCTAAAAAGAAAAAAGGATGCAGTGAAACAGTTTAAAAATCCCAACCAACCAGGAACCCTCAGAGAAATTGTTCCCAGCACCCGTACAGGGAATTACAGCGCCTGTAGTTGGGATCGCCGGTCACACGGGGTCCTCCTCGCTCCGTCCTGCTGCCGTCCTGCAGCACCTTCAGTGGAACCGGGAGGAGTCGGACCCTGCCTGCGGCGAGAGCGGCGACTGCCCCGCTCCGGCCCCGGCCCGGCAGCATCCTAACCTCACAGCATCCTGACCCCACAGCATCCCGACCCTGCAGCATCCCGATCTCACAGCATCCCGATCTCACAGCATCCTAACCTCACAGCATCCTGACCCCACAGCATCCCGACCCTGCAGCATCCCGATCTCATAGTATCCCGACCCCGCATCATCCTGATCTCACAGCATCCCGACCCCACAGCATCCCGATCTCACAGCATCCTGACCCCACAGCATCCTGACTCCACAGCATCGCGATCTCACAGCATCCCGACCCCGCAGCATCCCGATCTCACAGCATCCTAACCCCGCATCATCCTGATCCCATGGCATCCCGACCCCGCAGCATCCCGACCCCGCAGCATCCTGGCCCCTGTCCCGCAGCACCCCGACTCCAGATCTGGTCCCGGAGCATCCAGGTCCCAGCAATTCAGCTTTGGCACGGGCTGAGCGATTCCTGTCCCAGGAAGCTCCAGCCCAGGCTGAAGGTGTTTGCTTCAGAAATACCAAGTGCCTCTTTT
This sequence comes from Toxostoma redivivum, assembly GCA_013397375.1. Classification (NCBI taxonomy): domain Eukaryota; kingdom Metazoa; phylum Chordata; class Aves; order Passeriformes; family Mimidae; genus Toxostoma; species Toxostoma redivivum. The sequence goes on from VXBI01004729.1 coordinate 1,179,402, forward strand.
CTGTTTGCATGGTTAGGTTTTCCTTTGGAAAGCTTTGGATTTAGATAGAGAGGAAGCCAAGGGTATGACCTAAGTGGTTTGGATTGTAGATGTTGGCTGTTGGGATTTTATAGAAACAGCCCAAAGGTGGCTATTTCTAAAGGTCCTGCATGACCCAAAACACACGAGTACAGGGTCCTGCCTTCAGAAGCTCACGGCCAAGGCTGCAGGGCTGCCTTTGGTCCATTCCTGTGTGGCTGGGCTGTTGATTGGGTCAGTGGGTCAGGTCTGCTGGGGATGCCAGGACAGGCTGCCAGTCAAACAGCCATTCACAGCTGGGACCACCTCCCCATTGCCACTGTTGCAGGGAAGATTAGAAACCACCTGGCTGAAGAACAAAGCCCAGAGATTTCTTTCTATTCCCTCACTTGCACACCAAAGAAAGCCCAAAGTGGCTCCCAGCCAGCCAGATACTGTCTAAACACTCACAGCTGGGAGTGAGTGTATCTGTCCTTGCCACTCACTGTGCCATCAGCTCTTCAGAGGTACTGGCAGGCAACAGTATTTAGGAAAAATAAAAACAACCATCCATCCAAAAATCCATCCCTTTATGACCCTTCATCTGACCCCAAATTATGATTCATGACAAAAGCGATGAAAAGATCTTGCAGCGATTTGAACAATGATTTTTCCAAGCAGAGGCAGCTCTAAGCAGGGAACACGAGACTCCTGAGAAAGCAGGAGGAATGCACTCCAAGCCTGAACGCTGCAGATGAAATTTGTTGCATCACATAATCTGTTTTTGTGTTTTGTGTTTCAGCTAGACAGGGAGATACCAAGATAGCATGAGAAAGGCCATTTCTTCAAGATCTTCAGTGCAGATTGGGAGAATCATTCACACTGCCAGGATCACCAGCAGCTTCATTTACTTTTCTTTTTCACTGCTTTGCTGAAGCCAATCTCCAATGGAGCAAGCAAGGAGGGAGTGTCAGCATATAGATGCCAGTCAGAGGCAGAGAGGAAAAAGGTTAAGATATAACAGCTGAAAGTTGTTAGATGGAAACACCATTCTTTTACAGATACTCAGAGCACTGTGGTTTTAAAAAACCTCCCATTGTATTGCACTAATAAGTCAAGTGTTTGCAGCCAAGCCAGCAGACACACTCTAAAGCATCTATTACCAGTGTGTTTATTTACAAAGGCAGCCAGCAAGCCAAAGCCAAACAGAAAAGAGGAAAGACTGAAATATGGACTGGTTTTAATTTAAAATCCTAGGGCTTGGTTTGTCATTTTCTTTTGTGTTTCACCCTCTCCTCCCTGTTTTTTCTTCAAGGAATGATTATCCAAAGGCAACCAGGCAAAGGACTGTTTCCCTCTAGGTGTCTCTCTCCCTGTTTTTATCCTCAATTTTTTTTTTCTCTCTCTCTCTCTCACACACACACACACAGACTTTTAAGGCCTCCCAGTCCAACATAATCTTTCATTACCACAAAAATCTCCCACATTCCAGCTCAGTGCTCCCCCAAACACTTTATAACTTTTATAAAGGGGATGCACACAGGAGCAGCCAATGCTGCAGCAATGGGAAGAGAAGCCAGCACTGCCAGCAGGGCCCTGCCTGACCAGCAGGGCCATGGGCAGGCCACTGTGGATGAAGTGATTTCATCAGAGCAGACACTTGCACCCATGTTGTCTGTATGGCTTTACAACTCTTATCACCTGCTTTCAAAAAATGGTAGGTCTGGGGCCTGGATTTAATGGATTTGACCAGAAATCCAGAGACATGTACATGCAGGCGCTGAGTGCTCTGCTGTGGTAGGTCAGGGGAAAGCACTGAGGACCTGCTGCAAGCCTTTCCTCTCTATCTTTGGAGTATTTTTCACCCCAACTGAGAACATGTGGAAGGAGAGGAACAAAAAAATCCCTCCAGGGATAAAAATGTGGTCAGAGTATCACACCTCTCTCTGTGTGTTATGTCCCCCTCAGCAGGGGATGGTGTGGGAAATGGGATGAGGACAGAAGACAAGAAGACAAAAAGAAAAGGTGGGAACAATTTTAAATAAAAGGAAAAAGTTACATTAAATTATTGCTTTATTTCTGGTTCTATGCAAGTCTCTGATACACTCCACTCTGACCCCTGAGACTCCATGTCTGCCCCCAAAGAGCCCAGTAAGGAGGAGAAAGACCTGAAGGGATCCTGCCCAAAAAAGAAGCCTTCCCAATATTTGGTTCCATGGAGGATTCTCTTAGTTAAAAGAAAGTCCCCAACCAAGGCAAGAAGTGACCAGTCCCACCACCATTCCCTGTAGATATTGAAGGCTGGTAGGGAAAAGGAAGGAAAAGCTCCAGCCCCAGTGTTTTGAGAAGTGTTCTTCCTCCAGTTCATGCATGAACAAGGCATCAGGAGGTGGAGCAGACCTTAATACAAGGGCACAGGGAAGAAGTCGACCAAGAGATGAGCACAAGGTAGGAGGAGAGGAACTGTGTTAAGACGAGAGTTATCCAGCTCTCCCTCACCTCTTCCCCCACAGGCCCTGCCTCATCGGATGCGGAGGTACGAGGGGATGGAGTAATTGAATAGCAAGTAGTCCATTTTGTATAAATTAAAGAGTCTCCTTTGGTAGAAGGGGCTAATGTCCTGGAAGAACTGGGCCGTCATGTCGTCTGTCGTCCTGGTGGTCTTGGATGAAGCCGGGAACTTGACGCTGGTGTCGGCCCCCACCAGCTGCAGGATGTAGTTGGCATCTTCGGCCAGGGTCTCATACTTGCCCACCACGTCGTAGTGGATGATGCAGGGGTGGCAGAGCGAGTGCACGCGCTCCCAGTGCTCGTTGAAGGGCTCCTCCTGCTGCGTGCGCGGGTCCAGCAGGTAGTACACGAACTCGTCGAAGCGCACGTCGTCGCCGCGCTCCAGGGCCCGCTGGCTGGGCTGGCGCCGGTGCCGCCGGACGATCTTGGTGCCGTAGCGCTTGTGGAAGGCCGTGTTGTAGCTGAGCGTGAACTTGTTGCGGTAGGCCGAGACCAGGCGCTCCAAGGGCTCCCGCACGAAGACGAACTTGAGGTAGCTGCGCAGGCGGGAGTTGATCTCGGGAACGCTGTACTCGGACAGCGTGCGCAGGTTGGAGGGGACGTGGGCCTCGTGGGCGGGGATCTCCAGGGGGTCCCGGTACTTGCCTTGCCCCGTCAGGACCATCATCACCCGCTTCCAGTTCGTGCAGGCCACTTTGGGCACGTAGCAGTAGAGCAGCCCGTGCGTGTCGTCCACCACCAAGTGCCGCAAGTCGTCCGGCTGCAGGAGACGCCGCTTGCGCGTGTAACGGCTGCAGGTGCTGCTCAGCATCTCCCGCCTCTGCTGGTGAACTGCCTGCAGGGACGACTGCTCAAACTGGGGGGAAAACACAACAGCGACGGTCACCAGCTTGCCCAAGCTGACTGTGGCCTGCATGCAACACTTGGCCCACATTTGTCCCCAAGGCCTCCCCTTTACTGGGTTGGGCAGTCACCCATGTGGGATTTTGGACAGCACTCACTTTGAACACAACTTGATTTGGTGCACTTAATTCTTGGACAGGCTGGCATCAAAAGGAAGAACAAAATGTGATGAGGAGCTGGATGAGGAGAAAAGTCAAAGGGGGTGAGGGAAGAACAGGCGGTGCAGAGAGGGTCAATAACAGAGCATTTTTTACAAGCAGGCACACACACTGGGCTAACATGTTCACCCTCACACCAGTCTGGGGATGCATGGCCCCAGGGACAGAAAGCACAGCCTGATTGCTGGCACAGGGCCCTGCACACCTCCTGCTGCTATGGGGCATTGCTGCCTCACACTGACACCCATACACCCGTGCTTGCTGTGAACACCCATCCAAGGGCAGAAACGTGGCACACACATTTGGGCATTGGGATGGAAACAGTTTGGGTGTCCTGCCAAGGAAAGGCAAATGGAAATGGTCTCTAATGCTGGTGATCAAGCCCTGGTGAGCAGGAGGAGAGCTGGAGATGAGGTGGGGTGGCACATGTGATGGAGAGGAGCAAGGGGCTGAGTAGGTGGAGCTGGGGCCCTTCCTGAGAGCTTTGGTTCCTTCTCCTGAGGAACTTCTTCCACACAGGACAGTCCAACGCCTCAGCTCTGGTCACAGTTTCCTTTGGCCGCAGGGATGAGGAACCGACACACAGTCCTTTAACCCTTCTGACCCTTGCATCAAGAACTGGCAGCTGCTGCACTGGCTTACCAGAAGCCCAGAGTCCCTTAACCCCTGACCCAGCTGAAAACCCCTTGCAGATCTTGGGACGTGGCCTTTCCTGTCATGGCTTTTGTCAGAAATCCCAAAATGTCACTAGAACATCTAGGGAAGGAAACCATTTCCAGGAAGTCAGAAGGGGAAGGTCCCCTCCTCCTTCTGCCCACTGTGTCCCTGTTTTGCTCACAAGGGTTGGGAAATTCTGTGTTCCTCATTGCTGGGAACATCCACAGCCTTGTCTGGGAGTGGCAGCACCAAGCACCCACTAACCTGGGGTGGCCCTGACCCCGCAGGGCTGTGGCTTTAATGACATGCAGTGACCATCATGTCCCAGCATCACAGTGGCTCCCACTTTGGGGCTGTAAAGACAGTCCCTCCAGTGTCAGAGGTGCCACAGCAAACAGCTCTGCAGTTGCACAGATGTGGCAAGCTCCAGATGAATGGCAAGGGCAGGCTTGGTGCCTGCATGGCTGCTGAGAGCTGTCAGTGCCCAGGAATGCTAAAGGACACCCTTTGCCAGGCTTCAGGTGTTCCCTCACTGCTCCCTGGGGGCTAAGGAGGTGTTTTGAGGGGCAGTTGTAAGAGTTTGTAAACCTCCTGACAGGAGTGGGGGTACTAAGACAAACTGCCCACTCTGTGGGTGATCCAGCAGACCTGACATCTTCAGAGAGACAATAACATCTCGGCAAACAGCTCCTTCTGCGAGGGATGAACCACACTCAGACCCTTTTGATCTTATTTCCACAAAAAGAAATTACCTCATCCAGGTCACCTTAGCGACCACTTTGTCCAGGAACCTGCACGGACAATAATCTGAGACAGGGACAGGAGAAAGAATCCATCCTTACTCCTTTCAACAGGGACATGATAAAGGAAATTGCCAAAACTAAGGAAGTTCAGGTGAGCAGATGCTAACTGCCAGCAAGGTGTGACTCTGACACTGTTGGCTACGAGGCTACAAAGAAAATACAGCACCTAGGGAGGTGTTAACCACAGCTGAAGAAGCATTCTTATGCTGCCTTACAACACAGCCAAACCTTTCAGTAGAAATTTCTTTTGTTTGGAGCCTCCCCGTCAGCTTTTAGAACTGGAAAACATTTTTGCAAGGGCTTAGAAAAAGAGGGATTCTAATAATGTGATTTTTTTCAGGTGTCTTTCCCTGCACTTGCATAATTCAGAACTATTGGACCAGAGAGACAGACAGACAGACACTGTCTGCAGGCATGGCAACAAATAAATGTGACTACTTTTCAGCAGCCACCCACTGGAATAAATGCATGTCTTGCAGTTATTTCAGAGCAAAATTGCTCCCTTCATTTCCTTCTCTTTAAAAGCCAGGGAAATTAAGTATCACTTTTAAGGAAATAACACCATGACATTCCAGCTGCATCAGGGTTTGCTGGCATCATGGCCAAGGGAGTCCACATTTGCCATTTTTCAGAGAGAAAATGTATTTTGGCTGCTTACAGACATAAAAGCATCTACCTAGACAGTAACACAAAGCAACACATAGAGGAAGATCTGCATTGGGCAATGCAAGCACTCTTGCTCTTGGGGGCTGCAGCAGTTGACAGCCCCGTGGACACAGGGAGATGCAGGGCTCGTTTGGTGGCTGGGGCACGTGGCATGGCACCCGTTGGAGTGTGGTTTCCCACAGGGCTCCCTGCAGGGAAGTTGTGGGTGAAGATCTCCCTGCAAAGGCAAGTGTGGCTGAATGAGGGGAAAACTGCCTGCCCAGGGGAAATGCAGCAGAAAGAAACCAATACTTCTTACAGCTCTAACCCCAAGCCCTGCTGTGAAGGGCAAGCAGGAGATCTTCCCTAATTCCTGCACAGGGAGGGACCCACTAAGCCCATCTGGAGGGGAGTGATTCTTTGCCCAGACTGTGCCTGGCTGCTCATTTCTCAGCAAGTATAGCTGGCACAGCTCAGAGTGATGGAGAGGCCTGAAATGTTTCAGGATTATAAATCCCCCATGGCTGAGTCCAGCTATATCTATGTAAACATATATGTGTGCATATACCTATGTGTGTGCATATATATATAGAAACATCTGCCAGTTATTAGCTCAGGAAGAGCAGCAATGAAGCTCTTGCCCTGCTATGATGGCCCAGAGTTGGCTTTGAAATGTTCAGATGGCAAAGTCTCCCAGGTTTGCCTGGCTATGGCTCAGCCCACTGATAATTAAATCATTTGCTCAAGTACCAGCAGGGCCCATAAGCAGTTTTCATTAAGTTACTCCCTCAAGCAGTGTGGTCTTGTCTTTTAGACACAGCCAGAGGTTCAGCTGCAAGGACCCTGAGGGTGGCTGGACCTGGCACATTGCCCCACACACCAGAGGAGTGGAAAAAGGGTCAGCACTCAGTGCTCCACCTGATCTTCACCCCACCACTTCTCTGTCCCTGGCCCCTTACCTGGTCACTCTCATAGAGGGCCTGGAGTGGGCTGCGACCAGCCTTGCCTTGCCAGGTGGATCTCATATCTTCAGAGGCTGAAAAAGGAGTGAGGAAAATCAGAGGGGTTAGAAGGTTCTGCTTCCCTCACCTTCTCTTGAGATGCTCAAGTTGGGATAAGACAGCCCCTCCCAGGAAGAGACAAACCCATTTTGCTCTGGAAGTGATGCTCAAGCAATGCTCTTCCCTCCCCATTACTTTGTAACAAAATGAAGTTAGGATTCAAAAGGTCCAGACCTATTTTTTAACAAATAAAACACCATAAATAAATGTAAGAATTACAATTTCAAGAGCAAGTAGGAAACGTTTGATCCACATACTTTTGGGAAATGCCACTTTGTTCAGGCTGTATGTTTGAGGGAATGACCCAGAGGAGACAGGACCCTGTCAAGCATTGCCACAGCCCTGTGAGGGGTGAGAAGCCCTCTGTGCTTGGCAGAGATAAAGGGCAGATCCAACACTGGCAGCTCTGCGCTGAACCTCCACAGGCAGAATCATGGACAGGAGCACACAAATTGGTCAGGTGCTTTGTCTGACTGGTAAATCAGTCAAAGTTCTTATTTGCTATATATTTGTTTTTCTTCCCTTCTAAATCAGCAGCATCTCCTCTGGTGTTTGAAGCTGAAGACAGCCAACCAGGCTGTCCCCCAGTCCTTGCCCCCTCCCTGCCCTGCAGATCAGCTGTTTCATTTTGGAGATCCATTTGCAGCAGCACCAAACCCAAGGCTGGATGTGGCCAGCCAAAAGTGCAGCACCAGAAACCCAGTGACAGCTGCTCAGGTTCTCATGCTCATAAATTATTTAGGGATGCAACCACCTTCCAGGCTAGGAAGCATCTGCTTCAGCTGCCTCTCCTCAGCCCTGGAGATCCCCTCAGGGACCTGTTTCCAGCAGAGTAGGGGCAGAACCACGTGGCCTGGATATCCCAAACCCAAAGCATGGAGCCAGCCGTGGCAGGGGCACAGGCTCTCACTTGCAGCAACACTTTCAAGCAGCTCTCCCACCACTCAGCCACCCTTTGCTTTTTGGTTCTGACTCTCTCCATTGGCAGAGGATGCCACGACAGCTTCCACATGACAAGGTTTGTAACCATGGGGGTTGTGCAGCCCTGGAGTTGGCTCCCACAGAAGGAATCACACCATGAGTTTTAAAATGGAGAATTAAATTTTTTTCTAAAGGGGAAGATAGGACACATTGTTCAGGAGACTGTAGCCTGGGAGGATCTTCCAGTCCTCCAAGTTCCTGGAAAAAGCATCTGCCGTAAGACATTTCTGGCAACGTGAAGGTTTCTAACAGAAGCTTTTTGCATGACAGTTTGGGGCTCTGGATCTTTTCATTCACTGACCGTCACCAAACAACCCCAAATTTGTTATACAAGTCCCAGATGGCATCTGTACAACCAAAATAACCAGAAGGAAAAATTCAGATCCTGAGTTCATTTTGACCTGCTTGTATTTTGCTTAAATGAAAACTGCTCCAAAGCACAAAGACACCAGGGTCTCAGCTAAACATTATTCATTCCTGGAGCTGTAATTAGGAGGAAATGACTGCCTGACCTCACAAGATTTCATCAGCAGTGCCTGTACGCTTGCGCGTCCATGGGAAATGACACTTTCTGCAGCACTGGATTGATCAAGATGTGACTCAACGAGAAGGTACAGCTTCTTCCTCAATCTTCTGAATCAGTTACCCCACAAGAGAGTGAAATAGCATCTGTGCCAGTGGGAGATAAGCAGAAAATCCAACGTACAGTGCTGGGCTGAGATGCTCGTCCCAGAGGAGCCCCGTTTCACATGTCCAGGCTCAGCCCTCTGCAAATGACAGGGAATGAGATCGACCTTGAAAACTCGACTCACTGCAGCTCACATCTGTGAACAGAGAGCACTAAACCTGAGCCCCTTTCCCCTTTGGCTGGGGCTGATAAACTCCTGTTGGATGTAGGACTGTGACCCTGCTGAGGGCTGCCAGCAGTGCCTTGCAGCAGACACTGCTCTTATATTTAGTAAAAACAATGTGGAGGCGTTTGTTTTTGTGATTAACACGTGCATCATCAGCCAGAACCTTTCTCACTGGGACAGAAGCAAACCCCGGGTGGTTCAGGCTGACTTAAGGCTGTCAGAAATGCAAACAGCTCGTGCTGGTGCTGCGCAGGGCAGCGTGGAAATGTCCCAGGGCAAGGCTTCAGTGCCTGTTGCAGCGTCAGGTCATGGCCCTGGCTCAGCAGGAGGCTCTTTGGGCTCAACAGAAGGCAAATCTGCAGTAAAGAGGGGAGGGAGCAGAGGTCAGGCAGGTCACAGCCATACTCTGACCTCTTCAGTCCTCTTTTTTCAGAGGGACCTGCCTGGCCAGTGGCTGCTGCACTTTGCAGGGCTCTTGCCAACAGCCCCAGCAGAGACGTTGTGCAATGGATTTCCTCCAGCCCTTCCCCAGCACAAGATCTGGCAGAGAACAAGGTGTCTTCTCTGCATAGCAGCAAACCCCCTGGGATCCCTGCTATGCTCTCACTGTACAGGGCTCCAGAAAAAAAGGGGAAGAGTTAAAAAGAAAATGGAAAAAAACCCTCCCTGCCAGGCTGCTCCTGTGCAGCTGGAGGAGGCTGGGAGTGCTGAGCTGGGAGGGGAAGACACCAGCACTCAGCACTGGTTGCATCCTGATGTCATCCTGTGAGCTCCAAGCCATGGCACCATCCCTACCCCAGCACTACCAAACCCTCCAGAGCAAGGCCTGGGTTTCTGGATTTTCCACAGCTCCACTGCAGGAAGTCTCCCCACTCAGAACCTGTCTGCTCACACTACACACAGCATCCCGAGGAGAAAAGCAGCCAGGATCCTGGCTGGGCTGTCATGGTGACCCTTGGAGCCAGGGTTAGGCCCCGTGGCAGATGCAGCCTGGCCCTGCACAGCTCCATGAGGCACCAGTGCATGAGGAGAGCAGCAGCAGTGTCCCAAGGGATGGTGTCCATTCTCCATAAGGCTGGGTCAGAGTGGCTGCAGTTGTGTGAACAGAGACAAGTCCAGGCTGTCTGTGCTCAAAGCATCCCCCAGACGCCTGGGATCACATGGCTGTCACAGTGGTAGGCAAGCCAGGGCTGCTGCAACCCTCTTGAGCCAGCAGCTGGCTGGAGACAGTGATTTTACGGAGTTCATCTCACCAATATCAGCCTTTGACACCCAACACAGCCCTGCCCTGTGCCTCCAAGCTGTGGCCACCCCGTGTTCATCAGCCCCAGCACCTGCAGCACCACTGCCCACACACTCCTGCCCCAGCCCTCTCTGCTGCCAGATGCTGGCTGGAATGTACACATCCCTCCTATTCCACTCTTTCATGCTGAGAGCAAGTTAAGCATCCCATTCCCTGTACCATTTGGGTACACTATTGGGTTTACCAATCCCTGGAATGCCCCTGGTACTCCCAAAATGTTTGGGAAGGCCGAAGAATACTAAAATAAATGACAGTGTTGAGGAGGGAGCATCATGTGAGTTGAATTAATGGTTTGTGTTGCATTTTGGCACCATGGCCCTGAGTACAGCAGGATATTCCATCATGGAGGAGCTGCCAAGATCTTTGCAACTTGGTTTTTCTCCTGACTTTATAGCTTGTTACTGAGGTTCCCAGATTCCACCACATGCAGTGTTAATCCTTGGAAATTTAGCATTGCCACAATTGCATCTGAAAGCAGGGACATCACTTAGCCAAGGCATATCAACTTTCTAAACCCTTGGCAACTGCAGGATCACTGTTTGGGTGAGAAGTATCAACACAGTGCATGTCTGTGATCCAAATCTGCAGTGTTTTTCACTGACACAGGCAGAAGGAAGTATCACATTTGTCCTCTGAATCTTCAAACGATGAGGCAAGGGAATAGGAGAGATGTGGAGTAGGAAACCGAAACCGCTGTGCTAAGGCAGAGACACTGACCAGAAATCACTGAATAAGATGAGCCTGAAAGGAAGCTCAGGCACATTTTTGAGTCTCCTGTGTTATAAGGGCATTCAGACTTTCTTTTGGGCTTAAAAAGATATCACACTTGCTCCTTTTTTTCCTCCTGTACCCCAGATTTCAGTGCTGTCCCATCACAGCTGCAGCTACTCTCTTTGCAGTGTGATATCAACACCGCAGCAGGATCTGGGGCTTCAACATCTTGCCAGCTGTCCTTGGAAAAGGGAATAGATTTTAATGCTGTGAATATTTAGGTGTACTAGCTGATTGCAAAGACAGCCAGACCTGTGAGGTGAGGGAAAGACTGGATCATGCCTATTCCAGACTTCTGGAAGCAGCAGTGAAAAAGTATGCTGTTTTGGCTGCAGAGACCCTTATGAAGAGAGGGAGGTTCTCTGCAACCACAACAGCAAATCCAGTGCATGAATTGAAGAGTTTGGCTTAGAGACAGGATTCAGGCAGCAACAAGCCTGCTAGGCTGACATCAGCATTACCCAGGCTTCAGAAAACAGTCTGAAGAAAAGAAAGCAATTAAAATATGTGGGTGCAACTGGATAATAAATAACTTAGAATGAAAATCAACATAGCACTTACCAGACACAGTTGATACCCATGCAAGCCTGTCTGTAAATAAAATAAGCTGTTTCTGTAGATCAAGCCTGTGTGGTAGATCCTCACCCAGATACACACAGTGTACAAGAGACAACACTCCAGAGGAAACAAGGACTTCAGTCAGAGAGGATGAAGTTTAGAAGGTGAACTGTAAAGGTCACAAGCAACAAGAAAACAGGTGGCACTTTAATGAGAAATACTGCACAGAGGGCAGATTTATAGAAAAATACCTCCCAGATTAGCTTTGGGATTAATACTTTGAGAGGGAGTTGACATAAAAACAGAAAGATACTGATGATGGACAAAGACTTGAGAAAGGCTGCCATGGCAGGGAAAGACAAACACCAACAGAGAAACTGAAGTTCATCCTGGATGAGGGGAGTGGAAATTTAGTATGTTGGAATTCAGCAGTTTCTGCTACTTTGCTGCTGGAGATGGCAGGAGGTCCCAGATGCATTAGTTCTGGGCCATCAGCTGCCAGTGTGACAGTCATAAAAAAAGGCAAATGAAGCCCTGAAACAAATCAGGTGAGATATCTGCCATCACAGCAAAAAGAAGCATTAAGCATTATCCATATGCTATTATCTATAGCATTGGTGACTCTCACCTGCAGCACTGACAGCTCTGCTCTCCTGGGACTAAGGCAGACACAGAGCTGCTGAGAAGGGCTCCAGGTGACTGGGTGATCCCAGGACTTGCTGTGCCATAGGAGGCTGGATGTGTGTATGAGCAATCACCCCTTGGGAACAGCCAGCAGAGAGGGATGGCAGGTGTTTCACATGCAGGACATCTTCACCACTTCTCAGGTGCCACATGGGAAGAGGTTTGAAAACCCCTGATCAGTGGGAGTGAGTGGCTGGGATGCAACAAGAGGAATCCCAACTCATTTTGGGCTTGAGAATGACATTTTCCAGGCTGAACCCTGGGGTCACAAGAAACCAGAAACTCCACATGTGGTCTCCAATATGAAACACTGGAGAGGGTTAACACCTGGAGGAGATCCAGTGGTGTCCTGGGAAGCCAAAGGAAGTGAAGAGACAGCACATGTACTTGCACATGAGCAGGCACCCCAGAGGCCCTGAGGAGCTAATCCTGACCCCACCACTGCCTCCCTGCTGCTGTCTCACAGCCCCAGCTTTGCTTCCTGTTGTGTCTGTGCAAAACCTAAAAAAAGAGAAAAAAATAACTGCGGTGCCTGAAATGATCAGTGTAAATTACAGCCTGCAAATGCCAGCAGGGCAGTGTGAGAGGTGCTTCTTTGTTCTGTAGGAAGAGTCAGTTCTCAGGGCAGACCCTCTTGGAAACAAATGCTCTCTCTCACCCCAAAGAAAAAGTTCTGAAATTGAAGGTGATATTTTCGATGGATTGTGACTTAAACAAAGGAAAAAGGACTGGTGACAGGAGCTGTCTGCTTGGCACCCATGGCATATGTGCAGCTGAACTGCAATCACGGAAGAAGGAAGAGTGTACAGTGGGAAACAAATAACTGTATTACCAGAAGGGTAAACAAGGCCCAGAGCTCTCCAGTGTACAGGGATCAGCACTTGGTTTAAGCCAGTCAATGGAAGAGCCAGAAATTAGGATCTGTATCTCTTCATGGGCACAGCAATGAGCTTCTCCAGACCTTGCTGACTCCTCTCCAGGACCTGCCAGGGGCAGTGAGTGAGTGTTTCAGCCTCAGCAGTGACAGCTCACTCACCCCTGACCACAAAGATGCTGCTCCACAAAGACAGGCTCCTCACTACTGAAATAATGCACCCAGGAGACATAGAGAAGGATCCTGCCATAGAATTTCTGAGAGGATATTGTGACTGTGCTAGTCAAAGCCAAACCCTGGCTGGCTGCAGCCACTGCCTGCTAAATTTCTCCAATTTTCAATTTTAATATCCAAGCAGGATCAAAAAAAAAAAAAAAAA
>VXBI01004729.1:1192592-1209545 GCA_013397375.1 Toxostoma redivivum
AAAAGAAAAAAAAGAAAAAAAAAGGAAAAAAAAAAGAAAAGAAGAAATAAAGAAATAGAGCTTGGCAGCAGTAGCAGTGATGGATCCTCCAGACAGTTCTCACAGTCTGAGCTCAGTTTTCCCTCCTGGTTTGACAGCAAAGACTGAGACATGCAGCTGTACACACAGACTGCATGAGGATGGTCCAGGACATGAAGGCCAGGCAATCTCACATGGAAGCAGCAGTAGAACCCCTGGGCAGTGTTGAGTGGTCCACATGAAGAGCCCTGCCTGGAAGGATCAGAGCTATAGGGTCAAACAGTGTTGTCTCCAGAAACCAGTTTAATTCCAGGAAGCTCTGGCTTTTAGGCTTGGACTCCTTGGTGGAGAACACATTTGTTTAATTTCTGCCTAGGCACAAAGGCTGATTGTTATTGGTTGTTGTTTTTTTTTTTTTAAGACAGATATTTTTCAAAACTATGGTGATGTGAGAATCCAACACTGGAATCCCACAGAGAACTCCAGGCTCACTTACTGCCTTAATGTTATGGAAGGCAGTGACCTCTCTTTGATGGACAAGATGACCAAATAAGTGACCCTTTGCTTTCTCACATCATACTCTTGGCTGTGAAGAACTATGTGGCAATTCTGGTGTTCACAGAGGAAGGGAGGACCTTTGGGAATTATTCCTATTTTAATTCTTACTGAAAGGTTTTGATTTGGGAATGGGATTTTTTTGGCTCCAAAAGCAAATCAAATTTTTGGCTTCAAACAGGCAATCAAATCTCCTTAGATTCTTGTGACTGCTCATTTATACTGCATCTAGAAAGTTGGGGATATAGACAACAGAGGCTTAATTAAAAAGCTTAGGAAAAAAAAATCTAATAGAGCCACATGATTGATTTGCTTAAATGCATCCTTCATCATTGTGAATGCAGACACAACCACATTTGCTGGGGAGCTGCAAGTGTAACGTGCAAGTGGCTGGGCCCATCCAGGTGTCTGCACCCAGAACACTCAGAGGGAGCAGGCAGCATCTCTGCCCCATTCTGGCAGGTAACTGGCAGCAGAGCACATACACAAGAAAGAATTTTGGGGAGAGAGAACATGTCACAGCAATATTCAGACAAGCACAAGCAATGGCAAAAAGCAACCAGCCCTATGGAGAACAACCAGAAGATGATTTCTGGTCTTTTTCCTGGGTCTCTCTCAGGCACAGCACTGTTCCCCAAGAAGATGAGAGCTCAGATACTAACCCACAACAGCCTGCACCTCCCACAGCTTCCACGTGGCAGAGAACAGATCCCTGCAGAGCAAAGGCTGTACTTGGCCTCTTTTGCTCATCCTGGGGCTGTGCCAGCGACTGGTGAGCAGGAGTGATGGAGGAGAGCTGGCATCAACTCACAAACTCTGCAACTCTAATATATACAATACAAACATGCATTTCTTGTTCCAGACCAACATCCTCTGTAGCTCAGGAAATGCCCCTGGTGGCCCTTCCCACCATTGCTTCTATTTTCATGGTGCTTTTCTCCCCAGTTTTGCCTGTTCTGCCTCATGACAATGTCCTCTTGCAGAGGCTCAGCACCAACACAGGTAATAGGCTGCCACCTAACACAGCCCCATGCAGCGTGAGTGGGTCACAAGCAGACCCAGCACTGGCCTCCTCCAGTGTTTTCCTGGCTGATTAATAAGGCAGTAATTTATAACTCAAGTTATTCCTGACAGTCTGCCCTTGGCTCTCTGGGCCAAGCCTTGGGAAGGGCTGGCTGCTCTGCTGAGGTGATGGAGAGCCTGTTGGAGACATCTGTCTCAGCTCACTTGCTAGGGAATAATTCTCCATCAGACCTTCCCCTGCCAGCTCCTCTCCTGTTCCCTACAGCAGACTGACAAGCTGGAGCATCCTGGGGTGCAGCAGAACCTTCTCCATGCTTGCTCCAGAGCATTTTCAGACATTAGAGCAGAGTCAAGAGCCAGGGTGGTTGTACCCCTGCAAGGGTCCTGGAGCAGGTCCTTCCCAGATAACCCAGCCAAGCTAATGTAGCATATCAGAAGGGCAGGACCTTTGTGATTCTGCCTCCCTGAGCACATGAAGAGGCAGGCACATCCCCTGTGCCCTGCAAAGCCATCACACGATTCAGTGGCATTCCTCCATGTCACCAGTTGAGCCACAACCCTCAGGCACTGTCAAGGCACCAGGAAGTTCAACTTTCCCTCTGAAACCACTGGGTAAGTATCATTCACCAGCGCTGCACCCTAACTCTCAGGCTCAGAAATTGCTCTAAGTAGCCTGGTTTTGGGCCATACAATTCTATTTTGAAGCATAGCCAGTACCTGGATGTTGTCAGCCTGGTTATATCCCCATGGCAAAGGGGCTCCATTTGGTGGCTCCTGACTTAATGATATTTCATTTAGCAAAAATTAAACCAAATGACTTGAACTTGGCTGGATCAGACAGGACTGAGTCCCAGGGATGCTTGCAGGGACATAGGGATGCTTGAAAGCATAGCTCAGGTGTTTTTTCCCAGAGCTGCACATTTTCTCCCATCCCCCCTAGTCCTCTTGAAACAGCCAAACCAAGTAATTAAACCCCCACACCTCCCTTCTTGGAAATAGAGATACACTGGGAGGAGGTTACCCACAACACCAAGGGAAAAACCACACTGAAAGCAGCTCAGGGCAAACCTGAGCAGGGCAAGACAGGACGTGTGCATGAGTAGGTTTACACAGAGAGCAGCCCACGTACACTGAGCTGCAGCAGGGGATGACAAAGCTGCTCTTCTGCATGTTTGCATATGGGAGAGGGTGGTTTTGCATCTCCACAGGCACTGGGGTCACACAGAAGTGATGTTTTAGCCACAATGATGAAGTACCATTTCAGGGCAAGATGAGGGGTAGGGTGCAGAAGAGGGATGAAGGCTGCATAATGGTCCATCATCTTCCTCTTCTCCAGTACCTGGCTATAATACATCACATTCCTGCAGAGTCAATGGAGGAATCCTGTCACACAGACCTTCCTCCCCAGAAATCTCCCCTTTTTGCACAAATTACTGTCTTTTCCTGGGAAGCAACTTAAGGCCAACTCCAAGCAGTCACAGATGGCTCATGAAGGATGACGGGGCACCCCATCCCCAGGACCCATTTTCATCCCATGTCTCTGCTGCTGAAGCACTCCAGTACTCCCTTCCCAGCCACAACCCTCGGAGGAAGCTCCACAGGCACTGAACTGAGGTGACACAGCTCACTTCTGAGGAGGTACAGCAGTACAAACCTCCTAGCCAAGAGGGAAAGGAGCGTTTTCCAAATTCCTTCCACCAAATGCATATGCTCCACAGCTACCATCTCCTGGGACAAACCCTTCTGCAGCATTTTCTGCTCTAAACCACACAGTTTCTACACACACATACACACAGATGTGAAGGTATTGGGGATCCCTGTACCTCACCATAACCAGGTGTACATAGGCAAGATGTCCAAGATTGCTTCCTTTGGGAAGGAGATGAAAGGAGGAGTCACGCCCTAAAAACAATACCCTTGTTTACAGCAATCACCCCCATGCAGCTTCTCCAGAGTGCCAGGGCTGTGTGGCACAACTGGGTGGTGATGGCAGCCAGGCTCCCTGGCACTGACAGCAGCCTTGCTCCAGCCAAGAAACACACTCCAAAGAGGGGATAATGAGTCACTGTTTTACACGGGATAACTCGATGGACTGCACTGCCTTTAACAGGAAAAGTCATTCACTCCTCCAGGGATGTGGCCATGGGCAAGAGAGGGACAAGGGGTGTGCTGCCTTCAGGAAATGTTAATGAGGGTGTGGAAGAAAGTTCTGAGTTATTCTCTCTGGCAAGTGATGGATGGGAAGAGCCATGCAGAGGAGTGAGTGCATGTCCTGCTCTCATTCCAGCCAGACAGGGAACAGCCAGACCTGCCAGAAGCAGCCGTGGTTGTGGTGAATGTCTGGAGGTGGAAACACACAGCCTTAGGGAACTGAAGTGGGACCAAAAACCCAAGCACACCTGCCTCTACTTGTGCCCAAGATCCCTGATATCTGTGCAGTCACCTGCAGGCAGCATCCCTGTAAAAGGGGCTCATGGGAATGGAATGCCTCTGGGTGCTGCTTTGGGGGATGGAGAGGCAGCAGAGCTACATCACTTCTCTCTCTGATATTGGGACACTTGTCCTACCCACACAGTGCAAATTACTCATAGCACAGACTCTCACAACACAGAAATCTGAGGGCTGACAGGCACAGGAACAGCACAGAAGCCCCAGGCACACAAAATGCACTCACGTGGTTTCCAGCCTGCAAGAGGCAGATGGATGCTCCCTGCTTCCTCAGTCTGGGGTTGCAGTGACCCATGCCCACGACTGTCACCTACCCACAACCATTTCCACGCTCAGTGACACATGCCAGATGCAATGAAACCACAGACAGCAAGCACGGGGCAGGGGCCAGCAGCATAATGTGCCACTGGCACCAAGTGCCACGAGACTTCAGGTTTCTCCATCTGGATCCAGTTCAAGACAGACACATTGACTTTCATTGGAAAATGCCTCAGCCCAGCCTCTCAAGTGCTGTGGCAACCTTTGTGGGGCAGGCAATGCCCCAGAGTCAAGAACAGCACAGACACCTCCTGAGCGGGTGGTGTGACAGGCTGCAGCTGGTCTGACCCTTCCAGCCACGGGCACCTCTTGGTTGTCCCCTCTGCCACCAACTTCCAGTATCTTCTCTTTTAGCTTGAACATGTCCCAGCCAGGAGTCACACCTGAAGAGAGCCTTCTGAAAGGTCACACACTGGCACTGCCACCACTACAGAAACGTGACAATTAGACCTTATTTCACATCACCACTCCTTCCTCCACTGAAAGGATCCAGAAACTGGCTCTCCAAGGGGCAATTTCTCCATTCCCACTCCCCAGGACCTGCTGTGCCTTTGGCACAGATCGTGGCTGGAAACAGGACGCTGTGTGAGATCAGCCCCTGCTGCACCACAGCCTGCGTGTCCCATTCAGCACCACGTGGGATGAGGGATGGGAGGGAGGGAGGCAGCGGTCCAACCTTCAGAGCTATTTGGGTTCTTCTCCAAACCACTAAAAAAGAAGGATCTCTGCTGAAAGTGCTCCAAAGAAACACAGCAAGCACCGCTGGCAGTATAATCTCCACTGTCCATTTCTATTAATGCTCTTACAGGTTTAGCAGAAACTGGAAAGCTTGGAGCTGACTTTTCACTGTCCAAGGCATGCAAGAACTGCCAGGTGAGCAAAGCCAGTGTGGCCCTGTGTGCAGCCCCCACCAGCCCCCTTTGGAGGGGCACTTCCCAGCAGGCTGCTGGAGCATTTGCCTGGCAGAAGAGACAATGGACTCGTGTGTGTTTTGCTCCTCGTGCCTGGCCGACAACCCCAGCCCACAGAGGCTCACATTAGCAGTGCACACTCAGCACTGTGCAGCTAAGCCAGGCTGAGGGACGGTCCAGCACTGGGGGATTTGCAGCCAGCTCTGCCTCTTTGCTTTCCCTCTGCTGTACACACAGCTCAGGCAGCACCACAGAGGTGGCTGTGAGCTTTCAGGGGCTGTCATCAGATGGATTTTTTTTTTTAAGCTGCCACAAAAAGAACATTAAACTCCTGACGTGAGATGGGGTCAGAACATCCTGCACTAGTTTAGATTTCTACTGCATGCCTTTTTTTTTTTTTCCCTTTTTTTTTTTTTTTTTCTCTAACAGAAGGCTGCTCAGCTTTTAACTGGCTGGAAGAGACCTCCAAAATCTGAAATCCTTGGTCTGTCCAGGCTTCAGCCAGATGCCTACTGTTTAGGGAGTGTTGGCTGTACCCAAGCCAGTGCAGGGACTAGCTGCCTCACTGGTTCCAGAAGTGACTGTGATTCAGAGATCTGGCTTCTGGACATGCTTTAAAACCACTTGTGCATTACTCTTGATGTTCAAGATCCTGGAAGGTTTACTTAGGAAGAAGTTATTGCCATTGCCATTAGGAAGATATTAAAATTACATGAAGAACCTCCTTATTTTCTATAAAGCTTAATGAAAGCTCTTTCCTCTTTTGGCTTCCTCTTTCTTACACAGCTTACTTTGCCTTTATGTTTCTAAGGATAATTTTTCTTCATTTCTCACTGATGACACCTCTTGGACTATCAGAGTGCCATCAGCCATAGCCAGGCATAGGGGCTGGCACAGCTGGGCCTTGGCTGTGTGGCTCCCTCCTCCCCAGAGGTAGGGATGGCTCTGTTTTGCAAGGAAGGCCTTCTTATTCCCATTTAGTCAAGTTGAGTCAAGGATCAGACAGGGAAACTCTAATCAAGTGATGGAAAATGGTGACAGTTATAGGATTAGCTCACAATAAATCATGCAGAAAGGGAAAGAAGGAATCCAGCTGCTTCAAGGAGCATGCCAAATGCCCCAGCATCATCTGTGGGGATCATATTAGGAACAGAGCCAATGGCAGCTGGTCTGGACACTCTGCCCCATTTAGTGCAGGGGCTCTTCCTAAACCTTCATATCTCCTCAGCAGCAGGAGGCTCTGGTCACCTGGTACCAGCCTGAGGCAGATGCCAGGGAGGTTTAATAAAAAGATCACAAGCATTTTAGCTCGAGGGATGTATTTTGCTGGGGCAATGTCCCTAGGTCTCTACTGTCACAAGGACTACAATTAAGATCTTTATAGGAAACAGAAAATTAACAATATCCAGCAGGAACACGGCCTCTGTGAGCAAATAAAGTATTTGTGTGTAAGTACCATGCAATCTTCTGTTTCCAAATGGTTAATTCTTCCTATAAGCCAAGCTAGAAGCTTTCCAAGAGCAATTTCTCTTCCCCATTAAGCCTGTCGTTCTCCTGGCCCTAGTTGGCTGCTTGCATTTATAATACAAGCCTGAACTGCCAGCATTTCCATTCCTTGTCAAAAAACTCCTCCTTTGCAGCCTGCTGCCCGAAGGAACTGCAGAAGAGCTTGCACCAGCAGTGCCAAGGCAGGGATCCTTGCTGGGATGGACAGGGGCTGATTTTCCCTGGGCAAGCCTTCACCAGAGATCCACCTCTCCCCAAAATCCCGCTCCTGTGGTGTCTGCACCCCTGCAGGCCCCCATCTCTGGGCAGGCTCAGGCAGCCCACAGCTGCTCACACAGCACCACGGAGCTGCCAAGCCAAGAGACCATCTGCACCAGCCTGCTGCCTCCTGCTCAGCTGCTGAGGCCACAGCAGCCCAGCGTGCAGGGGACCAGGCTGGGCTTGCTCCAAACGTGCCCACACTCAGGTCTGGCTTGGGCAGGTGCTGTTCGTGCCCTCTGCACACAGTCCAGCTGCACAGGTACAACAAAGAAGAGTCTCACTAATGTCAGATGGCTCAACTTGCCAGCTGAATATGTTTCTAGCCATCTTCTCAGCTCTGTGCATCTGGGAGTGATGAAAGCCTCAACAAGCTGATCACAGAAAAAATGCACGCTCAGCAAACTCTTCCCAGTGCAGCACCTTGCAGCAGCCAGCCCTCCCTGGCTTTGCTTCATGGCTCTCATCCCTCTGCTCCCAGCAGAGCAGCTGAGGGGCTGAATCCTGCTTTTCTAAATGACACAGATCATTACCTGGTGAGACTCTGTCACAAGATACACAACAAGAGGCTTTACAAAGAATGGAAGAGATGCATGAGCTTGCAGAGGAGGAGAGGAGTGAATTCCAGCCTGCTGGAGACCAGGGAACCATCTCCAGCACATATGGTCCCACCACATGGCCCCTCATGCCTACTTCTGCTGCATTTAGCAATGACCACTCCCTGAGGCCACCAAAGAGCCCCATCTCCCCAGCCAGCATCTTCACAGAGGACACAAACACCTCCAGTGCCATTGCAGCTCTGGGGCACAACAGATCCAGCATCACTGCTAGCTGCTTGTCTGGTGGCTTTGGACTTCACTCTTCATGGGAGTGGCTGCTGGCTCTGGGGACATCCCTTCCCTTTTCACAGGGAGAGAGCAAGCTCTGATGGGGACCTCAGGAAGAAGGGAACTGGGAGGCTTGTGTCTATAGCACCCAGCAGCAGCTGTGGGCTACTGATGCAAAACTCCACCAGCATCAATTCAGCCTTGTTTGGGTCTCTCAGTGCCTGTGTCTGCTGATCCTATTAAGCTAAAGGGAAATCAATCTCCCTGATATTGCCAGGAGTAAACTTGGAAGAGACCCAGCTGTGAATATGCTACTCCTGCACCCTTGCCAAAAGGAAGGGCCTGGCTCTGTAGATATGTGCAGGACTGAACTCGCTGCCTTCTGCCACGGGGAAGGCTGCCTGTGCAGAGACACTCCCGTGGCAGGCAGAGCCACACTCTCACAGGGCAACACAGCACAAACAGGGCCAGGGAGCTGCTGAGGAGCTTCTGACCTCCAATTAGTTTGTGCTGATTTCTCAGGTTCCTGCTTTGAAGAAAGTCCTCTAGAACAGGCAAGACAGCCCTAGAAACACCCACACTCGGCAGCTCCAAACAAACACCACCTTTGAACCTCATGTTGATATTACCCATCCTCCTGCAAGGTCAGTGAAGCAACATCTGGCCAGAGAGCAGGCTTGGGGTGGGTTCCACATCAGCAGTGAGGCTGCAAACTCACAGGGAGAGAGAGCACTGCAAGGGATGGCTCAAACCTGCTGCTGCTCCCTCCCTGGAAGAGCTAGGAAAGCAGCCAGGAGATGGAGGGCTATAAATCATGTGGCATTTACATGGAGAAGGAAAAGCTGTGAGCACCTTGTGACTGGAGGCCAGGACCCATGGCCTCAGCATCACTCCATATCACAGGTGACAAGCTGATGGGAAGGGACCTACGGGCCCTGTGCACTGCTGTGAAGATCCAAAACATTGCATGGCACATCTCCTTGCACAAGTACCATGGGTAGAGATGCCAGCACCTGTTCATCTGCCATGCCCAGCCTGAGGCTTCTTCATCTGTCACTCGAGCCACTGCAGAGGCAGCAGCACCTACAGAGACACTCTTTGGGGAGAAAAAAGCTTCAAGTCCAGTTGGATGCTGCTCTGAGGGAGTCTATGAAAATTAAGTCCAATTGTGAAAAGCTGGGTCTCATCAGGATCAGGTGTTTCTTCAGCCCAGCAGCTGTGCTCAGCACAGTTTGTGTACACAGCCATGTGACACTCACTCGAGCACTACACCACACACAAGCCTGGGGCACTGTGGTTTGCAGCACCTCACAGCTGCCAAAACAGCTCCAGTGTGTGACACCACCGAGGGTTCAGTGACAGGGATGCAGCACTGCTGGGAGCACTGAGCACCTTTGCCATTCACTGCTGCAATGTATCAGGGATCACTGGTAAGGTGAGGGCAAGTGGGACATGCCAACAGACAGGGAGGCAACCAGGACCCCAAAGAGCCAGGCCAGGGCTGTCTACAGGGCTGGGGATGGCTGGTGCTCAGAGCGCCCTGCTGTAGGTCAGGAAGCTCTCATCACAGCACAAGGAAGGACCTGAGGTGGCATGGGACAGAAAAATCAGCAGACACTGAATCCACACACACTCACACCCTCAAAACCAGGTTCTCAACCATTTTCAACACCAAATGTGATTCTCCTCTCAGCACAGAGCTGCCAGAGGATGTGGGTTATGTGGCCAGGCTTTCCTGCACTACTAGACAGTGACAAGCCACCTCAGCTGAGGATGTAGCTGCTGAACCCCAGGGTGGTGGAGCTGCTACAGTCCTAACCAGAGAGGAGAAACCCTGCTTTCTTCTCCCAGGAAAGACCATCTCCAAGCCATTCCCAGCCAAATTCCCATCAGTCTGGCTGCCCATAACAACTATTATTTACAACTATTTATTTAGTCAAAGTTCATCCAGATATTAAAAGCTCAGGGGCACTATGGGGAAAACAGGAGCAGGCAGAGCAGCCAGCCTGTTCCTCCAACAGGTTGGAAGAATTTCCCACTGGCTGGTTCAAGGCTGGACACCTCCATGCCCTGAAGCTAAACGGGTTCAGTGCCATGCCAGCAGGCTAAAGGGAGTGGACTCGTGCAAGGATCTCTGAGGCAAGGATCACCAAGTCTAGAAACAAAATTGAGGCAGATCTTTGCCTCTGAGACTTCAAAAGGTGGGAGGTGGAAAAGGTTACAAGGCAGAGACCTTAAAAAAGCCTACAGACCCCAGACATCCCAGTAAGGGGTGCAGCAAAGGGTCTGGGATAAAATGAAGCTTGCTCAATAGCATTCAAAAGAAATGCTGGAAGAAAGCTCAGCTTCCCTCCCACTTGCCCTGTTCCTGTCCACCAGAAGCCAGCATAAAGAAAAATTGGCATAGCCAGAATAAATCACAACAGCCAGCCATGAAGCCAGGATCCCAGCATCTGGAAATGAGCATTAGGGATGGGGGACAACCTCCTAGGGCAGCAGCATATACAGGGGGCATTTAGCAATATCTCCCACCATCCAGCCTTGCTGGCAGGATTCTACGGCCAAGGGGAGAGTTCCATTTGAAGAAGGGAAAAATGAAAATATCTATGTGAATGGGTGGGGAAATTGCAGAGAGCCTGTGGTTGAACACAGACCTGTCCCACAGCTGCAGATCCAGAGACAGGGTGTCCCAGTCTATAGCACTGCAAGCCCTGCAGGTACAGGTGCATGTATAGGAGAGAGCAGACTGGTCTAAACTGGGCAGCAGAGCCTGGGAATGTGGGTTTAACTCCCCATTGATATCAATCACTCCCCTCCATACATGGTGAATTTTACTGGGGGGAAAAAAGTAGCTCCTAGGGTAGGTCCATTTGTTCCTGTTTTCACTCTCAGTGCAAACTGTGCCATGCAGGCAGGACCAAGGCACAGTGGTGTTAAACCCAGGTTTTTTGGGCCACCAGAACTACTCAGTGAGATGTTTCCCCCTTGTCAGACTGCTAGAGGTCCTTAACTGCCTTTGGACAAGGAAAGTTTTGGACTTTTGCCCAGCTGTGCCTCAAAGGTTCAAAGTGAAATATCTCCCCTTGGCTCCTTAGAAGTACCTGGGGAGTTAAGCTCCTCTTTGGGTACTCAGCTCCACGGGGCAGTGCTGTGAGTTAAGTGCCTAATGCCTTTGTAGTACCTTGGCTTCTGATACAGAGTCCTGGGAAAGACAGCTGTGTTTGCACTGGAATTAGGAAGGAGGTTTGTCATGCTCTCCATTCTGATGCTTGCAGGAACCAAGGACCAAGAAATAAAGCCAACACATAACAAATCCCAACACCCTCAGGAGAGCCCTGGGCATTGCACAAACACTCATCTCCCAGCCTTGGACCTCACCGACCTGCACCAGCACAGGCAAAATTCTACTGGTGCTGTTTTTCTGGAGTTCTTATTGCAGGATATTGGAGCTTTGTGCGTGGGGACAAAATGCAAGTGCATTGTGCTGCCAGAGGGGAACAGCCAGGCTGAGATGCCAGAGGAATGCAGGGCCAGGAGAGGCTGGATCCAGCCAGCAGAGCCACCATGACACGAATTTCTCCTGCAGGGATAGAGTTAATCTGAGTGTGCTAAATCCACCCCTTTCCCCTCTGAAACCTCTTGCATGGATCAGAGATTCTCAGGAAACTGCATAAAGCCAAGAAAGACTAGAGAAAGCATTCCTCATGAAAAGCCTGGCCCTCAGGAGCAGATGGGCTTCATTACTGCCCTGCTCTCAGCACCGGACCGGGTGGATTTATCTATCCTGATGGGTCACGGATGGAGGCTTCACGTCTTTTCCAAACACAGCAGGTCTGAGAGCTTCCAGCCTCTGTGTGCCAACATCCTGGCTGACAAGTGCTGCTGTACTTCGAATACTGGCTCCTCAAAAGGAGGAGGCTGCATCCTGGGCATCACAATACCATGACTGGGAAAATGAGCTGGGCAAAACTGCCCCATGGCAAAGGGAAGGGAAAGGAAGGGAAGGGAAAAATCAACACCATCTGAGGGTGGCTTAAATTTGTCATCCCTGCCTGTGCTTGCAGCCTTAGCCAGGGTAAAAGCAGCATCTCCCTCGTTATCTGGAAGGCTGAGGACATGTGTCAGCCAGCTGCAGGCATGACCCAGGCTCAGAGCATTCGCTGCCAAACCGCGCACACGTCCCAAGGCAGAGGCTGAATTTCAGCCTCCAAATACCTTTAAACAATGGGGAGGAACTGAGGCCTAAAATAGGCTCTTTCCTGTTCTGGAAAAAAAAATCCCTGGTTTTCAAAGGTCTGCTAATATTTAAGTGTGTATTTATCTCCATTCACACCAGGTCTAGGTGCAGTTGTAGGTTCAGGGACTAGAGCTCTGCGGGTCAAATCACTTATCAACTCTATAATAATTTGTATCCCTCTGAAGGGACCAATCTTTAGGCACAGAGATGGAGCTGAGGTTAGTAAGTTTGGAATAATGAGAAGCAAGAATTTCTCCAAGATCTGCTAGTCCTGAGGGGTGTTGGCTGGGCAACTGAAACCACCTGAGAACTGGCAGAGAGTGGTGGCAGTGGTGTCTTCCATACCCACCTTGGCATGTCAGAGGGCTAAGAAACACACAAAGATGGTGAGGCAGTTTCCTACCTGTGATATCTGCTATGTGTGTTGATGTGGCTTCAGGCATTGCTGCTCATCCTCCTGCAACACCCCAACCCTTCTCTGTCAGGAGAAAGAGCTGGAGAAGGCTTTATCAGAGCCCAAAGGAGATCCAGCTGGTCGATACAGGAGTAGATAAGGATGGAGAGCAGGTTCTTGATGCTTTCTCACTTTGAAAGCTTTCTGGAATAGCATCACAACCCTGGCATTTCTGGTATCTCTTATTGTGAAAGAGTCAGACCAAAGGCTGAGTAAGTCTCACCTGCAAAGCCCTGTGAGGTCCAACCTGCTGACAGCAGGTTGTGAAACAGCATGGGGAGTGCAGAAGCCACCATTGAGCAAGTGCTGCTAAAAAGGCCTATGAAACTATGGCTGGATGCTGCAAACAGACAGAACCAAAGCAGAAATAAAGGACCACTTTGAGATTGAGAGATTTTCCTTCCTTCTTATTGGAGAAAATCTGCTAGCTCTCCAGATGTCAATACAGTTTGTCTACCCACAGTTGCCCCAAAGACATACCATTGGGGTGGCCCCACAGACCAGATGAACATGGGGCCTTAGGACCTGCCACTCACCTCCCTCTACCTCCTTCACATGTTCCCCCTTCCCTCTATCCCACATCTGTACTTCCATAGTCATCCCACCTCCCCCACTGTTGCTAAAATCAGTGTGGTCCCCCTGAGAACAGCAGTGACCAAAGCTGTGATGTAGACAAGGAATGGCAGCCTCCAGTATGTCCTGCTGTGCCAGCCTAGATGTGCTGCCAGCAGAGTGAGATGAAATACCAGCCTGGGAGCCCTGCTGCGTGTTCTCACCTCAGTGCAGAAAATGTACAGTGTGCACAAGTCAGCACAGCTAACGCTTCTCCTACAGGGAACAGCAAAGAACATCAACTCAGAAGATGGATGACAATCATGCTGAGGCCAGACAGGATCTCCTGGAGGGCTGTGGGGTGACACCAGTACAGCCAAGGACTCCTGGGGGCCCCCATCACTCCCTGAGCCCAGCTGAGATGGTGTGAGGTTTTCCTGGGAGCTGAGCACACCTGCCCACGCCACCAGCCCAGGTGCAGGAGGTGTTGGGAGGTGTCTGCTCCAAGTAAAGCCCAGAACTACCCACTGTGGCCTGGTGTGGAAGGCCCAGTGGCCAGTGTGCTCAGCACCACTTCAACACCTCCCTGCAATGCAGACATCCTGCCCTTGGCCATGTGTCTATGAGCCTGGAGCAGGACAGCTGGTGGCCAACAGGACACACAGGTCACCACTGACTTGTGGTGTCTGCTCACTGGTACAGCCAGCAGGAAGGTAAGGCAACAAAAAACCACCAGGGCCACAAAGCCAGGGCACACTCCAGCACACAAGCCCACATCCCTGTGGAGCACCAAGACCTGTCCCACCCCTCTGGCAAACACACCCAGCCCATTCCTCCCTCCAGGAGCTACAACAGGGAATTCTGCCACTGACTTCAGTACAAACTAATTCAGCCCACCACCAAAATAACCAACTCAGTGGCATTTATTTCAGAGTTATTTCAGCACAGGCTGGTGTGTGGGTGTTCCTCAGGCAGAACAAGAAAGCCTTATTCCAGCGCAGCCATGGAGCTCAGCACAAACCACTCCAGTGCACAACTGCCCAGATGGAGCTGTAAGTGGGCAATGCAAAGAGAGCAGCTAATTCCTGCTCCCTGAGCTGAGCGAGCCCTTAGCATTCTCAAGCTTAAAGGTTTCTGGTTATATCATCTTTTTTTCCCTTTCCTTGTCATGGTCACAGGAAGGTTTGGTCTCTATGTGCCATTAGCAAGGATTAATTCAGCATGTTCCATGTAATGGACTGTCGGTGGCCTAGGGAAGGCAACCTGCTCAATCCTGCTAACGATGGAGAAAGGATCTGACTGCTCCTGGGGGAAACCCATAGCACTGCTCCTTTTTTTTCTAGCATTTTTCTTCATTATTAGAGAAAAAACAAATGACACCAGACAACCAGAACTCCAAATAACCCCCAGGCAGCCATCACTTTAAAGATGACATTTTCATTTGCAAATTGTTTACTTATTATTGTAACTTGTAACTTCTAAAATTCAAGTAATTTGCCTCAGTTTGTTTTCCTTTGGGATAAAAAATGAAAGCAATCTTTAGCTTGCTTCTTTCCTGTATATGGTAATGACCTTTCCCCTGCTAGTGTGAGTTTCTCACTGATCTGAAGAGGGAAGGAAAGACTGTAAGCAGAAAAATAATAAAGGAAAGAAATGGCACAAAAATGAAGGCTGGACCCAGGGAGACAGCTGTGTGGCTAGAAAACAAGCTGATGTTAGACAATATTGCTTTAACTCACCTCTTTTTTGGACCTAAAGGGGTAAATCTGCAGAGGGCATCCACACCCTCACAAATGCATTCCCACTGAGTGATAAACATTACTTGGTTCCAGCAGTTGGAGATCCCTACCCCAGACCTATCACCGTCTATGGAAACTTCCAAAAATCACACTTGCCCCACGTGAAAGAATAGATTTGCAGGGCATTGCATTTCCCAAAGCCTCAGTGGCCAGCATGTCTCGAGGTAGCATTCCAGACCCAAATTCCCTCCAGTGCCTCCTGAGACACCAGCACCATTACCATCACCTGGTTTGCTCTGACCCCACAGGAACTCTGTGTGAGCCTGGGTTGAGATCAGGTAAGCAATTAAAATCAACTAAGCACAGAAAGTTCTGCTGACTCAGACCAGCAGAATCTCTTTTTTGAAAACATGAGCCCTAGAAAGAAACATGTTTTCCAGTCAGATGCTAGAAAGCGTATCCAGTGTAAAACGCAATCATCTCTTCATTAGCACCCCTGGAGATTAAAGCTGATTCAGTGCTGCACTTTTAACTGAGCAGTCCCAACACTTAAATAAGATGCATAAATCATTTCCTTAAGAAAAGAAAAACTTACTGAGGAATACAATACTGATTATGGTCTTTTGGGATTTCTGAATTCATCTGACAAGTTTCACATGCTTGTCTAGAAAGAACAAATGCTTGCTGAAACCCAACTCCTTTTCAATCTTACTCAGCCAACAAGTTATGCCTTTCTTATTTTTAGGAAAAAAAAAAACACATTAAAGTAATGAAGCAGCCCCTGTAAAAGGAAAATCACATTTCATTTAGTCTACACTGATAAAGTTCCATTAACGTCTCAGTCAAGACTGTCTTCTGAATTTTAAGATGTAACTCTAAAGGCCCCATTGATGGATTGCTGCTGTACTCAGAAAAATATTAGTACATTGTTAAAACGGCAGGAATTACCCAATAACGTTACTTAGGAAAGAGGAACTAATTTCCCCAAAGGAGCAGAAAAAGGCAGGGAAATAAATTATCCCCCAGTACAAAACGGTTCAGATTTTAGTTCAGAATTGTTTCCCAACTCCAAAGAAATTTCCAAGAGCACACACTAGAGAAGTCCCTTGAGCCATTCAAAGAGATTCCCAGGGATTTTGAGCACTTGCGGGACAGAGCAGCTCCCCTTTCCCGTCCCCGGCACAGCCTCGGCAGGGCTGCACGGAGCCGAGCACAGCTCCGGGATCCACAGAGCTGGACACGGCTCCGTGCCCCGCGGGGACAGCGGACAGGACAGCCACAGAGAGAAGGGGTCTGCAGAAAAGAGAAATGGGAACAGCGGACAGAACAGTGACAGAGAGAAGGGGTCTGCAGAAAGGAGAAATGGGAACAGCGAACGGGACAGTGATAGAGAGAAGGGGTCTGCAGAAAGGAGAAATGGGAACAGCGAACGGGACAGTGACAGAGAGAAGGGGTCTGCAGAAAGGAGACACGGGGACACCGAACAGGACAGTGACAGAGAGAAAGCTTCTGCAGAAAGGAGACACGGGGACACCCGACAGGACAACAAAGTTTCTGCAGAAAGCAGACTCGGGTGTCACACGAACACCGCCGGGACGGCAGCGCCGCTCACCCCGCGGGCGAGCGCAGCGGCGAACTTCAATGGGCTCAGCCGAGGGATGTGCGACCGGCGAGCTCACCCAGTTCAGCTCTGCGGGGACCGCCCGACACCCGAGGGGCTCCAGGAGCGAGGAAGGGGCTGCCGGCCGTGCCCCGCTCCCGTCCCCGCCCGCCCGCCACCGCGGCCGCCGGGGCACCCTCCGAGATCGCGGACCCACCTGGGCTGAGGCTGCTCTGGAAGTAGAAGAGGACGAGCAGGAGCGAGCCGAGGCCGGCGGCCANTCACGGCTTTAGGACTCCCCCAGGGGAAAAGGGAGTCGCTGATGTGGTGGCAGGATCGGGAGTTTCCTGATGACACTGCTCGGCACGGTCTATACTTAGGAAGCATGACAAAGTTTCGTGGTCTTAAAATACACGTGGCCTTAAAATACACCTCATCTTTTTTTTCTTCTTTTTTTTTTTTTTTTTTTTTTTATTTTTTTTTCTATCCCCCCGCCCCCCACGTTTT
>VXBI01004729.1:1209552-1221412 GCA_013397375.1 Toxostoma redivivum
ATATTCTTTTGGCTACCCCCGGCCCTGCAGTCTTTTTACTGAAAGCAGTAATGCTTCTGACTAATTCCACCTCAAGCAATACATTTCTGTAGAAGGAGGACATAATTTTCTATTACTCTCGGCATGCTTTTGGAAAGTGAGAGCGCAAAGTTCTCTTCCTGCATCCTCTATCCCCCAGGCTCCGTAATCACAGGCAGAACCAGCCCAGAGCTTCTGTTGCCCCAGTTTTGAAATAGCAGCAATGCTTTTCACCCAGCTCTGTAAAACACTCGAGATCTACTCAAAGGCCACCTGCCAAATTAGCCAGGCCAAGAGCTGGATTCCACTGACAACACTCATTCACTGCTTCTCTTCAGCCCCAACACACTCATTTGATGAAAAAGAGGACAGCTCAAGGAGGAGCCACTGGGAATGACAAAGAGAGCAGGAGTATGTGCACATGCTGGGCTTTATTCTGCCCTCATTTAGGGCAGAGGAAACCAGGAGGAGAATCTCATTGTAGTGAAGAAAGCTGGAATGAAATAAGAACACACGCAGCACCTTGCAGGCTGCGTTGGGCTGTGAGCATGACATAAACAGCTCTTTGATGTCCCTGTTGGAAGCTCTGGAGAGGGGCAATAGAAACGAGACCACAACTGAGACCCTAATACCCCTCCTTGCAAGGGCACAGCAGTGTGTGCAGTAACAGCTGGAAGAGCCTGGGCAGCACAGCCCTGTGCCTGGTTGATATGTGCAGGGAGGGACTGTGACCCCAGCCCCTGGGGAGCAAGAGAGTGCTGGGGGAGCACTGCTGGCTGGCAATGCTCTGCAGATGCAGCCTGCTCTCTGTTGCAAATGGTGCAGCAATTTTGGCTCCTTGATGAGTGTGGAAAGACTTGGGGTCTGCCTCATATGTAAAAATGGGCTGATAGACCTAAGGGCAGCAAAAGGGATGTCTGGTACTGCTGTCCTTGGGGACAGAGTTCAATGACTGGAGGCATATCCAGCCTGTACAGTGGGAACCCCCTTGGAGTTGCTTTTCAGGAGCTGGAAGGAGTACTCAAGACTTGGTGAATTTTTCATTATTTGTATCTCCCAGTACCGAAACACCAGAAAATCTAGCTCAAGGCTCCCAGAGGAGCTAAGGAAAATAATCATCCCTTTTGCCCAGCTTCCCTGGGTTCAGCAGGAGGAATAAAAACAATAGAAATAACCAAACTTCACCCATAGTTGGAAATTCCCTTTAAAGAAAATACAGTAAAACGTCCCAGTAGAAACTCAGGCACTGAGCAGGACCTGTTGAGTCCTGCTGCCTGCTGTCTGTATTTCATCCCTGGGGGCAGGGCCAGGGCCATCTGTGAGCACATCACATATGCAGGGCTGGTTTCAGCAGCCCGAAGTGAACATGCTGCTCAGATCCACGGGGCTGAAAATGGCAGCACACAATGAGGATTTCATAGGATTCCAATGTGGACTCAGCAGCAAATGCTGCCTTTTTCAAAGGACAATTCCCTTTCAGAAGGAGAAAACCCCTTTTAGAAGGACAAACCCATTTTCCAGGGGGAAGAGGTACATTATAATAACAGCTGACTGCTGGCAATGGCACCAGCTGCTGGGAGGTCAGGCCTTTGCTGTTGCCTATCCTGAGTGTGTCAGACCTCCTGGTCACACATGCTGCTCCCTTGTACCATTCCCCTGCAGCCCCACTATGCAGAAAAGAGCAACCCCAGCCCATTAAGGCAGACAACAGTGACCAGTGCTTGCTTGAGAAGGTCACCACAGATGTATACTATAGAAGGGCACAAGATGAAGCTGTCAGAGTCTCAGATTAGGATCCCAAGCCTATTTCTAATGGAATCATCAGATTCAGTCTGCTTTGGAGAAGCCCTTCTCTCCCTCCCCAGGCACCACTGGTGGCTGGAGAGCAGCAGATGCACAAAGCACAAATGAAAATACAACTGCTCAGCAGCACACATGAAATGAATGTGGCAAGCACTGCTCCCCGGTGTCTTAATCTGTTGCTTTTCCAGGTTAATTGGAAGAACTGAGAAATGAGTATTTGCTGTGGAATGGCAATGGCTCCTTCCCTGACAGGCTGTGAACCCTTCGTGGAAGGGCCACCCTGTTCCCTGTCTGCACAGGGCCTCCCACCGTGTGGTTCAGACCATGGCTGGAGCTATTTATGACTGTTAATACCGGTAACCAAAAATAATGATCAAAAGGTGCTAAAAACATGCAGCAGAGGGAAATTATTTGTTACTGCCAAAGTCTGAACTATAACTGACTTGTAGGTGAAGAGGAAGTGCTGTTTGCCTGCAGAATGATGCTGAGCCTTTGATGCAGTGCATGCTTGATTCCCTCCCTGCTCATTAGTAGTGCTCGTTACTGTCTTCTCAGCAGGTTTCTGCCTCATGCTTTGCTTTTTCCCAGGACCTTGGTGCCACTGAGTGAGATTAACCCCGAGCTTTGGTCTGATGACCATGTTGAATAGAAATTAAACAGCGTCTAGTTTCTGCTGGAAACTCAGGAATCTCTCGTACTCCTCCCTGAGGCCTGGTTGTCCAGCCCCTGTGAAAAAAGAGAGCCTTTCTAGAGGATATTTTGACTTTGCACCCAGTTGTTTGACTCTGCAGCTGCAGAAGCGGTTTTCCTGGCCTCCTGCCGGTGACACTCCCATCTGCTGGTGGCCCGAGTGCACTGACAGTGCCACCACTGCTCTGGGTGTCACCGAGCAAAGGCTTGGCCAGGGATGTGGGGAATGGCACTGGGGCAGCACAGGCTTTCCTCAGACACCAGCAGCTGGGAGGTACTCCAGGGATGACCATGGGTATCTCCTCTCTGTTTCCTAAGAACTGCATTAGATATCCCCCTGCTTTTGGGAATTCCTTGGACCCCTGTGTATCCTGATACTCAATGCTGTGTTTTAAATTTTATGGCATCATTGTAATGTGCTGGCTGAGAGGGACCTTGCAAAGCCTCAGCCCATCCCCTACTTGGGCTTGTTCTGCAAGTTTCCCCAAGATGGACACCTAAGATCTTGCCAAGCAATCCTTTCCAGATTTACAAACCCTCAAAAATTTTTCCTAACACCTTATCCTTTTCAAAACAGGCACCCGTGACATTTTCCCCTGAAAGATAAGCAGAGCACCAGGTTCTGCTGAGAGCACCAAGCTGGAATACTTGCTTTCTCAACCAGTGCATTGATTTTCCATCATTTCTTTGCACCTGCAGAATGTGACTTTTCAAATATTATTTCATAAATGCACTAGTGTT
This sequence comes from Toxostoma redivivum, assembly GCA_013397375.1. NCBI lineage: Eukaryota > Metazoa > Chordata > Aves > Passeriformes > Mimidae > Toxostoma > Toxostoma redivivum. Next base: position 1,212,805 of record VXBI01004729.1, read on the forward strand.
TATGCTCACTTTGCACTGATATACAAGAACCTTACTTCACAGCAGCAGAGAACCATGCTGGGGTGGACTATTCACCATTGAGTGCTGGACTAAATATTGTCAAGGTCAGTATATAAAAGACACAGGTTGGATAAAAGGTAAAAATGAATTAAATACCTCTGGAGAGGTAACTGGAGATTACTATTTACATAGAATATAACAAGATGCTGGGTGTATCTCTTTTAAATCTGCAGCCAGATTTTGCCACTTGTTCAAAGTAGCACTGATGTATTGAGAAATCTCCTTGGTCTCAGAAGGACACAGCAGGGAGACAACAGCAGCCAACCCCAAAGACATTCTACACCCTGAGCAATCCCACTGATTTGGTGGGTATGACAGTGTACATTGGCCGAAGTTAATCAAGTTCTTATACCTCATCAGAAAAAATATGCTAAGGGTTAGAACAGTGCACACAGCATCTAATTCTGAGTAGTCAATATTGTAACCTGGCTAATTCCACAGCTTGTCAACCTTTCTGTTATCCCTTACCATATAAAAAACAAAAAGCTAATGACTTCCCAGGGACCCTTTTACAATTATATCCTATCACCTCAGAAATCTTCCTAAAGACCAAGGAACTAAAAACTGGGCTGTCTCTTCTCATTTTGACATGATGGCCTCTGTCAAAATATATTTCAAGGAAACATTCCTTTTACTTTCTTTCTGCCACAATTTAAAAATAAAATGAAACAAAAAGCAGCAGCTTTTTTCTTTTAAAAGCACCAGTGGTGATGGAAGCAAACCAAATTACAGGCTCTAAAGACAACCCTCTGTCTGCATCTACGGGAAATGCTGTTGGTAGGATGGTAGGATGGAAACCCTCATCAAACTTTTTATTCAGTGGTGGCAACTAGGGACTGTATTGTCTTTTGTACCAGGCATTTATATTTCATTAGTTTATATACTGTTCCCAGGTGGGAGCTTGCTTTCTAATGATGTCTGATTGAAGGGCTTGCCTGAGGAAGGGATGTGATTTACAGATACACACTGGAATGCCAATTGACCTTGGCACAATGATGGGAGTTGTGGAATTCCTTCAACAGCAAGAGCAGCAAACCTGTCAAGCCTCCCACAAGGAGCATGGTCAGGGTTTGCCTCCTGCTCTGCTGTTTCTTGCACACCCAGGGAAGAAAGCCACAGCTTTTGTCCCTGCTGCCCAAAGCAGCTCTGCCCTGCACCTCTGTACCAGTTGTGGTCAGGGTTGTACGAAGAGAAAGTGATGGCTGAGATGGGAACCAAGCAAGGACCTTGTATCCCAAGGAAACTCAGTCAATCTCTGCAGCAGAGCCCCAGCAGGGTTGTGCCCATCATGTGGCAGAGCACAGCAGCTCAATGCACAGCTGCTCTGGCTTGCCAGGGACCACAGCTCAGGGGGAGAGATGGAGCGGAGGAATTTGTGTGCTCTGTCACACAGATCTCCTGTGAGTGAGGCTTTGCATAGTGCAGGCATTCTCACATTCAGTGCTTGTTCTTATAGCCTGATTATGGTGGCTGGGAATGAGGAATTAGAGCATTTCAAGCACAAACAAAACCCCATGCATTTCTAGTGTCCTCTGGAGGTGGGAATTTTTCCCTCTTTTTCCTTAAGCTGTTGCTCCCTCCAAGGAAGGACTGTATCTGCAATATCACAAGGGCTCTATAGAAGTCTACTCAACCACAGAATGAACATACTGAGAAACTTATTTTTCTCCTTAAAACTGTGTTATAGGCAGGGACAGAGGTCCCATTTGTTCTTGTCCCTCTCACATCAGGGAAGCTTGAGTCTGTCCTTTCTCCCCTCAGCACCCCATGTCCTGACAACATAACCAGACCATCCTGAAATACATTGCTGACTCTACAGCAAAGCAGTCTGGCCCTGGGGAAAGAGAAAGATGAACAAAGATAACAGTATGGAATGACATTTTCAAAGAAACCTGTGTGACTTAGTACCATCCTCACTGACCACATCTACTTGAGGTTGTAGGTTCTTAAATACCTTTAGTACTGCTGATACATTCCCTCATGACTAAAAACAGAGCTTCTTGTTTACTGAAGGAGGTTAAAATAATCATCATCAGCTAAATACCATTAGTGAGGCTGTACCCTGTACATACTGCCACAAAGTCAAATTCAGGTTTGTTACTGCAATTTTAAGCATAGAGAAGTAATTGCATATGTCTGAACATGACAGGGCTGGTCAAATCCAATTCAAACAGCTTCTATTTCATGGAAACCCTGGCTGAAAAGGCATATAAATATTTTTAGTCCAGCTCTTCTTCATGATACTCTGCATTTTCACTATTCTAGGAAGCCTGAGATACTATTTTTATTTTGACTAAAATAATAAAGGCTTTTCTCCAATCCTCTGGGTGCCCTAATTGAATTACTTCTGCATTAGGAAAATTCCAGCCCTGCTAAAATCAGACAGCCACTGACCCATAATGTCTAGGAGGTCTATCAAGGAAGCATGGTGTCTGCCTCCAACAGAAACTATATCCAGAGGTGTCTTTTGCAAGAAGTTTAGTCCTGGAGAGGTACCAAATCAGATTAGTGTGGTATGGAGAAAGCCCATTCCAATTCTCTGAGCCACTGCAAAGAAAGCCAAGCCAGTTGGCCTCTCTTTTTACTAAAGAAATCTTTCAAACAAGCACCTCATCCCAGTGTCCACAGACAGAAAGGAGCAGGGCCTTGGATTTGCAGCTGGAGCTTTTATTACTACCACAGTCAATTCAGGAGAAGCAGCCCAAGGAGCCCTGCAGACTGCTAGCCAAACCCCTCAGATCAAAGGTTTTCAGGTGGTGCCTTGGCCTCTTCTTGCAGAGATTGGCCATGGAAGGATGGTTCCTGCTCTTCTGCACCATGGAACTGCAGCCTGTGAGTCCCACTCTCAGTTTCCAGATGCTCTCAGTTGCAGCCTGTCCCCTCTGTGACCCCCCTGGGGCAGGCAGCAGCATCCCAGCAGAGATGGGGTGGCTGCCTGAGCCTCTGGTGCTCTGCACTGCCCAGGGCATGGCCATGCTCCTCTCACAGCACTCAGCTTCTTGGGCTAGTGCTGCTGGCAGTGTTGAAGAACAGGCTGGCTGCTACCAAATCTATATGTTGATGGCAGCTAAGTCATGTACTTTTTAAATAGGCTGCTGCATTTCCAGCTGGTTGCAGTGAGACAGGCTCTACCCTTTTCAGTGTCATGAAAATAATCCACACACACACCCATGAGCCTGACCTTCTCTGAAGTTTCCCAGCAGTGAGAGGGGAAGAGAAAAAGCTACTTCTACCGATGTTCTCAGCAATAGAGTGATTTCAGCAAAGCCAAAGAGAATTCCAATTCCTCTCTCAGCTGAGGAAGACAGCACAGTCATATGCCTTGCCCAAACCCTCTTTCCAATGAACAGTGAAGCCAGTGTCACTGGGAAAAAAAAAAAAAAAAGGAAGAAAATGAAGTGAGTAGAGTGTTGGTGGTTTGCTTTTTTTTGGGTTTGTTTTTTTTTTTGGCTGCTATTTCTGTGGTTACAGCTACAGCTAAAAGCAGCAGTAGCAGGTTACAAGAGAAACTGAATATGCTACTGTGCAGAGGTTCAATTCAGTGAACTGGACAGATATAAATGGGCTTTTAAACTTCAGAAATTAACTTAAACAAAACACGATTATCTCTTTCAATGAGGGCATGTCCAGAGAGCACCAGCTGGACACAGTACAAGGTAGCTCAGGCGTATGTTGCAATGTTTAAAACCTGGAGCAATGAGAACTGCACTGAAGCTTGCTCTGTTTTATTTCCATTTGGTGTCCCAGAGCGAATGCAGTGAATGAGCTTGAACAAAGTGCCTCAGTCAGCCTCTCTGTGGCTTATGCCCTGAGATGCCCCTGGACCACAATTCTGTCCTGCAGTCCTCCAGAGGGCTCTCCCAAATGCAGGATGCGGGACTACAGCCACCCCCAACCTCCTGGTTTGAACAAAGCAAGACAGGGAATACCTAATAATAATTAGTGAGGGATTAAAAGCTTGCTGCTCAAATTGCAGGGGTGGCAGAGAATGCCCTGAATGAACTATGAATCTGTACTGTACTGCAACATGGATCTTATCCAAGATTGCATGGAGTGTGCAGGCTGAGGCTCCTTGTGCAGAGCTCCTCTTTGCACCACGAGGCTGGGGAGAGCCAGGGGCTGCTGCTGTGCCTCAGCCTTCTGCTGAAAGGGGGTCAAATCCCTCTGGGCTGAAAGCACCAGGCTCATGTCACATTTTAATGATGTCCACAGACCATGTGGAAAAGTTTCATGCTGCCCTGCAAAGCAGCTGAAACTGAGCTGTAAGATAATCAGTGAGAGGGAATCATGGTTAAACATTATCTAGAAATAGGGCTGACCCAGACTATAAACTCTGGCTCAATGCTAGGAAAAGATTAGGAATTAGGGGAAAAAATGTAGTAGAGGTCTGCTATTCTGACAGTTATCATCCACACTGCAGTGCAGTGTATATGATTTTACTGTTGTCCTGTACATTTTGTTCCCAGTTTTCTCCCCAGTCGTGTGTGTGTGTGTGTCTCAGAGCCTGTCAAGCAGCTGTGTGGTGTTTTACTGCCTGCTGGGTTAAACCACCACTACTGCCTTCTCCTATTCTGCTCCCATAGCTGTACTTTCTCTGGGCATTGGTTTGTAGCCAGCCAAACTATTCCTGCAGAGCCCAGCAGAGATTCATGGTGTTAAATCAGCCAAGTATGCAGTCAAGGCAAATGCTGACTTTCCATCTCCTCTCAGGATGTCCAGAGCTTGACAAAGTGGGCAAGACTCCATGGATCTCGTGAGCCTCTGTCTGCTACACAGGAATTTATGGCTGTGTGGTTGCTACAACTTCAGCTGAAGAACAGATATACTTAACTAGTTTTCCAATGAAATCTTCATTGGACAATGCAGAAGCCAAGAAAAGAAAACCAGTCTCAGATGAAATTTCTCAAATGTATTCTTCAATCAGTCTGGACTGCAGAGAGAAACTTGATCCTCAATCCCACTCTTTGTGACCAGGGTTAGGAGTAGCTGAATGACACAAATCAAAATTTCCTCCTTTTGATTGCAGAGACTCAAACACCTGCCCTGGCTTCGGAGTAGTCTGATCTGTGTCTGCATGTTGATGTTTGTGGGTGTGACAATGAAACTTTAAAAATTGCTATGAGAAAACTATGAAGGAGAAGGTATCAACCAACAACAGCATGGAACCTCTTCATGTCCTACCTTAATGTGTTGAATAATGACTGAATAAAGTAAAAATAAGTAACAGCTGAATGATTGCACAGAAATGCACATGGTATTGCTCAAAATATCAGCTTTTCCTGCATGGAGAATTAGTGCTAGCTCTATATGGATTTAGCCATCACAACTTTCCATCCACTCCAGCTTTTGAAACAATTAATCTCATGGAAGCCAGAGCAGGAAATCCTGCTGGGGAACCAAATGCTTTCGGTGAAAGATCCAACAGCAATGAAAACAAATGCACTTGACTTTCTGGGCTGTGCTTAGAGAAAGTCCCTGTTAGTTACAGTGACAGATGTGAATATTTCTGTTTTCCTACAGCAAGTCTTTCTTGTCAACTTTAAATCATACTAAGTGATATTAAGTACATATCATATTAACTAAGTGGTGGTGGGGGGATATTTTCTTAACTAGCTTCAGGTATCTGGTTTTCTCCTTGTCCAAAAAACCTCTTCCACCCACCTGCCCATAAGAACATTGGCTGTAAATCAATCAACAATCTGAAGAAACCAGAAGAAACTCATGTAACACAAGCATTTCTCAGGTGTTCAGTGTCCATACCCTCTCCAGATGCAGAAAGTGCAGAGAGGTTTTATCAAGTGGGAAATGTTCACAATGGCCAGACTCATACAAACAACTAAAGTCAGCCTATTTGCTGACTTCAGGGAGGGCAGAAATGTGCATCTGCACACTTAGGATGGATTTGTAAGGACCAGCTCTGCCACACTGAGGGGAAGGAGGTGTGAAACCTCAAGTGTATTTGATTGAAAGAGGGGACAGCAGGAAACTACTCAGCTTGGATGGTGGGATTGAGGACAGAAGCAGGGAAAGCAAGACTTCCAGGAGGCAGACTGTAACAGGAGGCAATGAAATGCACTATGATTTCACCATTTGTTTCATAGAAGCTCTCAGGACAACCCTGCCTGACACCAGAAATCATATCCAAGAAATGACAAGCTTAGAGTACAACACATCTGAGTGGTAGAATTTATTTTATGAAAGCGATAAAAATCTCCACCATAACCAAAGTAGTAAGAACAATGTCCAATATTGCATCTCTTTAGCCTTGGCCAAAGAACAGCTCAAACATTTTTGCTGATATTTAAAGCAAATTAGTCAGCAAGAAGCAGAAATTCTCTGCTTAGCAAGTTTCAACCCAAATAGTTGCAATTTGGCAAAACTATGAGCAGCTGAAGTGAATTATTGTTGCTAGAAGTGCTGGTCCATTTTAGCAATGGGTGGTGTACCTGCATCACTTGCCATATGCACAAAATTCAGTATTGCAAAGACAGAAATGAAGGCTTACACTGTTAATGACTAACACCTAAAATATTTTCAGGAAATCAGGGAAAGCAGCTTTTTCTTTGGAGTTAAGAGGTGGTAATTTCAACATCTCTTGCAGAGAAAACATTGGTTGCTGAATTTAAATTTTCACAGGTCAAAAAAATTTTTAAAAGCCTTCCAGGTGGTTTCTAGTCCATGCAGTTAACTGAGCCTGTGAATTTTGAGACTCCCTCAGATAGACATCTTGTTTTCCAAAGCCTTTTGGAAAGCCTATTAAAGATAAAATTAGAAGCATTTTATTATCTATTCCTACACAGAGACCAGGAATGGGAACAACAGGGGACACTGCTGGACAGAGGTGCTGTGTCTTCTCTACGTTAGAAACTTGGGGGTGAAAATGTGGGCATAGTTTGTGTAATACATGGACTAAGCTGTGTAGGAGAGTGAGGATGAAGAAGGAGGTGCTGGTAAGAGGTGCAGAAGGAGCACACAGTGGGTGCACCAGTCTATGAGCTGGATTGACACTTGCATAAGAAAAGTTCAGTATAATGACAGCATCCTGGCTCTTGAATATAAATTCTTCAGCCAGATTCTAGGGGAATATTTTTGCTATTACCTAAGCAAGACAGGTGAATTTTCAAAGTAAGTTGAAACATAAAGAACCCCAAAGACTCACTGGGATGAATGTTTGCTGGGCGATACCCTTTAGGATCAGAATTTTACTAAAGCACATCAAAACCATGGGCTTTAGTAGCACAAGTGTCTCATTAAGTAGTCCTCAAAAGCCACACCCAAAGGCAAGCTCTGTTCCCAGTTTACCACCCTGCATGTGTCCTGTGTAAAAGCAATGGGAAGCAGCTGGGGAATGCAGAACTTCCCAAAGCTGGCACAGGCAGAAGGAAAGTCCACAGGCCCAGGGGTGTCAGCAGTCTGCACATCACATTTCTGCTCTGGGAAGGGGATACTCAGTGATTCACAGCCAGCGGCAGCCCTGGGTGTGTGGTGCCACTATAGAAATACTTTGTTCAGAAGAGGCTGTGTTGCCAGACAAGTTCATGCCACGGGGAACATGACACATTTATAGCTCTTTATGGCAAAAAAGCAGGCATCCAAGTGGACAATGAATCTCCAAATCTTTGTAGGAGCCCCATAATTGTTTTTGTGGGCTGGTGGGGTGAGAACATGGGGCTCTATGCCCTACCAACCACAGGTTCCTTTCCATTTAACTCACTCTTTAACCAGTGAGACCTTCACTACAATTTTAAACCATCTGCTGCCTGTTTGCCTCTTTAACAAGGACTTCTAATCCATACTACCCTCTTCTAAACTTTAAAGGCATATCTCCAGATAAACTGAACATGGAAAAAGTAGAAAGTGAGCAAAGTCATTTGAAAAGAAAAACAGACTGCTTTTCAAAGACAGACAGACAGACAGACAGACAGACCAGAAAAGCATGGAACAGACTTCCCCTGGATACATGTTCCTACAATCCTTATATCAAGATGAAGTAACTGCCTATGATGGAAGAACAAGTCAATGGCAGAGCAAAACAAAACTGGGGTAACTTGATTCATAGCAGTTGACTTCAAAAAGTTGATTCCTCCTAATGTACATCCAAAGAAGTTTCTCTGAGGGACATGCAGGTTTGTTACACACCACCCTCCCTCTCCTGCCTCTGGGAAGACTGGTGGTGCAGCAGGCCATGTGCTCAGTGCTGAAGGTGTCTGAGGAAGAGCAGGTAGCACTTCTGGAGAGAGTTAGGTGTTATCAGGTGATCCCTGCCTGTCCTGAACATTTAGGGCACCAGTGGCCAGCTGCTGCAGGCAGACAAAAGGTTTCAAACACATGGTACAAAAGCAGCCCATGCTCTAACAGAGAGTCCCCCAAAATGGAACCCATGGGGAAATTCCTGTGCCACAAGCTGAATGCTGCCATCAAAAGCAAAGGGCTCTTGGCTTGTACAGAGCACCCACATCATGTGAGTATCAGGGACCTGGAGGGCTTTTCTGGCTGTTTTGCTGACCTTTCAGTATTAGTCCTAGGTTTTCTTTGTTCCTTTCAAGTT
>VXBI01004730.1:0-88044 GCA_013397375.1 Toxostoma redivivum
ATTATTCAACCCCCAACACTAACTTTGCAGGAAGCCTTTGATTTTGAATAAAAAAGTCACTATCACCACCAATTGGTGTGCTCATTCCTCTTGCACTTTCACATCCTAGTATTATAATTAAAACTTCCTTGTGACTAAGGAGTCTTTCTGGAAAACAATTGTCCATCCAACAAGCAATTAAGTTTTCTATTAACCTTAGCATGCATTTACAGCAAAGATCAGTTAAAGTAAGTAGTTTGTGACTGAATCTGAATCAAAGATTTTAACACCTGCAAAGATTCTACCTTGTTATTTAGGTCACACACAATAAAATACATGATGCTCTTGAACTTTCTTGCCCATCAGTTTGTCAGAGAATAAGCAAGCAAGAAAAGCCTTTAAAAATCAGTCCTAACATCTAACTAACTAGTCGTCTGCAGTTACTTGGCAAAAAAGTAGCCTGTCAAAATCAGCTTGTAGTCTCTTTTGTAAAGAGCTTTAAAAGATTTACAGGAGTTTTGCTGTGATGGATCTCAATGTAAATGTTCTTCAACCCTTTTTGTGTTTTCTTTCACAATGTAAGATCCTCTTCCCTTGACGTGGCTTTATTGCCTCTTGGATAAAAAATTGGTTTGGAGGTCTGTTTTATTACATTAAAGAAGTGTTCATGCATTAACATGAGTAATACTTCGACCAAATGGATCTATACCCTGCAGTCAAAGTGCAAACAACAGTGTGTATTGACAGAATATATCCAATAATTTATTTTCTCATTAAATCTAGCATGAAGTAGACAGGATAATTTGGTATCAGATTTAAACTTTCATGTTACTCTGGAAGTGTATAGATATTGACAATTTGTTTGGTTCTTTGAACATATACTTCCAAGGCAGAGTTGAAGAAGGTAATTACAATCCAAGTCTCTTTTCCTTTACCCACACACTAATTTAATTGAAATTAAGTAAGTACAACTTCATGAGATGGATCTATTTTCATTTCAATACTGCATTCTCCGAGGACACTAGAGGATATAAATCAACAGGAACTACTCACTAAAGAAATAGTAACTCCCTCTGGAAATGCTTCAGCTGCGTGCTCTCAGTCTTAGAACCTGAAAGAACAGGCATAAAGACCTTACAGATTTTTTGATTTGTATGTTCACTAGAATGTATAATGTTAAAAGATAAAATAAAACTCAGGGCAATGACTTTTTTTTTAACTACCGCTTGATATTTACAACAATCGAACAATACAAGGAAATACAAAGCTGAAAAGATTTCTTCTGACAGATTTTCTGTTGTCAGCTCATATAAGGTAGAAAGTAGCTGTGCACCAAATCTGAAAGGTGGATCTACTTGTTCATGTGCTCATCTGCATTTTTATCTTTCTAAATACCTTTATTAATCTGATATATTCCTTTGAACCTGCACTAGGACTTCTGTATTTTGATAACAAATAGAAGAAAAACCTGTGGAGTATTCCCAGTAAGTTGTATGGAGGAAAAAGATAAAAGTAATGCTATGTGCATTTGCAGGAAACTTAGGCCAGAAATATATTCCACTTTCATCCCTTTCTAGGGTGAGTGATCCCATTCCTCCCACCATAGGCTGTACCTCTGTTTGCTTGGCTGTTCTTCCTTTGGTGCCAGCCTCTGTTCTCCATGTAAGTGTGTGCCACAGACTGTCCACAGTTGTAGCTGGCTTTGTCCCAGACACTTTGGCATGCTGAGACTATTTCTTTATCTCATTCCTGCTGCTGAAAAACAAAACTGAGTGTTCTTTTGGGCAAGGATTTCAAGAGATGTAAATGGAGGCTGTACTTATTATCAGTTTCATCTGAATGGCATCAAAAAGACTGGCCTGGGAAAAGGAGTGTGTGATCATCCTACCCTGGCTATCAGAAGCAAAATTTTCGGTGTGGGAGCTTTGCTTATCTTGATTTTGCTAGTATGGCCTCTTCAGATGATTGATCTTTTCTAGCTGGGCTGAGCTGAAAGCCCTTTTGCCTTGACCTGAGATAAAATAACAAAGCTCTGAGCTCAGCAGACTGTGTTGCCCCACCTTGAAGAAGCACTAGAGACAGCCATAAAATTGCATGTCATTTGTTAGCCCAGCCTGGCCTCCTCCTCTGAGATGTTGCAGCATCAGCATCTGCTTAACTTGGGAATGGATGGTTCTTCAGCAACCCAGAAGCCAAGGTTGTTTTTTGATATTTTGGTTCTTATTTGATCTAACATAAATTTTGTCCCTAATTCACCCATGGAAGATGTTTTGAAAGGCACAAATGCAGACCTGCACTTAAGTCTTATGATTCAGGCTTCAGAAGTCCTGAGATTTAGAAACAAAGGAAGAGACAATTTCTGTCATGTTTTCTTAATTTCTTACATTCAAGGGCACACTAAATGTAGTTTTGTTAGAACTGAAATTAATATGGAAAACTGTTCACCTTATAACTCTCTTGCTTTGTTCTGTACTTTTTGTCATTTGGTTCCCATTGAAGGTAGTGGTGAGTGGACGAGATAATGCATGAAAGAGTATTTTTTACTAGACATGTGAATACAGAATAAAATACACTTTTCACGGTTTTCCATGTACATGAATCTCTAAAAGACTGAAAGACCTTACATAAGTTTCGGCTGATGAGACAAGCTCCCTGGTGACCCATTAGAGCTTGTTGTCCTTCAAAATGCATGAGTGCAGCCGCTGATCGTGGTCAAATGGCACTCGTGAATGGCTTTTTTCTTTAATTTCCAGTCACTTCCTTCTTTTTGCATTTTGCCTGTTATATGTAACAAACTAGTGTCATTGGCTTTCCTTAGTGGATAAGGGCATTTTTCTGATATTTTGTGTTGCCTCTATTTTCTCTCTGCATCTCATGGCTTTTTACAAAGCTTTTTTATAATCAGACAATGAATTATTTATATAGAACCAGTCTTGTCCTCTTGTTCTATACTTTATTTATTTTGTAATACTTAAAAATTGTTTTGGATAAATATATTTCCAACATATATAATCCAACAAAAAATTACAACCAGTGTCTATTGAAGGAAATGTATTGAATAGTCTCCTTTCTTTGTAGCTTTTTAAGAAAATACAAGTCCTCATGGAAGGAAAAACATTACACTGAATATTAATGTTTTATCCTTAATTACAAAGAGATTTTGCTTTAAAATAAAGTTGTAAAAATTAACCTTTACATTTTGGCTTCAATCATAAAACACAGATTGGATTCATTCCCCTCTTGGACAACAAGAGTCAATATACTCAAATTCCTACTGCTCCTATTAAACCTTCCCTTTATTGTTCAAATTAAATAAATCATTTGCCAATAAAACATAAAGAAAAATATATTTTCTAGTAAAAAATAATCCAAAGTAAGTGGATGAAGAAGAGAAGCCTGAGTACTATGTATTTATCAACATCAATCCTTCAGTTTCCAGATTTCTAGTAAGATGGCTTCTTCCTTCTGTCTGAAGAGCTCCTTCACAGGAGTGAACAGTGGTGCCATGATGGGGCTCAAGAATTAGAGACAGATATTGCAATACTTTCTATATTTCTTGAAGAGCTGAGCTCCCCTCAGCTTTTGCTTTTCTGGTAATGTGCCCAATTTGCTCCTTTTCCTTCACGGAAACTTAAAATAACTGCTGACAGTTTTAAACCTGAGGGCAGGTAGGTGACCTACAGATGAAAGCCACAGTGCTGAGAGCTCCTAATTCAAACAATGACGTTTTTTGTTCTTCACCTCACCTATTACTGTACAACATGGATAATAAGGAAAAAGCTGAGATCTTGGCACTGGCTCTGTAATTTCAATTTTTCAGTTCATTGCAAATAGGGCTGTGTTGCTCTTAAATAGCCAGGATTTCTTGAGTGTATTACTATTGGAAACTTACTGCATTTGATTTATAGCATTTCTGTAACAAAAAGCATTCCTGCCTCAGAAAGAAATAATCGGTCCAAATGAAATAAAATGCTGACATGCTTACAGTTAGGTATTGCCTAAGCAGAACATCCTGAAAAATGTTCTTTTATGAAGCTATTGCTTGTTTCTTTTTTTCCCTCTTCTGGAGAGTATGAGATTTTCATTACAAAATTACAAGTGGCACATGTTGTAGTAAGTCATATCTGCACTACAAGTATCTGTGCTAACCATAAACATGACCCAAGGCATATTAGTCAGCCATGAAGAATCACGTGCCAAATAAAGCCTGTCTGCAGGAGGACAGAAGATGCTTACTAGAATTCAGGGAGTGTCAGGAGTGGTCTCTGCTGCCACTGCCACCACTCCTCCAAAGGCATGTTAATTCAACAAGATGCAAAGAAAATAAATCTGTCATGTTCTTATGGTCAGAATCCAGGGAAGGGTAACAGATGATGACTGAAATGGTTTCCAAAAGCTTTGCTTTGTTTTAAGAGAAATTGTTGAATAGATACCAGGTTCATTGAAATTAAACTGAAAGGGTATTTTAACTTTCTCCTTATGTTTAGTTCCTCCTTTGATACTGCAGAAGCCCAGCAGATAATGGGCTGGTGTGTATGTCTCAAATGCTGATAGCTGGTTGTGTGCTTATAGTAGAAGATAACTTATACCAGTTTCCATGGCAAGTGTGTAATTTACTAATAAAACTCTATGTTTTGCAGATTCTCTGGCTTTTGTAATTTTTTTTCAAGTTGGCATCTACTAATCTCAAGGGCTCCCTTCTCCTTAAGGATGGGATATCACAGGATATGAGACATATCACTGTATAAGGAGCTGTTCCAAATATATCCATCTCTCAAAAATAAGTGGCTATGCAGCTTGGGGAAAAGAGCTTTCTGATCCTCTTGGATTTCAAAAAGAGAGTATACTCTTACTCAAACTTTGCTTACTAAAATCACTCAGATTTTGATCCACCTGGCCAGAGACAAAATATTGCAATTGAAGCTGATAGTGACACAGTGATCAACAAAGTCCTACAGTTTCACTGTAATGAGCATCCATTAGAATCACTGCTGAAGACTCACCTGTAAGGACTCAAAGGAAGTTGCTGTATCAGGTTCAAACCATATGTAATTCTAATTTATGTATTTTATTGCAAGTTCTTGTGTTGACCATTAAATCTAGTACTAATCATAGTACAAATGCAATGTGCTGTAATGGAAAAATAATTGTATTTTCATTTTTATTTCTCTTTCAAACCTATAACTTCTCTTGACAGTAATGTATGCCAAAGCTTTGCTGAAGTATCCTTCTTCTACAGAGCACAGCTTACCCAAAATAATAAAGGATTTGTCAATAGCATCAGGATCTCATAGAATGACTTAGATAACTCTAAAAATTATATTCCTAATATAAAATAACAAATACTTGCAAGAAATATGGATTTACGTATAAATGCTGCCTAGTAACTGGGAGTCTATATATATGCATTAAATAACCTAACAGAATTAGAAGATTACAAAGTTATCAATGACTCTGGTGTCTGCAAATTGATTCATTATATTAGTAACAAAGCCTGTAATTCACTTTGGGGGAAGAGAGATGGTCTTTGTGTGGGAGATTACAGTAAATAGTACTTTAGATCTTCTATTTTAATCATCCATAGAAGAATGGAAAAATGTACCCTGTGTTGTATTGTGTCATCATCTCCACAAGACTTAAAAACCACATTCCTAGAGCTCTTTTTAAAAGCATGAAGTGAAGGGAAATGTCATGTTTGATGAAAATGTATGATTAAGGCTGGGAGTTTATCTGGGAGACGCTGATTTTTTTCTCTCTGTTTTCTCATCTTTGCAATAGGGATGAAGAGAGGAGTTTGCTTTTCATTTCAGTGTTCTTGCTAGTGAGCATTTACCTGCTGGATGCCCTGATTTCCCCTCGGTGCAGGAGGTGCAGCCCACAGCCCCTGCAGTGGGGCTCCTGCCCCGGGGTACCACCTGCAGGGCCCTGACTGGGATGGGGCGAGGCGCTGTGCTCTCCTTGGATCACATGAACTGAAAATCCCTCCTGGCCCTCATCCCAGTGCCCTGAGGACCACGTTGGCTTTGCTGTATGGGGTTAGGAGAGCCATGCAGGGGCTTTCCTGGGGCAGGATTTCTGGGTGAAAGAAGCAGAGCAGAGAAGGTATGTTTTTAAATTACTTCCCCATGCCAGCATGCCTGTATTCCATAGGTCTTGCCAAAATGAGCTTTAAATAGTTCAGACAGTTTATACAGACTAATGAAATACGTCAGTGTTGATGCTGGCACTCGAGACACTTTGTTTCTAAAGGCTGTACGCTGAGATTGGAGCACTGCCATGACCCCAGCACTGGCCTGAAACTATGATGGTGGGTAATAAAGTGACAGCAGAAATAAGACAGGAGGAGCATCTACCTGGGAAAATGAGTCAAAACCTTGTCTTAGTCTACAGCATGATTAGAGGAGTTTCATGCTATCTGTCTTTAAGTTCCCACGACAGGGAAGGAGATGGAAAGCTGGTCTTGGTGTGGTCCAATGTGGCCATGGTGGACAGGTGAGCCCTCTTCAGGGGCATTTGGGGCAGTCAGGTCAGTGAGTGCATTTCTGCATTATTATAAAATCTGAAAGTGGCATTTTACTGTAAGTGTTTGATGAAAAAGAGAAGAGGGTTATCCCAGAGGTCAGCCTGAATTTGGGAATGACAGTGTCTCTCCTGCAAGCCTAAGAAATCAGAACAGCTTTGGCCAGGGACTTAGTTACCTGTGTTTAAATGAACTCCAACAATTTCTGAATTTCTGAAGTGTGCTCAAATATACATAGGATTTTTTTCTAAGACCATCTGTCTGGGTCACCATGAATATTTGGCTGCCTTTATTGTAGTGGTACTACATGTCACCTAATTTCGATGCTTATCCAAATGCTCTGGAACAGATCCCTCCTGCAAGGCTGGCTAAAAGCCACTCCTCCTGCTCTTATTTGCTCTAGTTGAGCCTGTGGTTGCAAATCTAAAATAAGCATTCTGAAACCAGCTTTTCTTTGATCTATAGTGAAGCACATCTCTTCAGGTTAGAGTCAAAGGCTGCATGTCAACTTGTAAAACACGAACAAATTGAAGTGTGACATCAGATTTCCAAGCAATACGGGTAAGGAAGACTGAATATACCAACCAGCCATTTGCTGGTTTTCTAGTGAAGGTCTTCCTTTACGAAGAACAGAACTTATTTTTGCTGATGTTGGTGCTTGGTGGTGTTTATTTGCAAGCAGCAGCAGCAGGGTTGTAAAGCCATCTGTTTACAAATCACAGTTTTTGACATGGGCTTAATCACTCAACTCAAGAATGCAGTAACAAACTGTTTACATTTCTGTGTCTGACAGAAATACGTGCTCCTTCCATTCCCTCACATTCCCTCCCTACTTGCTCAGCATCTCCTGTTTTACCAGAGTCTGTTCTACTAAAAATGCTCTAAAGCAGATCCCTTAGCATTTTGCTTGGGGACTCAGAGCAAGGTATTTGCTCTTAAAAGCATGTTATTTGTCACTGGCAGCTGTCAAGTTTACCAGATGCTTTTGAAACCTGGTTTTTGAGCTGACTCCGGTATTCTGGCACTGCAGATCTTGCAGAGCACACAGGTGCAGTGCCCATGTTTGCCCCTGCTCATTTAGCACTTTCAAAACCTGTGTGTGCTACATTTTGCACATTTCCCTGCATAGATGCACTTGGTGCAAATTCTTACATTATCTGGCTGCCTCTGGGTGTACAAAACAGGATGAGAGTCACAACAATTTCTGTGTTCTGATCCCCATGGCGAATTTTCTCCCAAAGAGTCACAGGTGCTTGCACCACTTGAGTCTCTCAGTGACAATGGGAGTAGCTACTGGCTTCACATCCCACATTCTGCTAGTTCCAAGATTTTCTGAAGTTTTTTTTACAAGTATATTTAGATTAGCCAGCGAGCATCTAACTCTACAAGCATGTTTCTACGGAAGCAAAGGGTTTCTTTTAGCGTGTCTGACAATGCGAAGATTTCATGGATTTTACACTCTGTGCCTTGTGTTGAAGCATACTCAAAAACCTGTCTATGCTGTCTGTCCAAAAAGTCTTAAAATTATATTTGGATTTACTTCAGGAACATACAACAATGTGGAATAATTTAACTGGATTTGACCCACTTGCCTGAAAGTGCCACTTGCATGGACTGACAATCAGCATTTTGATAATAGATCCTTTACTTGTATTAGTTTCCCTTCTCTCCTATTTATTGCCCTAAATTTCCTTCTCTTCTACCTAAAAGCTGAAGGAATCTTTTTTTGAAATAAGTAGTGACCAGATGACCACGAAGATGAATCTTAACACTTAGATGGAGGATGGAGATGTCTAGTCCAAGATCACTCTAGTCCAGCTGCCTCTAAAACCTGACTTAGTTCTCTTGATGTTAGTAATAATAGAGTTTAATCACACTGGTATCTCATAATACCTCCATTTAATTATTTTATGTTAACAGTAATAGTATTATACAGCTCCTTTACCAGAGCTATCACACTTTTAAATATGTGGAACTTCTCTGCAATTTAGTGAAAAATAAGTTTGAAATCTCAACAATCATAATTCTCTGAGAAAATGAAATATTTTGTCAGAAATGTTGTCCATCAGCCCAGACCATGACAAGCGACTTCAAAGCTCCCATCTGTGTTTCTCTTGACATTAACTAATTGTGAGTACAGTGATTTGTGTAACATTTGTTGTTTGATGGCACTGGATTACCAATCTGGCTGATTGGGTGAGCAGTGACATTGGCTTGGAGGGAAAATGCACAAGTGCTTTCACAGACACAAGCCAAAATAGAATTCAGTAAAATAACTCACAAGAAAAAAAAAATAAAAGAGAGAGAGAGAGAGAGAAAGCAAAGAAAAACTTCAGGTAGAATGAAGATAATGCAAAGAGGAAGACCCCTATATTTCTGGGGTCACCTAGTCTAGAAAGTATTATTCATTTGTGACAGAATCTATGTAGAAGCTTAGGAGGTGAAAAGACCAGAAAATACCTATTGTATGTGTCAATGTTTGCACCATTCAGTGTTGTTCCACAACAACAGACATTGTAATGGCTGTGTTATTTATGTCCTCCACAGCCCTGCTCCCTGCAAAACAAATGCTATCCTTGAGTAACCAGAATATTTGTACTGTAGGTCCACAGTAAGGATGGATAAAGACATTTAGTGCTTTAAAGAATATTTGAACTTTTAAGTTCAGAATTTCTTTAAACAGTTTAAAATAAAAATAATTGTTTTCTTATGCCTCAGACCATTAGTTAGGTTAAGAAAAAAATCTCTTTTAGATTAATTTATTTCCCAATGGACAAAATATGGGAAATGTCACCAAGAAAAATATCTTAATTAAATCAGTGATTTCATTGTATCAAGAATCTCCTGCTTTATCTGCTGTTTATGAATATTTTTCATTTTCAAGCTTTGGTTTCTCCCAGAGTCATTGTCAATGACTTGAGAAACTATTCTGTAGCAGAAGCACCAGCCTGCCTAGGCTCTCAAAGACCACAGAAGCAATGTGTGGCTTTCAAGTCTTATTGTTTTTACAGGTAGGAAATAGGTGAGGATTAGTAATAACCACTATGCACCTCTGGAAAAGCAACAGACAAAACAACCCTTCCTAAAAGGAGACCAACAAGTAAAGAAAAAAGCCAAACAGCTTAGAGGGATGGAAAAAGCCTGGGAACCTCTTTCTGTGGGCAGACACACTTCCAGCTCAGATGTTACAAAGGACTCTCTTGTTTGAACTATCAGAGAACTGGATCAAACAGCACAGTTGGAAGGAAGAAAAGGAACAGCAGGGCACAGCAGAAGATCAGATTTAGGCAAGAACAGAATTGTGATGATGCATCAATGAAATGTAGTAACTTAAAAAGGGATTGTCTGGTGAAGGAAAAGAAAGATAACCAGGCAGCACCACTTCAAAATCCTCCATAATCCTCTATGCTTCTCCATGTCCTGCCGGTAAGGATGTATGCTGCTTCCTACATGGTAAAAGCAGAAGATTATATTTTCTATCCCATATTTATATCTTGTGGTGACAGGCAGGGTCTTTGTGAATGTGGCACAGTCCCGAGGACACTCATGTCCCTGCCCAGCCTGCCCATGGCCTGGGATCCCACTCCAGCACAGCCCAGGGCCACCAGTCCCTGCTCCAGTGATGCTGTCAGGGGCTGCTCCCCAGTCCTGACACAGCCATGTCTGAACAAGAAAATGTGGGGTTTTTTCTGGTTCACTGAATGAATCACAGAACTCCTCTGGGCTTTGAGGGGGCCAGGACATGGCCCATGGCATAGTTCCAGTCATCTACTCTATGGTGTAGCAGGTGATCAATTAAGCTCAAAACCAATGAGGATTTTTAGCATCTTTTTTCCATAATGGATCCTTGCTTTTAAAAAGATGTTCTCTTGAAATAGACACAGCCTGAAGCATGCATCAAATATGTTTTTCCAGCTAATCTCCAGTATCTGATTGCTGATACTGTCAAAGATAATCCAATATATATTAGTTGTCTTTTTGATATGCCATGATAGGGGAGTTTTGTAATCTTTCCTCTATATACCTAAAAGGGGTATGTTTTTCACTACTGATTGAAATGCTCCCTGAATGCCAGAAATGCACTCATCAACATTTCAAGTGATGTATTTATCTGAAGTAGTTTCCTTCTGATAATTTCATTTGATGAATCAAAAACACAGCTTTCAAATCCCTGCAAACCAAGACAAGAATTTTTGGAGAACATTTATAAAAGCAATATTGGGGTCAGATAATCTAGCCTTGATTCCTAGTGGATGTTTTATTTTCTTTTGATGTTGACACCTTATAGCAGCCCATTCAAATCCAAAATCAACTTATTACAGTTCACTACCCAGCAAAAGATACACCTGTGATGCTTGTGTGAAGAATATGGCCATTTAATCCAGCTGGCTTCAGCACACAGGGACCACCATCAAGACTGCACAAAGGCAAAAATCTCTCAAAGCTTTTACCACCAAATTGTCAGCAAGAGAGTTGTCTTTTGTATTTTTTTTTTTTTGCCACTGGGAGCCAGCTTTTTTGTACAAAACTCAGTCTCTCCTTCCCCATGCTCTCAATCTTTTGCTTCCTCTCCCCTGCCATTGCTTCTACTCTGCTATATCTTAAAAACCAGCTTCCAGCATTTCCCACAGACTTTATTATACCAAAAGGAGGGAAAATAAACATTTAATCTAAAATATTTGATAGGTGCAGATAAATCTATGAATTTATTTGTAGTTTCCAGAAAAAATAAAATGCTTTGGATGGAGAATGAGCACTTGAAGACAGCAATCTTAGAATATTAAGCTAGAAATCTGAATTTACAGCCTGGCTTTCTGTAAACACAATTACTGAGATGTGCAGGTTGATTTTATTAACTTCCAAAAAACTTCAAGGCAGATGAAAACAAAAAGTAAGTGCCATGAATTATTCTAGAGATTTTTTCACTTAACATTGCTTAAAAACCTGACTAGCCCCCAGCAACTACTGATAAATTAAATTGTACTTAGAAAATGTTACAATATTCCTTCTAGCTGCTCTGTCAAAATAGATTTCAAGTTGCCAGGAAAGACAACCATTGCCCTTCCCACATACTCAGCCTTCATGTGCTGAAAACCAAAGGAAAAGGTTTTTTAAGTTTTCCTTGAAAAGAAGGAACTTCAAGAGCAACACTGTAGAGGAATTAGAAGAGCCCTGAACTGATGCTTTTTGTTATGAATTTTTCTCTCTCCAGCCTAGTCCTGTGTTGAAATGAAGCCATTTGTTTTCTCCACCAAGCCAAGCACAGACAGGATGCCACACACGCAGTCTGTGCTGAGGAATGTCTGTGCTGCTTTCATGTGCTTTCGATGCTGCCTTCCACGGGCTGCTAGATGTGGCTGTGATGCCAGCCCAAGGGTTTGCATTTCTCTTTCTGCCTCTGCCAGGTCTCCTGGGCTCTTCCCACAGCAGACTGGAGAATGAAGCAGCTGCCTGCACCCCTTCATGGTCAGGTGTCACCTTAGGGCAGGTTGCACTTGTTGGTGCCTGTTGTCCCATCAGCCTTTCCAGCCTTTCCACCCAGTGTCACTCATCTGAGTGGGCCTTTTGCACTTCAGGATACCCTTCCAAAAAATGCAACCCTTTCCTGCTCGGGAGCAGGGCAAGGGCTGAGCAGCCCCGTTGGTGCCATTAATGCCTCTGTCTAGCAAAGGATGCCACGCTGTGGGTCTGCTGCAGGCACATCGCCAGCTCCTGTCCCACCTCCCCTCGGGCACCAGAGCAGCACTGGAGTCTCAGTCAAATTAGGGATGCCAGAAAGGCATCTTTAGTTAGAAAAACATCTGGCAATTCACTATAAACATTTGTGTGCAAGAAAAATCATTGTTTACTGCTGCAAATCCTTCTGGGGGTCTGTGTTCTGGCTATGCAGTGGCAGTTCAGTCATGAGCCTGGAAATAATTAGTGGGATTATTTTTGGAAATGTCCAATTGTCTTATTATGCCAAGATTAAATGGGGTAACAGATGTAGTAATTAAAAATGAAAAAGTGACAGTTATTTTTGGATCAAATTGATACTATTAACTGACACGGTAGATGGGCTTTTAAAGCCAAAAATATATGCAGTAGCAGTCAGAATAGCTGTTATTTCCCTGCTGTTTGTGAAAGGCTTATGAATCATGTTCTACACCCAGCCAATGGCATACCTTTATTTCAGATGCTATTTAAATTACACCTAATTTAAATGAAGAGGTGGAACTAAGGAAATATCTGAAGGTTTTTTTCAGGCTTTGTCTGACATCAGAAGTCAGATGACTACATATCTTGATTTCCAGAAGAACATATGTAACTAATTAATAAAATAAACAGGAAATGCACCCTGTGTTGACCTGTAAAAAGACCATATTGAATTTATAGTTGCAATGTCAGACTTAATTTGTATTCCCATAAGATCAGTATTGAGGATGTACTTCTTTTGCTTTTTAATATTACGTGGTAGAAACCAGTCTCTTCTCACTGACCCATCATTTCCAGAGCATTGTATTAACATATATCATATTAGTAACAACACCAAATTTTTTCTCACTTAAAATGAGAACAGTAGGATTTTACTCTGTTTCTTACATATTCCTAAATATAGCCCTAGAAATAAAAATAATTTAAAACTCCCACAACTATTAAGGCAGACCCTACAACTAGGGACATTTTCTGGCTATAAGGATTTGACTGAGGACTGTGTATCTCTGAGCTCATTTGCACTAGACTCACTGCAAGCCTTAGATAAGTACATTAACTTTTAGAAAAGGTAATCATGATATTAATTTATCTCCGTCATCTATAATGCCAGGTAATGTAGTTTGGCAAGCATCACTTATAACTAGAATTATTCTCCCCTGGGAAGCTGTAAATGACTGCTCTTCATCCAAATATGTTTTGCCTCTATGCACAGAGACGCACAGGCTATCTTCCAGCTTAAATCAATATTGTGATCAACTCTGAATCCAATTAAAGCATATTTTCTTGGCATATCAGATGGTGAAGTAATGATGTTGCCCAACTCCAGTAGGACACCAGGGAGGTGCAGAAGATAGCTGGGGAGCCTGGACTGCACAGCCCCTCCTGGAGCTGTCAGGGTCACTTCATCAGCACTGGAGCGTGGTGGGCAATGCCTGTTTTGGCTGGAAGAGAGCCAGGTTCTGGGGATGAAAGCTTTCCTGGCACTAACATCAGAGAGTTGCAGCACTACAGATTTTCCTTGAGCAGAGACACAAGCAGGCATTGGGAATTTATTGTGGAGCCTTTGCAGTCTCCACTGGGGGAAATCTGCTGCAGATCAAGCCCTTGACTTTCCTAGCCATTCTCTGCTCTTACAGATCCACTGGAGTAGAGATGCTCTGCTTCTGCAGTGGCTGCTTCCCCTGCCCACACTTTGGCAGGGCTGCTTGACTTAAATATTTATTGGACATTTAGTCTAATGTCCACTACTTGGGAAATGTCTCATATGATGGGTGTTAAAGTAAAGGTCAATTTTTTTTTTGCAAGGAGCTGACCTAAAAAAAGCAATGTCCAGCTGTTCATTGCTGAGAACACACATTTATGACATTCCCCTCAGAATGACATTTCTGCAGTACAGTACTTCAAGTGAGGTGTATCCCTTGGAAATTGCAAGGCAGCTCAACTAATTTACTTTGAAAAGTAGACAGTAAATGAGAATTTCTTTTTGATAAACACTTGAAAATTTTCTATCTGGATGGAACACTTGTGATACAAGAATGAATACTTGATGTCTCCTTCAGGATGGATTGGAGAAGCCCAGTTAGAAAGTTTGCATAGAAATCAATCATTTCCAATTCCACATAAACACTCTTATGAATTCTGTGTTCTGCAAAATCAGGGGAGTAAGCATATTTGTTACCATTAGTCACACACACAGTACTCTGCAATATTATCTATGATTTTTTGTGCCAGAGCAATAGCTTCAGCTCAAAATGCAGATCACGCACCACAGACTTTATTTATGGCCTTTATCCCTGCTTCCCTGCAAACAGCAGGGCTGGACGGACAAAATGTTGAAAGAAGTATCAGAAATCTCTGGAAGGCTTAGGAGAGCAGCTAGAGTCTTTTTTCTGGAAATCCTCTTATGCCTATGTTTCCACATTGTAATGGGTTTTTTAAAAAGTGTCTGAAGTCCAATTTTCAGGGGTAAATGGCTGGAGTATGTTATTGTACAGCTGTACTAGCAGCATTAACTGAGCAAGTCCCAAAGTATATGCAGCCAAAGTGAGTAGGGAGGCATTTCAGTGTCATATGCTGAAGGAGGGTCTGGCACCTGACATTTTATCTTAACTATCTGTCCCATGCTCTACAGCTCACCTTCAAAAATCACCTGACAAAGGAAAAAAGTGTGACTCTGAGATTTAAACAAAATGGTCAAAGCTTGATTTTGTACTGTTTTGTACATCCTGTGATGATCTATGGCTCTCCAGAAGAATGATAAAGTTGCTTTGATATGTGGCCTTCCTTGAGAAGAAGAGCTTTACTCCAATTTTGTTTCCCTGGTGTAGAACATAAATCATTGCATGGCCTACAAGGTGAGTCCTCCAAGCAGACTTGTCCTCTCTTTCTGCCATTCTGTTTAAAGCCCCTTTCACAGCTTAAGCTGTGAATTAAATCTAGGGCAGGACTGCTGCAAAAGGTGGATGTCTCAGGGAGCTGAACCACAGCTGTGTGCTGCAGGCCATCCCGAGTTCCTGATGTGCACACAGCACTTTGCCAGGCACTCAAAGGTACACGTTTCAGAGGCTTGTTTCCCAATTTCCTCAGAGTAGAAATTATAATGGTGTTTTTTAAAGATATCTGTGTCTCTAGACATTGCCTACATTGCCTTTCTTATAATTATAGATCTGTAATTATGTACTTAATGATGACACCCCCTCTGTCTAATGATAAATATATTTTTCCATAATAGCACTTAAGCATCGCATATTTACTAATCAAAAGGAGATTTGCAGTGCAAGTGAAGATTTACAAATTAATTATACCATATCTTCAATTATACCATAAATAATCTGGATAATTTCCCAATAAATTATATTAGAGCTCTTGTAAAGGCACTTACCCTGGGTGCCTGCAATGGCCAACATCTTGTGCTTACTCTGACAGTGTAAGAAATCCAAAGTGCTAAGTTTTCATTACTACTGCCTCTGAAGTAGCTGCAGTGCACTTAAAATAGATGTACAATTCATGAAAATGAATCATTAAAAGGCATTCAGTTGAATTGTGCCTGGCAGATGTTGTCACAAACATTGCTGAAATACTTAAACACTTCTTCCAGCAAGTGACGATGGGAATTATGCCATATCCAGGGAAGTAATGCTTTTCATGCTAATGCAAGAAAGGCTTCATAAACAACCTCATGGAGCTCTGCTGCAGAGTTAGGAGGGTGCTCCTTCCTCACCTGTTGGATAGCTCTTGGTCAAGGCTATATCATCCTACCCATGGTGATACCACACCTCAGCCCTGGAAAAATGAGAAGTTGCAAGCAGAAGGAGGCAGAGGCCAGCCTGGCCTGAGCTGATCTCCATCCCCTGGGCTTTGTGTGCAGCCCTCCCTGCTCACCCAGGGGGTTGGTGCACAGGGATCATCTGCCTCTCTCACCTAGAACCAGCTGGATAGGGTTCAATTTTAGCCACACAAAACTGAGTGGGGCAGAGGAGGAAATCCTGGACAGCAGTAAAGAATGGCTTGGTTTAAGATGGCCAATGCCTTGAAACTAAGGTTTTGAAAAACATGGGAATTTTCTGCATCCTTCCTGCTGAAGAGCTGGGTCAACTCCAAAAAATGCTTTGGCAAGTATTGTAATTGGATGATATGCAATGGCATGTTTGCATCATCTCCTTGGGTGCAGACATTTTTTTAAGAGGACTTGATCATGGGCAGGCTCTCCAACACACAGTTGTAAGCTTGATTGAACCCTAATTTTGGTGAGTTCATTTCAGTGTTTGAACATGTCAGGTCCACACCAGATTCTTCTTCATGTCCCACATGGTAAAAGCCTCAGCTATCTCTCTGTGATCCAGGGAAAGCACACTGATGGGCAATTCCACCCACATGACACAAAAATTAATTTTAATTTTTTTCCCCTCATTAATGTTTCCCCAAATAAGACTAGTGTGTGTAGGAGTAAGTTGGAGGCTTATTTTAACTTCTGGAGGAAAATGGCCTTAGCAATTCCTCAGCAATTGAATAAAGCATCTGGTCTCCCAGCTTACCTGGGATTTGAATAAGATCCGTGCTAATGCTGATGGCTTAAAAGCACACAGCACCTAAACATACTTTGACAGATGATTTTTTTTTCTGCATGTAACTGAAAGAAGAGCATCCTGGTAGAGGAGTTTATCAGTTCCAGCCTAGCTAATGAGCTTAGTCTTCTTTCTGTGCTGTTGAAATTATACGAAAGTGCCTGCCTGAAGGAGGCATATTGATGAAATTTTACTTCAACGCCGAGCACTGAGAAGCTTAATCACTTGGATCTCTCACCCACTGCAGGGTCTGCCTGAAGGCCAGGCTCTTTGCTGCTCTCAGCTCAGCTCTCAGCACCTGCTGATCTATGGCAGCCTGGTGGGTTAGCCAGGGAAGCACTGAGTGGTTGGGCTACCCAAAATATTTGTCCTTGCATCATCCATGCATGATGGGGAGCTGACCTCTGAACTGACCATCTCTCTCATGATGGATACCCTCTGTGGCTGAATCTCTCTATGTTCATGTGACTTCAAAGATCCAATTGTTCTTGTTATGACATCAGTCATTCCTTCTGCCTCTGGGTTAGTAAGTTTTCTGAGGACTTGGAAACACTCCTCATCTGACATTTTCTATTGTAGCAATTCAGAACGTGGACACCCTACCTTGCAGTATTTAACACTATTAATTTTGTCCATTTCTGGTGCACAAATGGTAAGAGACGTTCTATAATACATCATCTCTAAGCAGTGTAACCAGTGCTTCACAGATCCTTTGCACTTTGTTTTCCTTCTGAAAGGAAGGATGAAAGGTCTGCTCTGTTTCCTGGGTTATGAATCTCTGCAGAGCATATCTCAGTAACTCCCTAAAGCTTTCTTTCTTCTCAGAGTTATTGCTGCCATGCTCTTTTACATAACACCTTTCAAAAGCAGGTTTTTTCTGCATGAGCACATAGTCCTGTGTCCCATCACCCTCCTCCATGGTTTCACTAATATCCACCAACATGACATTGCTTTTTGAAAGCTCTCTGGGACCTGGCAGCTTGTGCCTACATGAGATGTGTCTCTGGGCTCATTGCACATGTCTGATTGCCACAGCTGCTGGTGGGACACAGCTCTGGGTAAACCCAAGTCCCCACGGTAAATCCACATCTAATGGGGCAGCCAAGGCTTGATATCAGCAAGGCAGCATTTGCTTTCTCTCTTCTTACCTGTGGGCATGTCTTGCCTGAAGCCCCTTCTGAAGGTGAGAGGTTGAAATTGTGGCAGCCTGGAAACATTTGAGGAGTAAGAAAATGTGATGCCACAAAATGGCTCTTTCATTGTATTGCTGAGTACACATTAACCTAATTTAAAAATGCCAGTACTGCATATGTCATTTATGATGATATCATTTTGCTTTTTAACTGAGCCCTTCTTTCCTTGTAAAGCTGGCAGTAAGGATATCTGCTGAAGGATTGATTAGTGTCTTGAGCCTATCAAGACAAGCAACTCATCTATTTATGTTAAAAGATTGAAAAGTTCCTCTCATTATTGAAACTCTGTAACTGAGTTCTCCAGAGAACAAATGAATTAGTGAGCACTTGTATTTTCCTGAACAAAAAAAAATAGCAAAGATTTTAAGAGACAGTATTTTCTTTCTGGGTTTTGTTGTTGCTGTTGTTTTGTTTGTTTTTCAGGGAAGGACATATATTTTCACCAATTTTAGTCAAGAAAAAACATGAAGGTGTTAGAGACTTCAAAGTCACTCCTGTAGGAACAACTAACTCTTTAGAGGGCTGGAACACAAGGCAGCACCCTGGGATATATTCTGGTTTCAGGAAAATTTGCTGGTTGCTGTTACCAGCATAACAAAGAGCCCTAAATCATTGTTCCTGTGCCTTATGTAATAGCACATCAAGTTTTGCTTTGCAGTTCAGAGTCCTAACTAATTGATATAAATTAATAATACCACAACTTCATTTCCATGTGAGGGCCAACTTAATATTGTTTATGATTTTGTAAGAAAACTGACGTCCATGTTTTACAGTTGCCCCATTACTTGTTTTTGGTGGTATTCACCACTATGTGAAAGCCCCAGCTCCAAATTCCTGTTCTTCCCTAGCAAACACTTGCAGATGAAGCGTGTTCTTTCTCCTTGTTGAGAGCCAGAGCACACATTTGGCTTGCTCAGCATCTGGTTGCTGGTGCCAGAGGAACAAACCCCTCCAGAGAGAGGGGAGGATGCATCAGGGCTGGAGACCCACTGGCCAGCCTGGTGGAGAACACATATTAGCCAAGTGTGCAAACAGTTCAGAGCAGGGGCTGCTATTTCATGACTTGCATTAAGCCTAGAATGTAATTACCACTGAACAAATAGCACTAACAATAACAGTGTACTGCTGTACTGATAGCTTTATGCTTCTCTTTGCATTGTGTTGCACTGTAGACCTTACCCTGGTTTTAAACCATGAACCCTGGTTATTAAAACACACAGAGAGGAATTATACCCTCCTACATGGTCTATGCTGCAAACAGGGTGACTGCCCCAGGTGCCTCAGTAATGGCATTGTGCAACACACAAATGCCTTTAATCATCCCAGAGCTGCACCCACAGCGTCTTGTTTAGACTACTTAAAATAACCTATCCAAATTATGAATCTTTGCATAAGAAATTATATGTGTTTCAAAACACAATGAGACACATTCTGCACAAAGGTTGGTTGGGAAGTGGGAGTGAGCCTCTGTGCAAGAGGCAATTCAGCAGAGAGCTCACATTGTCTTTAACACTGCAATTAACCTAAAACATTGTCCTTGTAAATAAAAAGATTTGCAGTGTGGCCACTGCTGTGGAAAGCTTGTGATGAAACATTTAGGACAGTGCTTTCTGAAAGCGACTAATTTTCAGAAGGCATGTCAAAGTTTCATGGGGGACTAATTTAATCTCAGATGATGAATGATTTTATTTTTATGTTGGGCTTTAACAAGGCTGGATGAATGTGGGGTTGCTTAACGAGTGTGCGCCGAGGGCCGCCTGAATCACAGCATTTGGAGAGCTGCTTCCCTCCAGCTGAGCACATCGTGTCAGCCTTATCGGGGCTCTGAGCCTCATGCTGCCTTCACAGCTGAACCCAAATGTAGGGAAACCTGGCAATTATGAGAGAACTTCACAACCAGCAGCACAGCTCTTGGTTAAATCCTCATTAACTACCTCTACCCTGCTCCTGGCCCAGTCTCTCCAGGAACAGACTAATCACACTGAGAGGAAAATAAAAAGAAGCAGAGATGTGCTTTTGTGACGTGCTGGTTGTATTTTTTGTATTGCCAGGTTGTCCTCGCACCCCACAGAACTTGCTCAGCTGTGGGGGGAAGTGTGGTGGTGGGAATTTGCAGGGACAGTCCAAGGTGCAGCCACAGCACAGCTGCTGCTGACACCCCCCCACTGCTCCTGCACTTTCATCATTGTGCTGTGAAAGATCTGCTCTTCCAGCCTGATCTAAAAGTTCAGGAAAGAAAAAAAAGTTTTCATGTAAAATTGCAGGAAAGACAGTGATGTGGGGTGATGTACAAGCCAAAAGACAGTACTATGGATCCCTTTTCTTGGGATCAGATGAAGACTACATAGAAAATTCATGCATGTCGTATTTCTCCATCCAACAAACAATGACAATTTAATCATGGTCTGCAGTGAGTGGCTGGATCTCAACACAAGCCTATCCCCCAAACCTGAGCCCAGGACTGCCTATGCTGCACAGCTGCCTGGCAGTGTGAGCACAGACATAGCAGAACCTCATCCTTCTCTTTCTTCTGATCCTTTTCAGCAGGTGGAGCACTTTTTCAACAGCAGAAGTGTTACCCAGAAGCTGCAAGGAGCATCAACCTGGCTCAGGGCAGGATGAAGCTGGCCCTGCCAATCTGCCTTGCTCAGGGTCAGCCACCGTGGCATGGGGTGCAAAGTGGAGCCTCTCCCCCAGGGCTGTGCAGGAGAGCATGGGACACGTCCTGCTCAGACCCCCATGCTGACACTGCGCTGCTTGCACTGGGAAAGGGCACAACACACCACGATGGTGCTGGGAAGGGAAGGGGCAAATGCATTGCACCAGCTCTGGAGTCACAAGTTTGCAGAGCAGAGGAATGGTGGCTCTTTTGCATGCTGTGAATTTCCAGCACTGCTTCAGTTGTGCTGGGAACACAAATATTTTTCTGTTGTGCCTGTGCCAAATCAGTTACAGCATCCAGCAGCTGTGCTGGTGTGTTTTGACTGAAGAGACACCACTTGATGTCAGCATAAAGTAATTCATTATCAACACATTCACCCAAATTCACATTTAGAATCTTCAGAAATTATTACCATTATATTAAGCTACATGTTTAAAGCTTTGCAGCTAATTAATATGCACTGATTAATATGCAGCCCAGACTCAGCCTCAGGTATTGGGAAAGTTTCTGATATAATAAAGCTACAAGCAGAGTGACAGGGACATATTACCTCACCAGATGGCACAGTTCGTTAAAACAAATCAATGCATTTCTAAGAGTGTTCTAATCTCCACTTGAAACACATTTTAATTTAAAATTGAGGGATATTTACATAAAACAGGTTCTGAGAACACATATTTCACAAGTTAGATAAAGGCAGTTCTGTTTTAAGGCAATAGAAGGTGGGAAATCATTAACTAATAAAAAACATTCTCAATGATGGAATTTCAAGCATAACGGTTGTTTGTGAGGAATTTAGATTGTTATGGAAAGCTTTCCTCTGGAGGGTGACAGTACAGTCTGTGTTCAAGAGTCATCAGCACAACTGAGGTACAGAACTGTGTGAATAACAATTAATCTGATTGGAAAACAAACATTTTATTTTGGAAGACTGAATCCTTTAGGGTTTTATTAAACTTTATAGGTCACCCTTGGAATGGAAACACTGTTCTGTAATGAGATCCTGAATATACTGGAAAATAAAGAAGACAAAATGTATTTTTTAGGATTATAATCTGATTAGGTCAGTTGTTGTCTGTAAAAAGGAATTAGCATGTCTTGATAAATTCACTGTTGGAAGTAAAAACATGTTGCTGGATCTCTGGATGTCGTGGAAGTAGGTAACAAACTCAAAGGGGGATGTAGGCGGTTTCTCTGATTCTCTCCTGCATTTTTCAATCCAATCCTTGGGTTTCTACCCTTTTTTTTTATTTACTAATCTGAGGCCATTTTAAATCAATATAGGTGCCTAAATCTTTGTTGCTCCATGACCCAGGAAGGATGACCAGACATCAGCATCACATTCTGGCTCTCCACACCTCTGTCAGGAGACTCAGGCAGTCAGCCCTGCCTGCACTGGGAACATCACCTGTTCTGCTGGGCTGGCATCCCAACCCTGCAGTATCTCCTGCAGCCTTTCCCACAGCTCCGTGTCTCTCCAATAGAGAAACAGGGAGGATGACAGAGATAATGCCTTTTCTTCCAAAAAGGAGGAAGAAGGTGGTCATGATGATGTTGAGTGACAATGTGAAAGATGTGGGAGAAGGTCTGTTTTCCAGCCTGCCCAGAGTTTGCTGGGCTGTCACCTCTGTTCAGCTCTGATATTTTGGCTTGCTATGCATACAAAGTTTGCCACTGATGTCCTCCCTCTGTTCTCACACAAAAGGCGAGAAACTTCTTCTTGCCTCATTGTTTTTTCATTTCTTTCTCCATTTCCCCTCACCTCCCATGTTTCATGCTTCAGCTGCCCATCTCTTAGAGTAAGAGCTATCTTGACTGTTTCTGACATCTTTGACTTTCATGGGAGACCTTTAGCACCTTCATACTACAGAAAAGAAGAAGAGTGAGTGTTTTCTACTGTTTTGCTGAGAGGCAAACCATATGAGACACAGTTAAGAAATATTTTGATGCAGAAACCTTTTTCACTGTAGATAAATTGCAATATTTTATGTTCTCCACAAAGAAACAATGAACAGAAGGGTAATTCAAAGAGCTGACATTGCCATCCTGAAGCCTTTCTTGTGGAAAGACACAGCTCCTTAAGAGAAATTGTAGTGACCAGGAGGAGTCAGAAGAACTTAACCAACCTCTACTTCCATCAATATTATGTGCAATTGGAAAAGATTAATGGTAGAATCTTAACATCATTGACAGGGGTCTCACTGAGCGAGAGCAGATCTGAGCTTTGCACTTGGTTCCTTGATTAGTTCCTGACATTTTTTAAAACATGAAATATAAAATACATTAACAGTCTTTGACTGGAGCCAGAAACAGTCAGAAATTCAGAGATAAATGGTATTTTGGAGACAAGCAAGGTGTTGCCACTTACTGAATAACACAGGTAACTTTTTACTGCAGCTCGCCTTTATGACCTCCTCTTCCTCCAGCAACTCAGCATCTTGGCTGTACTAAACCCACTTTTCATTTTTAAAATATTTCTTACATATTTTTATGCTTTTTCTCAAATATTTAGATTCAGAATCAGAACATTCATATGCTGGCCACACTTTGCTTCTTTGAGAAGTTATGCTCAGTTACCATTATTTTTTGACCTGGACAATAGGCAGATATCCCAAACATCTGCAGTTCATGGGCCTCATAAAACTCATCTATTTTGAAAGACAGTGAAAGAAAAAGAAAAGCCTAAACCAAAGCAGGTGAGTTCAAAGGTAGCTCACCTGTTATCAGCTCAACCCTTCTCTTAGTCTGCTCACATCAGTCGCACAAGCTATACGTGTTTAAATAAAACATGGGCAAGTATTCACAGTCAGGTATATCCAACAAATTCACTTTCCCATATTCTCAGTAGTTCTTATAAGCATCAAAAGGAAAAAAACACCTATTTAGTGTGCTTTAAAAGCAACTTGGGATTTAGAAACCCTTCCTCTCTGCTCTCTTTTTTCTCTATTCTTTACATCTGAAAAAAAACAAGTCACAAAAACCCCAGAAAATAAATTATCAAAAAGTGAGATAAGGTATTAAGTTTATTCAGGAGCTCAGAATTATTTCAGAGAGCTGCTTTTCTTTCCTATCAAATGCATATGTATAAGTTTTAAGTCAATATGTTTTGCTAGCACTGTTAAGCTGGAAAGCTGCCTGCTATCCCTTGTAGCTAAACGCCAGGTAAATAAACAACCAACTGGCTTAAGCAAATAAAGTCAATAGTGTTTGTGGGCAGGTAGTTTTGTTCAGCATGTGGCATATAAATGTTTATTAATGCTGTTAACCTGGAGAAATGCTGAGGTAAAGGAAGAGATTACAGCAAATGTACAGATTAAAACAGAAACTTTTGTCAAAAACAATGTTCATAAAAGCAAATAGTAAACAACCACATGAGTTCACTGAAGCCAAATGCTCCTATTTAGTAAATGAAATGCTTCATTAATCCTCCCTGACAGAAGTAATGCTTGGAATGGAGAACAGATCCAAGAGAAAATATTTTTCGCAGTCACATCCCATGAGTGCCTGGCAGCCTGGGCAGGAATCACAGCTGCTCCCAGGTGAGGAGGGGTACAGTGAAGGCAGCCCCTCGCAGCTCTTGCTCTTGTAACTCCTGCCTGCTGCCAAAATATTTGGGGCTGGTAACAGAGCAACTGGAAGAGCTATCAGTTGTGTGGGTTGCTGTGATCAATAGCTGCCTTAGAGATGCTCCTGGTCCCTGAGTGCTGTGCACCAGCTGTGATCCAGATGCCAAAAATGTGTCATGACACAGTTGTCCCCATGCTGTGTCCTACACTAAGACACTTACCACTGTTGCACTTGCTTTGAGAGTTGCCCAGAAGCAAAGCACATGGTGGTGGTAAATCCCTGTACTTCAAGTGAGCCCTCCAGCACTGGGTGCCTTTCTGCAGGAGCACTTGGAGGTCTGTGACCATCTGCATGTCTCATCTTTACCCTAAAACAATATCTTTCAATTTGTCAGGATTAGGTCTTGAGACACATGTGGCCTATGCAGTTGGATTAATCTTCTCTAACATCCCAGCATGATGGAGGTGCCAGGCATAGGATAGTACTTTGATAGAAATCCATCCACACCTGGCACTGCTGTCTGAAGGTGCATCTCATCAGCTGAGCCTCAGCTGTGGCACTGCTCTGGTGTTTGCAGGCCATGTCCAGCTCTAGTGCTAGGAGCAACACCCTCCTTTTTCTTTAGCAAACAGCTTTACACAGCATTGGCTTGGCCTCCCTACCTTGGACTTCTCGGCTTGCCCAGAGCATCACAACATCCCTGGATGAAGCCTAAGGCACTCCCTGCACACCATCTGGCTCAGAAGGCTAAGGCATGGCTTGCCACCATCATCACAGTAATGTCTTCCCATTTGTCGGAGTCTAAGACATCCCTTTGGCAGTCCAGAGTTGCTGAGACCCTGGAATGATGCCCAAAACATCTGTGGGTTTGATTATAGCCCTTGAAACAAATTACCAGCTTTATATGAGAACTTAAAGTCACAGAAGTTTAAGTAGTGTTATCATAAAGTGAAAATATAGATTCTAGGATTTTTGGGAATAGGGATTTTAGAACACAATATGGAGGAAAAAGCACGTGTTTGGTCTTTCTTTGTTCTTCTTCTTCGTCTCCATTTTCTATTGTGGAGTTGGCACTTTTGGATTGGTTTAGAGTAGAAGTTCACTGTCTAACATAGATGATAGTAATTGGGAAATAATTGTAAACATAATGTATGTAGTTTTTAGTATAAAAAGATAATACCGCCCTGAAGGGGCAGAGAGTGTGCCATGGCTGCCCTGCAAGACAGACCTTGCTGGGCTGAGAGAAAATATTGTAGATAAGGAAATAATAAACAACCTTGAAACCGAGAAAACTAAAGAGCTCAGATTTATTCCACCTCAGGCACACGAACTGCCAGACAAGAACTTTTACACATCTCGGGGAAAAAAACAAAACAGATTCTGAGACCCATTGAATTGCTCATCAGCTTCCCAGATGCTCTGCCTCAAGATGCTTCATGTCCTCTCATATGAGCTAGAGGACAAAGAACTGCCTCAAATGAGGCAGTCCATGGCACCTATGAAAGAACTCATGGTGTGGCAAACTCTCTCTTCTCTCTTCTGCTTGGTGCTTGTCAGGGCATCTTGTCTTCAGGGCTATTGTCCCTTTGTGAAGTTAGATTGAAAGTGAGCAGATGGTCTGGTAGTGTCTGGGGTGGGAAAATGACATGCACAAAGCCTGCATTAGAAATATCAAGCTTAAAATAGATGGGCTCAAAGCCAAGATACTCCTTTGCACACACTTCTTCCCCAGGGCAGAGGAGGAAAGTGCAGAGATGTGACAGATGCCAGTCACTTTGCTTCATGTATTTCTGGAAGCAGATTAGATACTGCAATGAGAACAACAAAGAACTTGAACTAAATATTTAAGTCTTCTACCTTCCTGGGAGATGGGCCAAGGGAACACCATAAGGAAAGATCTGGGATGAGAACAGGCCACACACCTTCCCTTTTGTCAGCATGGAAAGCATGGGGTGTTTCTGTACTGAAGATGCAAGATCAGCAATGAGTTGCTCTCCTAGCACAGGGAGCTTTAGGAGAAAAAATGTCAAAAAATGAGCAGACAAAGGAGTGCTGAACTATTGGCTGAAAAATGGATCAGAGTAAGTTGTTTCAAGGAGACAGCTCAACTGAGGATCCCAGGGAAAAAAGGTTTTAAAAAGTAAGGTGAGGAAAGAAAGAAAGTTTGAAAGATAGCTGTGATCCAGATCACTGGGAGAAGCTGGGGAGAGGAGCTGCAGACCCCATCTTTAACCAGCAGCTGGTCAAGCTCCTGCCCACACTGTGGTGTGTTATGGTGTCTCAAAGCAAACATGGAAATGTCAGGAGAATGCTTTTCTTTTTGGTTAAGGGAGTTTGGGTAGATTCACTGACTTCTTACACATTTTGTACAGGGGAGTGAAAAGTAATATAGGTCCCACCAGAAACCTTGGTGCCAGTGCTGAATTTGCAGCACATGAGAGCTAATGCCATATGGCAGCTGAGGTTCATCTTGAGCTTGCAGTATTTTGGGGGTGAAGAGAACGCTGAGCTGGTCAGTGCTGCAGGATCTGAGTTGCACTGAGTCCCTCTGAGTCTGGCAGCTACATTTTTTACTTTGTGCTGCAACATGCAAAGAGACTTTGCTTTGCCTTCTGATGTTTATCTTAATTTTACATGCATTCACAACTCACAGGAGAAAATGACAAATTGAGAAAATATTTGTTTACACAAAAGCCAAGAGACTGTTGCAGCAGACAGCCAGACAAACACAGTGTAAGTGCCAAAGTCTGAGCTTTTCTATACAGTGTGCCACGTACATGATCAGTTTTACCTGCCTAAAGGACAGCAGGAAATTCAGTACATATGCTGCCATAATCAATGCAGTGTCTGCACAAGGATTACATGTTGCATCCCACTGCAGGTTTTTGGAACACCACCCAAAAGGGAGGCTGAAATCATCAGCCACATTTGATTTGGCCACACCAACTGAATCTAAACAAATTGAAAAATGACCTGCTTGTAACACTTTGATGTATACAGCAGAAAATAACTCTGAAATAGCTGCTTATGTTCAGTGCAGAAAGATTTATTTCTGATCTCTGAGCTTGAGCAGCAGATGTAAATAGAAACACCTGTAAACCATTACCTGTCATGCCCCACTGCCCCCATGTGAAAAAACAAGAATAGGCATTGCTTGGAGTGGAGTTGGTCTAGTAAATGATGAGGAAAATTGAATGTTTTCTCTCAAAAAGCAGCAAATAAAGAGGAGCTGCTACATGTGAAATGATGTTTGCCTGAAAGGTCCCAGTTTTTGACAAAATGCCCGTGAGTCTAGCATTTGCTTTCTCTCCTGTGGTGCAACATGAGCCGCTTTACCTTTTAATTCTTACTTCAAGAGGGATTTTGGTGGTGAAACAAACTGACCTATTTTACAAATGGCTCAAAAGGCTCTGCACTGATGTATAGCCAAAATGGAGGAGAGCTCTGTATAGTACTGTGGCTGTCTTTTTACTTAATTGTTATCAATTTAAGTTTGGGGGGATATTTTGTTTGTTTTGTATTTAATAATGGATTTTGCTGTCATGATATTATATATTCCATGTAAATCCCTGAAAAAGCAGACCTTAAAAATGTTTGCTTGTAATACCAAGTTATTTAGGCCCATGGTTTGCTACCAGTAACTGGCAGTGTGATTTCCAAACATGGACAATGCCAAGGTTCCCTGGTCCATGCCATCCTAGCTCTCCTAGACAAACACAGCACAGCACATCTTGCCTGAAGCATTTCTCTGATTCCACTATGACTTTAGCCCAGTTTCCTAAGAAAACAAAACCATCTAAACATGACCTCTATCTTTCCCTCTCCTCTTTTCTCTCAACTCCTGAGCCCATTGACAGGTTTAGCCTCCATGAGACAGAGGGCTGGAAGCCTCAAAGATCAATTTTCCCTGTGGATTCTGGGCAAACTTGTGGGAAGGTGTTTACAGAGCCTTTTAAAAAGACAGCTTTTAGTGCTTCCACTGAGGAAAGAGATCAGAAGACTTTAGTATTTCCCATTGCTTGCCAGCCCCTAGATGATCAAGCAGTAAGTGCAAGGCCCCAGATTTAGTTTGGACTAACCACAGCCCATGTTCTGTCCTGCCAAGTGGGAATGCCACAGACAACAAGAGAGGAATGGGGGTTACTTATGGAAGACGGATGTTCAGGTGACAAAGGAACTGTATCAATAGGACAATATGTCCTACTGGCTTGGCTGCCCACAAATCTGCTTTTCAGGATGTTTTTAAATTTTCTGTCTCATATTTCTCTAAGTCCCTGCAGGCAGCAGTTGGTCCTTGGAAGATGTGATGACAAGGAGAGAGCTCTTCAGTACCTATAGAGAATGTAGAAGTGAAAACACACCTCCCAGGATTACACCCTGGGCTGAAAGGAATTGTAAAAGTACTGTTCCCACATTCACACTGGCTACTGGAAAGAGAGTACAAGTACAGGATCCTGCCCTGGCAGTCTATAAAAGCAGAAGGAAAAGAATAAGCCCTGAGGGGGAAAGTCAGGAACTCCCGGTGCCTGGGAGCTCTGTGGTTATCCATGAGGGAATGGTCTGCATGGTCAGCACATGGTTTCACAGAAATCTCCTCCTGAGGGATTGCCAGGATCTGGCTAGGAAAGACAAGCTGTTGTTGTTGGCATATTGCTGTACCTTGGTGCTGTCACCAGCAGCTCTCCATCATTCAATAGCCCCTCTGCTCCACACCAGGCTACTCCAGTCC
The DNA here is from genome assembly GCA_013397375.1 of Toxostoma redivivum. Taxonomy (NCBI): domain Eukaryota; kingdom Metazoa; phylum Chordata; class Aves; order Passeriformes; family Mimidae; genus Toxostoma; species Toxostoma redivivum. Next base: position 28,910 of record VXBI01004730.1, read on the forward strand.
ATTAGCAGAGTGCCTGGCATTTGCTGCCATATGCCTGTCCTTTTCTTCTGGCTTATATATAAGCCCTCTTGACCTCAACACTGGTGTGACGTATAGACAAGTTATACAAAATCTCCCCAAGTGCATTTTTGCAGATCACAGGTACCCTATATTTAATAGTCTAATATTTGAAGACAGTGGCTGGGTTCAACATGGGGTCAGTTCTCCTTTGACGGGATTACATTTTATGCCCTTCTGCTGCCTCCCTAAATAAGAATTCACATATTTCTTGTTTGAATGCTTTGTTTTTGTTATGAAATGTAGAAAAAAGCAAGACCCAAAGTGGTCTCAGCGCATAAGACTGAGTGCATGATGCTTCCATCATGTTGTGCCGCCAGATCGTAGAGTGGAAACTCAGGCACTGCAATTGTGTAACTTTGTTAACTGCTAATTTCAATTTTAAAATCTTGTTCTTTAATGTGGTATACAGTGAAATAGTCTTAGTACTGTGTGCATTATCTGAAATACCTTCAGATATTTTAAGATGTTTTCCACAGTAAACTTGTATTTAGACAGCACAACAATGCCCAGTCTGAGTATGCTGAAGATGAGGCTTATCTTGTCCCTTTTCAGTGCTGTTCAAACTGTGTGACTGAGCACAGAGAAAAAAAAAATGTCAAGAAGGGTTCCAAAATGGAGTTGGGAAATGTTGATGCTTTTAGGGTCTCAGATGGATCCTCAGACTTCTTAAAACGGTCTCTGAGCTCCCAAAGCTGTTGGACCACAGCCCAAAAGAACCACCAAAACAAGGCTCCTTATCAAGATGCCTTTATTTACTCAGGTAACTCTATGAAACATTGGGAAAAAAAGCATGTACATAATTAATTCCCAAGTGCATTTGGGATGTGTGGTCCTGTCAAAGCAGGACTAAACCACCTCCCTGTCTGCTCCTGCAGGAGCAGATTTGATCCCTGGCACTGGCAAGCTGGTATATGAATTTTACAGATCCATGAGAATAAATTGATCTTAGTAATTTCTCACCAGTTTCCCACCAAAACAAAAGTACTTAAATTATTTGAGTGTCAAGCAGTCAAATGCTGTATCTCAGACACAGCTATTCCAGGAGAAAATTAGAAGCACAGAGGAGCAAACAATATGCCAGGGAAGCTGTGATTGCAGTGTGATCTGAAGGATAACTTTAGTAATGCAAGTGTTTCTTTACTGGATGACTCATGGAAGGAAGCAGGGGCTGGAGCTGCTGAAAAAAGAGCCTGCTCCTTGGGAACATGAGTGAAGGTCAAGGATCAACTGTGCAAAACCAACTTTTTGTTTGACGTTAATAATCTGTAGGAAATGGATGGAGTGAGAGCAAATGTCAGCTCCAGTAATGACTATGTAACTTTGGGACTGTATAGAAAAGTGATAGCTCAGCTCACATACTGCTGGTGGAAATAATGGGGAAAGGTGAGCTGAGGATTCAAACCTTGCTTTAATGTTTTCTTTTGAGTTTCTCTGTGAATTCTGATTTATCAAAGGGACAGGAAGCAATTTTTAATATTTAACTCTCTTTATATATAGCACATAGGCATTTATATGCATATATTTATTGTATATATACAGTATATATATACCATATATATACTATATAGACTTTTTTTACCATAGCGTTTTGTCTGTGCAACAGCTTTCCAAAGCTGTACAAGAAACATCATCTTACTGTCTGTCACTTATTGAATTTTAAAAAGCATAAATATCTAATAGTTTTTAATGTTAAGATCCAACTGGCATGTTATAATATTCAATTCAAGACATAAACATGTTATAATAGTATACATATTATATAAGAATATATGTTCATAATATACATATTATATAAGAATATGTGTTCAATTGTTAGATTTTACACATACCACTCAGACCCACCTTACACATATTTTTTCAGTGGTTATTTTCAGAGTACCTTCTTCCAATAACAGTTTGTTGAAGCCTCATTCCTTCTGTCTCTTGCCAAAATAGCAGCAAGTTTAATTTTGTTTCTCTCCCAAATTGTGGCTCAGCTGGCAGTGTGTAAACCCAGCAGACTGCTCTACATTTGTGACTGTGCTCTTTCCTTCCAGACGAGGGGTGCCAGCTCTGTAAATTCAGAGGCCAGATCACATTCTGGCAGAAGGTCAGAGTATTAGGGGAAAAGAATGTAATATGTAATTCTTCTGCCTGTTATTTTGAATTTGGTGGCATTTATTTTTAAATGGAAGCTTGCTGGCTATTTTTTTTGGCACGACTACCAGCTATGATACAGCTCTGCTTTGCATTGATGAAAGGAATATTGGTTCCCCAGCCAGCCTGCTCGTGGTTTGCAGTCCTGTGTTGGAAAGATTTCCTGATACCAACCTCAAATGCCACCTCCTCTTGCAGGTCCATGGCTCTTTGTCCCACTTATAGCAAACGTGAAAGTCTCAACTGGGAAATCTCCAAGTTGAAAACAACTGGGAGCTGGAGTGCTGGGGGAAAGTATTTTTCATATACTTGCCTTGTTTTCTTACTTCCCCAGACATTCACTTCGGTGCTGTCAGAGATATGATCCTGGCAGGCAAAATTTTAGTCTGATGAAGTACAGATATTTTAAGGACACAAAATCCAGTTTATTGCGTTTTTCTTCACAACAGCCTTTTCTGTCCTCGAGGAGTGTTACTGATTCTCCTCTCCTCCTGGCTATACAATTCCAATTTATTCAATTTTCCTTTCAAGGACAGAACCTCAGACCTCTCATCGTCATCCTCTTAACTCCTCCTTGTCTGTACCATGTCTTCCTGGGGACACAGTGCTCAAGGATATAGAAGCAAAGTGTGTTTATGACTCTAGGGAGGAGACATTTTTGTACTAGTAGCAAGGCATGTCACAAAAGTGACAAGTTTGGATGTTGGGAGGAAAGGAGTCTCAAAATACTCAAATATATTTGGTTAAGCCAACCTTGGAAAGACTGGAACAGTGGTCCTGTATCCAACTTGCACTGTGTGCACTATTTGAGTTGCCTGATTGAGTTGGTTAGGCCAACCAACGTGAGTATTTTTGTGCTCTGTACCACACAGCATTGTCTCTCTATATCTTTACAACATGATCTGCTTGGCTCTTGCCAAACAGTTTAGTGGAGGGACAGGACTGGATACAACAAAATAGATTAAATAGACTGTGAGTTGCTGGGGTAGAAGTGATTTTCCAAAGGACATTTTACAGCTGTGCTGTTTCCTTTGAACTTAATTGATTTTTTATTTAATTACAAGGTATCCTTTTTCTCTTAAAATCTGCCTTCTTATCTTCTTGAAAGTTTTATAAATTTTTCAATAACTGTTGGACCAATATGGAGTATAGAAGTGCTTCCTTTGGCTCCCTTATTCTAAGGTAAGTGGAACACTAGAAATTTCAGGGGTAAACACAGTTCTGCCTAAGACAGTAATGTCCCAGACTAAAGAAGTAGATCTCATAGAGGATGAGACTGTGGAGATCACAGTCTTGTGTTCCAGACATGTGGGACAATGCCAGACTGGGTTCGAGTCATTTGAATTTTGGATCTGTGAGATAAAAGCCTTTGCCTTAGTAGGAGGCAAAAGCCTAAAAAGTAGTGCAAGGAAGAAGGGAATATATGCCAATTTATCAAGTGAATGCAGAGAAACTTGACCATCAAATAGTTTATACCCAACTGGCAATGAGGCCAGAGGAATCAGTTTAATCTGTTGACAGAAAAGCTGTGTATGATGTAGTAGATGATACAATTCTCATTATTTTTTTCAACAGTTTTAGAGAGTTCCAAACATGTTTACAAAAATGCTGTTTGGTTTCTGCAATGTATTCTGTAAGCTTTGAAGCAAATTTCTTTACAAGTCTTTTCTCTTGCTATGTAGTCTCTGAATTGTATGACTTCCATCATGATTCTTGAAATAAACATGACATGAAAATAAATTTAAATTTTAACCTTCATTCTTGTTCCTACACTTCTGAGAGGTTCTATGAAGATTTGAAGATAATTTTAAATGTTCTTCAAAAAAGCAGAGCTTTTATTATCTCTGTCTACTGCTAGATGCCATGGAAAATCCTTAGAAATATGAAACATAACACAAAAAACCCACTCAGCCACCATCTAATCAAATGAGTATATTCATAACAACAGAATACCATTAAAATGCAGGCAGAAAAATTCTCAGTACTCTTATTCTGCATTTCTTTTTGTTACTTTAAGTCTTCACGTAGGGAGTAATGGAAGTGAGCTGAATAATGAATACAGTTAATACAGTCTCAAGGAGTCTCAATTTCTTTCTCTTGAGCTGAGCTGAAGGTCAAATAACTTCAGTATAGTAGAAAGCACCAAGATGGTCCTTTTCAGACTCTTTTAATGACTACAATTTAATGGTGACAAGGAATAATAATGGTTAAGGAGATGAGATATTTTAAAGCTTTAGTTTGCTTTCAGCAAAATAAGAGAATAATGCATTTCAGTTCCTTGAGCTAATGACAATAAAATAATCACTTTGCTAGTTTTAGGTGGTGCAGTGAATAGCTCAAATCAGAAGCAGAGACAACTGGTTTTTCCTTAATGAGTTTATCCCACTGATGAATGAAGACAAGTCAAATGATGCAGTCATTTCTCCATTAACTGGGTAATCATGGCTTGTTACTGAATTTAATCAATGGGTATTTCCATATATCTAGATCCTGCTGTGTAACCCTGCCCTGAGCTGTACAGTTCCTGGGGAATGATTTTGCTGGGTATGAGTGCAAGTCAGCAAGAACACTGCCCAGGGAGACCTGCAGTGGAAATGTACACCCAGAAAATAGAGGTGCTTATCTATTTTTTAATATATGTACTCATAATGTTATGTATGCATATAACAGTTATAACTAATGACTGTGCCTAGCAGCTGGATCTAGAGGGCAAAGGCTAAAGAAGATTACTTTGTTCACAGAATCACAGAATGGGTAAGATTGGAAAGGACCACAGTGGGTCATCTGGTCCAACCTCCCTGCTCAAGCAGGATCATTCCAGAGCACATTGCACAGGATTGCATCCAGAGAGCTCTTAAATATCTCCAGTGGGGAAGACTCCACAGCCTCTCTAGGCACTCTCTTCCACTACATGGTCACTGCACAGTAAAGTTCTTCCTCATATTCAGTTGCAACTTCCTGTGCATCAGTTTGTGCCTCTTGCCTCTTGTTCCTTGACACCGTCAAGAAGAGCCTGGCTTCATCCTCTTGACACCTTCCCTTCCAAGTCCCTTACATATTTGATTATTCCTCCTTTGTAGTATCCTTTTAGAAGACAGCCTGGAAAATTATTCCAGGCCCCAGTCTTTCAGCTCTGTTCTCTGAACCGTTTCTCAGGGTGATAAGCTGTTTCAGCTGAAGGCCAAGAAAGTCTTTCCCAGGAAAGATAAATTGGTCAAAAACAGAGAGGAATTAATAATAAAGACACCTGTTTGCTGTTAACAGACCCTGGGAATGAGGTGTCTTCTCTTTGGACCAATCATCTTTACTCTGTTCTCGTTGTTGCGAGTCGTGCTATTTAAGCAGTGAGTTTTTGAATAAACTTCATCTTCTTGTCTTCTCCTTCATCTCGAGAATGACCGTGTGACTGTCTCTTTACTCTGCTGCAACTAAAGGGTTAACACCCTAACACCGCAGTCACACTCCTTCATATTTTCCTCTGTGCCTTCAGCTGGACAGAGAGATGTCCTGCTGTGGGTGTGAACAAGAATGGCCAAGGAAGGATTCATAAACTGGGACACATGGGCTTGGTCATGCTCAGTTCATGAAAGGAGGGAGCAGGAGGAGGCTTGTTGCTGGCACTGGAGCTTTTGAACCACTGAGGCATGACTGCGAGGAATGGACAGGAGGCATGGAAGGCAGCTTAATTTGCAGCCAGGATGAACACTATTGCAAATCCAAAGGGAGATAATTCAATATTAATGGATGTGAAGATGTTTATGTATCTCCAAATCTTACTGCAATGTCAGGGAGCCTTCTATGTGATCAAGAACCAAGGGAATACCATGTGGTATCACCCACCTGGACATCATTATGTAAAAAAAAATCATGGTTAATACCCATTTATGAAGTTTTTCACTTCTTTTTTACATGTTGACTAAAGCAAGTAATGTATTCCATTTGTCTCTCAAATTGTCCTGTACTTTGAGCCTGATTTGCCCTCATATCGATATGTTCACATTCCACCCTGATCGAATGAGGGCTATGCAAGCCTTGGGAAGCTTTTCTCCATTACTCATCCTTCAGCAGATGTTCATGTTTACCACCCTGTTGACCTTGCTAGCATATTTACCACTGTGTAAACAGTTTGTATTCTGCTCAGACTGTGAAGTCTATTTTGGCCAATATTTTAACAAAGGCTTAGTGTGAGTATGTGCCTACTAATCAGTGTACCAGAGAAAAACTGCATATTAAAAAAAAGGATGAGAAATAGAAAGCATCATAAAGACAATGAGATTAAATAGTGAGCTTTTCAGTGATCTCATATAGATGACATATTGAAAGTATACAGGGCTAGACACCAGTTCACATGCCTAGGGAGCTGCATATAAGAATAGTGCAGGCATATAAGGAGAAAATTAGAAAGTCCATGCATAAAATGTCATACATCTAGCAAGGGACATGAAAGGTAACAAGAAAATACACTAAGTTTAGATTAATAGTGAGAGGATTATGAAAGGAAGAATCAGTCTTCTACTCACAGGGAGACAAAGCTATTTAAAATTATATTAAGAAGGCTGAAGTGCTCTGTTTCTTTTTTGCCTCAGCATTCCCTGGAAGAACAGTGAAAAAGGATATGAATTCAGGTAGAAATAGAAAATCTGCTGAGAGAACAAATCAGCAAATTGATTTTTTCCCCAAAAATTTGTCTGAAGCTAATGAAATTTCACAGGTAATTTTGAAAACCAGATGAAACACGTCTGACAGCAATTAGATGCTAATCACGGGAAACCAGAGGAAGGGTACAGCTGGGAGCCTGCTTATCTTTGTAATGGGGAATAGGGTGAACTGAGGAATTGTAGTCTTGCCAGTTTATCTTCTCCTCCTAAAATGGGAAGAAATAGTCCAACCATCAGAAAACACCCAGAAGATAATGAAGAATGAGTAAGAGCTATCAGGGATTTGTCAGGAACATAGGATCTTTGACAAAGGGCATTTCTATGCACAGCAGCCTGAGAGGCCCTGTGGGCTGTGGGAAGGGGGTCAGCACCACATTTCAGACAGGCTGTGACCCAGAGCTCCTGCTCTGCTCTTTGATGGACTGGCTGCAGGACCGTGATCCATGCTCCATGGCCAACATGGACACTCCAGCCATGGTTTCCAGACATCTCTCCCGAGCCCCTTGTAATGCAGTATTTTTGCTGATGACTTGGTGAAAACTAAGAACTACATTTATTCAATTTTTAAATAGTAGAATGCTGGGAAGGGTAGTGAGTGTACAGGGGGATGGGGTGAGGTGTGAGAATGCTTCTGAGTGATCCTGCCAGAATGAGATGTGTTTTCTGTAGGGCTTTGTAGCTGGCTGAGGTGGCCTTTTTGAAAGCCCAAGTGATGAGTTGCACTGAAGGCAAAGGTCTCCCTGCTGGGTCCTGCCAAACCCCCTGTGGCCTCAGCACAGGCCTCATGGACGAGGTGATCTCAGCTCTCTGCCCTCCTCACTCCAGTGCAGGGGTACCTGCACTGCCAGCTTGGCTGCCCTGGGGGCATGGAGACTTTCACCTCCTACAACACAGAGTGGAACCAGGAGTGAGCATAGCCCAGACCAAACATGATCTTCATGACCTACTGCTCAAAGCTCGCTTTGCTGCACAGAAGGCCCTGTGGATGGGGCTATTAGCCCCACATATTCCCCAGCCAGCCTGCTGCCATGGGGACAGCCTCAATATTGGGAATCAGAGCCTAAAAATCATCTTAACATGCAGATTGAAATATCTTTAATAATGATTTTCACCTGGGCTTAGAGTTGCATGTGTTCTCTATGTTTTACAGGGACATTTAGTGCTGTCTCCTCTGCTGAGAGGCAGCTTTGTGTGTGGACAAGCAAATGCACAGGCTCATAAAGGGAGGGTGTACTCCCAGACCTGGTAAGCCTGCTGCAAAGCTGCTGATGTCAAGACCTAGAGGGAGAAAAACTGGGCTCTGCTCTACCTGCCAGGCTGCTTCCTGCTCTCACAAAGCCCTGAGAAAAATGAAACCAGTCAAAATTTGCAATCTGCCCTAAAATAAACTTTCTAAATGTGTTTCAAACTTTCAAAAGATTTCTATCTTGAGTTGTCTTGAAGTATTTTTTTTATGTTAATTTTCTACTATTGACCTAAAAAATCAGTCATTTAGGCAACCCTGCTCTGTGCAGAAAGGATAAAGCTTATCACAGAAGCAAAGACAATTTTTTCAGGACCTGTTGGAAAGAGAAAAAGACCATACTGCTTGTCATTATAGATTCAGAGCACATTTCTTTGACCTGTCCTCCTCTCAAGATAAGCATAGTGCATATGCAAATAACTGTAAGAAATGCCATCAACAGGTAAGTGGAAAATAAGCAATTCAACAAACTAAACTAACAACTTAAACTGAAGCATCCCTCTCTTCCTGGGAAAAGATAAAAAAGCAAGTGCCTGACAGCATGTTGGGCACCTCACCTTGCTTTTTGAAGGATAAGTCATGGTTAAAGCCTGGGAGTAGTAATGGTACATTTGTTGTACCCCATTAGCAATGGTGCTCCCTGAGGTGGCATCTCATATCATCCCGGGTCACAAAGCACAGCAGTGCCAGCACAGCCACACCCTCTTTGGAGACATGGATGAGGAGAAGACCAGCTCATCTCTGCTTTGCTGGGAGCCCAGAGAGCCCAGCAGCATGGAGTGCCAAGAATGGGCTGCAGCATCACCACGTATGCAGTGCCCAGCTCTGGACATGTCTCTAAGGGTGGACATGCCCCATGTCCAGAAGACATTCTCCAATTGTTTGTCACTATTTCTGTCCAAAATAAGATTTATTCTCTTCTTCCTTCTATTGACAAAACCAAGTTCAAGGTAATTTTGAGCACTCAGTTAAAAATCCTTGCCTGTGCTTAGTCTGTGCTAGGGGGTAGCTACCAGTGATCACCATCCTTACTGAAATCACTGCCCAGCATGCACTGCCAGGGCTGCAGGCATCGAGGGCCTCATGTACACTGTCCTGTAAAATCTCAGATTTTCCTTTGTGCAAAAATGCTAGCAAGAGGCTATCTAAAAATCTCAGAGTTACATAAATATTTGTAATCTCCCCATCTTCTTCATCCTAAATCCCCAAGGCTGGAATTTGATACCAAGGGACAGATGCCTATTCCTGCTGTCCCCAAAAATAAATCTGTGGGCTAAATATATCCCACAATCTGAAGGAAATTTGTCAAGGTGCACTTAAAATGAATATCTGATATTGGAAAACGAAGAGAATGGCCTGCAATACCTGACCCTCAATTAAACACTGTATTAAACACTTAATCAAGATATGTTAAAACAGGAATGTACAGTTTGCTATCAGCTTTTACTGAGTCAGGAGAGACTATTTCTTATGGATATTTCTGCATGGGGGTTCCAGTTCTGTCAGAAATTTGCCTCTGTCACCATCTGAGCTCTTGAAAAATTTTTTTTTTCTTCCAGTCATTTTAAAATGTAATTACAAAAATGAAAATGCTAACATATTTCAAATCACTTCAGGACATTTTGCCAACTAGAAACATGTTGACTTTTTAAACAAATGGCTTGCTTTCCCTGTAATTAGTTTTAAAACATTCATTTTTGCACTGACAAACATCAAGCAGCTATTCTGCAGCTGTCTCAGGATTTCTGAGCTTGACCTTAATAAATAATACAAGATTTTCTTAATTTGAAGAGTAACATATGCTTTTCTTCTTCCCCGCTGAAGTGGATCCATTTATGTTTCCTGCAGCCCATGTGTTTGCTAGGGCAGCATATGCCTTTTGCACAATGCAATTACCTTTATGTGGGCAAGTAGGCCACATCATTAACAATTAAATATTTTCAGAACTTTACATTTAACAAGAAAAAAATTAATGTCAGTCACCTTTCCCCTTACATGGTGGGGGATGTAAACTGTGAACTCAAGAGTCCATGTTTCTCTTTGGCCATGAAGGTTCTGCCATTAGCTGCTGATGGCTTTCACCCAGCATGTGCACATCCTCCTGGGCAGTGCTGGGAGATGCAGCTGGGACACCAAGCCAGCTGTGTCCTCAGGAGCAGAGGGTCACTGAGAGGCACTGCCAGCTTCTGGGCTGCTTTGGGTGGATCCCCTTTGGGTGTATGTGCTGTGGGTTGTGTCCACATTAAGCATCTGCCAGCCTCCTGCAGGCCAAGGAACACAGACACTAGTGAGGCCAGCATGTGCTGGTGACTTTGTGTGGATGCTGACTGGCCTGAATTCTCTGGGTTTGTGGATTCATCAGGTTTGCCAGTCTCCAGAGCCCAGCAGTCTTTGGGAACACCCTGTAGACTTGCCCTCCTTTGTCCAGTCTTTAGATTGTTGTTTTCTGGTTCCAATTTCTGGAATAAAGTTCACAGGTACTTGCAGAGGCCATTCATCCAAACTCACACAAGGGGGATCTTTATACAATCTAGTGCCTTTTTTATATGCTACTTAAAGGGCAAAGAAGGAGGAGGCCCAAGCCTGTGGCAGACACTGAGGAGTTAAAGCAACGAGGTGCAGCGTGTTTTATTTACCTCTCCTGCCATCATTTCTTGGTGATGCACCTCCTCATGGCATAACATCTGCCATCAATAAGCCCTGTATTAGTTACGTGGCAGACTCATTGGTCTGAAGATGCAGTATGGATGCATCACAGTCTGCAAGTGTCCTGCTGTGGTCTCCCTCAGGGTCAACAAACAGCAGCTTAGGATGCAAAATGCATGAGATTTTCCTTGGACACTGGGGCTGAGTTGGAGGTTTCTCAGCAGGACATACTTGCTGCCATAATCAGCAGTTTATTGGCCATACAGGTGTGGAATACTTTGAAGATCCCTAGGTGTTGGATTTTTTAGGTTTCCACTCCCAAAGAGTTTGCCTTTCTCTCTGGAATATTGGAGGATGTTGTCACAGAGATTTTTGAAGAAGTTTTAAAGCACAGAGTTCCTAAGAGCAATGCACACAGTCCTTCCCTCCTTGTGATGGCAAAGATATGGGACACCAGGAGGAGGAGCGCAGTAACCCACACCAACATTTAATCACACAAAACTGCATTCAGATGGCTCCTCACTTGTCCTTCCAGGAAAAAGGTTTTGACACCAATGGAAGACATTAACTGATTGGTGAAATGAAAGATCTGCTTTCATTTCTGTCCCCAGTCACCTGTACTGGGCACATTGTGCCTGTCAGTGCAGTGGCCTGGATCATACTGTGCTGCCTGGTGCCATCTCTGGGAAACAAACACTTAAGGTATGTAAAGAAACAGCTATAATTTTTTGAGATTAACTTTATATTTTATTTTTCATTCAAGGCAGGATCAGACCCTCCAGAGTTTATTGTTCTTCTTGGAAAATATTGCTAGGGAAGACTCTGGATTTATTGTAAGCAAAATATTAACAGCAACAAATACAGAGTAATTAGCTTGCTAAACAAATCCTATATGTCTTTACAGATAATAAAATTGCTGGTAAAATGACAACCACATAAAAATGTACAAATGACCTAATGGAAAGGAGTGAACACTTTAATAAAGCAGAAGTTTACTGCATTGAGGAAGTATTTCTGTTGTTAAATATTAGTAAAGTGGGCTGCATTGCTTGGTTTAATTCTTCTTCAGTCACCTAGCAGATTACAGTCTAGTGCTTTGGCCAGCTAACCTGGAACATAAACCGAATATTTTGCAGGGGGAAATTATTCTGTGCCTTCGGGTAACTCCTGGGGCTGGCAGCAGCACAATCCCTCTGGGAAGACAGGGTAGAAACAGGCAGTCACTACCACTTGCACTTATCTGTACTTTCTTGCAACTGAGCTCTTGCCAGCAATTAGGGACTGGTCAATGACAACCAGTGAGTTAGTACATTTTTTCCTACCCTGTTACTACTTCTTTTCTCGCTGACCTGCAATATAACATCCTGGGATCCTTCCTTGGCTCTCTCTGTGACTCCTATTCCACTCCCTTCAGGAACTGGGACCCACAGTTGTGGGGCAGAGATGCTTGTACATAAGTAGTGCCCACTCAAAAATGTATCCCATGGGATACAGAGGGCTTGGGTTATCTGGGAAAATCTGAAGCCAGACTGAAGGTTAGTAAGGAGGGCATAACACTGGCCCTCCTCTGCCTCCTTTCAGCATCAGAAATCTTACTGTCCTTCTTCTCACCCCTGCAGCTCCTAGAGTGCTTAAATCTTACATGATGCTGAGGGATCTTGACCACTAATAGTAATAGTGAGGATACCAACAATCAGCATAATAATAACATGCTAGAGATTAATTGGAGATAAATCCAGGATGTGAGCCAGAAAAGATGATCATGTCTTAGATGTCAGATACCTTTCCCTTTAGGTTATGCACCAATGCTCTTAATATTAAAAAATCCTATTACAATAAATAAACCTGTAAGCATTCTAGGCCTTCAAAAGTCTGGATGTAAATCTTCTGTGTGTCTGCAATAACACCAGACCCCAAAGAGTTGTACCAGGTAAAGCAATTTGCAATGTATGAGAACAGCCACCAGCACACAAGGTGTGATTCCAACATCAGATAAATATTTTCTTGTGCTCATTATGCCCATCAGGCTTGCAAGAAAGTTAGCCATAAAGAAAAATAAACTGATGCTGATGTTTTTACAAACTAGGAGCAGGAGGAACTGAAGGCAAGAGAGCAAAAGCACTGGGGAATCAGATCCAAACTGCTTTTGTGTGCCAGGTGAGCAGGGCAGGTGTTGGTTGCCCCACATAGCTCTCAGGGTGGCCCTGGCTGCTTCCACTATACTGTATCTCTTAATTTCTCACATTTCCCTTCCCAACCCAGCTGTGTGGCTGTGACCAGGAGCCTGACCTCCCCACCTGCTCCTCATTTGTTTATTTGTCCAAGGAGGTGCATACAGCCCTGCTAGTGACCCATACAGACCTCACTCATCTCCTGTGGTAGGAGAGATTTCATGGCCAGCACAGACTCTCATTTAAGTGGGTTAAAAATCAGCAGATGACCATGGAATTTGCAGGACAAAGAGGCATTTTGGCAGCACTGGGAGTGTTGCCCAGGGAGCAGCTGACTGCTGTGAAGTGAGGAAGGCAGTATTGTCACCTGAATGTCAACTTTCACATCTAAGGTGGTTTAGGACTTCCCTTAAACCAGCGTGGCTTGAAGGAAGGATCAGAAAGTGTAATTTTTGATTAAAATAGCAAACTATTTTTGAAAAAGATCTTCTGTGAAGAGTCAATGCAATAGTCTCAGTGGGAGCCAGGAAATATTGACAGGCATAGCTCCAGCAACGAGGATGAAAAGAAAGATGAAAACAGCAAATAATTTCCTAGAAAGCTCCTGTATCCCATTTTGTGCTTTAGCAACAGTTAGGCACATCTGATTAATGATCTGACTTTAAACCCAGTGATAGCTTAGAGGCTTTATAGACTCCTTTGTTGCTGGTGGCTGCTATCACAGGAGATGTAGGTGTGACATTGTTCATTAGTCTATACAAAGGCGATGGTGTGACGCCGCATCTCATTTGCAGAATTTGGGCATGCAGCAACTTGGTCATGGTTTATATGAGCTCTGTGGAGACTTGAAGAGCTCCTGTGGATGCTTTTCTTCCATTTTCTCACTTCCACCAAGCTGGACCATTCCGGTGTGTGTCTCATTAGCTACTCTGTTTAATGAATTTCAGTTGCCATGATAGGAGTGCTTTGGATGGAAATTGCAGGATGTTGTGGGCACTCAGGCTTTCCTTTCTTTTCTGTCACTCATGCCCCTCAGTTTCCTTGTTTTCACACTGTTCTCTGGACAAGGAGGAGATGACAGTTCTAAGAAAAGTATCTGTTGTAATGAAGAGGGTTAGAGATTGCAGCAGTCAAGACAAAAACTCCAGTTTTGTCATTTGTCTTGCTGTCTTAAATGCTACCACAATTCCCTAGCATGGATTTAACTGCATTCTACCCTTGTAGGCGTACTTATATCTAGATTTAAGAAACAATGGAAGAATGAAATACTGAAGTGCATGCATAAGGAGTTTCCAGTAGAACAAAAATCTAGAAAACTTATTAATACTTTAAATTTAATTTGGACATTTGGTCCACCCCTGCTTTTATTTCCCAAGATAAGCATTATGCAGTACAACTGAGCTATTGCTGGAATCCAGTTTTTAGTCACCATTGACAAGATAATAATTTCCCCAATTTTAGGATCATGCACAGTATGCCTCCCTTTCACAGCAGCCTCCTCTCCAAGACTCTGCTGCTGTGTCTCTGTTGGGAGGAGGCACTGCTGCCAGTGAGTCAGTGCACAGCATGCACTCCTCCTCTCTCAGGGAAAGTGGCTCTCCCCCACTCAGTTTTCCTGTTCTCAGTGAAGTAAAATGTCTTTGGTGGCAGACTGAAATTAGACATTTTCTTATCCTCATGAAAAAACAGGTGTCTGAGTGCCTGGGTGCGAGTCCCTGAGGTGCCACCACTGCTGAAAAGCAGACAGGAGAGGAGCTCTGGATAAAGCTGGTGAAGGACTGGAAAAGCAGAGGCAGGAGGAAAGAGCCTCAGCCACAGAGGGAGGATGAAGAGCCAAGAGACAGACCTTGCCAAGGGTTCTGCAACATCTAAATGTGAACCAGGGCCAAAAAATCACAACAGACATTTTCACCTGTGTGTCATGGTTTAACCCCAGCCAGCAACCAAGCACCACTCATTCACATCCCCAAACACAGATTTTATCAATGTGCACCTCAGAGAGCAGAGGTGGAAGCTGCTTACCATGGAAGGGTGAATGAGGGAAATGACCATTCTAAATGACCAGTCCAAAACCTCCAGAAAATCAAGGTGTCTCCTCATGGATTGCTAACCACAAGGAGTCTGCCCACAATTTAAAGGAATCCCCAGTCCTCCAAGGTATGAGTATGCCCAAGGAAACAAATTAGAGCATCACACCAGGCCCCAGGAAAATGCAGCAGATGAGGAGGTGGCTAGAGCCTTGTAAGAAAGGGCTCTGAGCAGTGAGTTCAGCAAGGCTCCCTGTCTGCTCACACTTTTGGGGAACTTTTAAGATTGTGGAGGAAAATTACTGAGAGAACTGACTTCAAAGAGTTTTGCAGCACTATCATTTTAGGTCAAGAAAAAACAGGAAACTAACATTGTCTCTTAAATCTTTAAGATGTCAGTAAATAAATGATGTGGTTTTCAGAACTGTAAAGCATCTCATTTATTCTGCTGACTTCAGCTGGTGCCACTGGGTGCTCAGCACTTCTGGAAATAAAATCATTTGTTTGCCAAGCCTCAGAAGGAAAAGCTGAGCAGGCTGACTTGAAGTTCTTGTTCTTGCAAATATGAATATGAAGCAGGAAATAAAAATATGAACCGAATATGAATTGAACCAGAGTATGAAACTTATATCAATAGTGTTCCCTCAGGAAAATCAGTATTTGGAAGGAGAGAAAAAGTGCAAGTAAAGACAAATTGGTAAATACCATAGGAAAGGAGGAAATATGTGACTTGTTTGGCATTATTATTACTATTGTTTGATGTTTTGGAGCTGGTCTGCCTCTGCCTTTACTTTGCAGTGTTTATTGTAGTTCTGCATTGAACTAATTGCTTCCAGCCCTAGGGGCTGTCATTAAAATGTAGGCAGTGCCAATGCCTTGACTGTTAATTAACATGATGGCAATGCAATCGAGGAAGGAACTAAAATGTCAAGCAGTGGAAAAAAATTAATATGAAGAATGCCAGATTCCTGTGCAGTGAGAGGGGCAGGGGCAGGCTGGCACTGCTCCCCATTGGGAAGGGGCTCCTCCATGGAGCTCTCCCTGTCCTGGCTCCATGTGGGAGCCTCCACCAGCCTGCTCTGCACAGGAGGGGTTACAAAAGTGTTTCAGAGAAAATCCACATTTTCCACTTTTTTTTTTTTTTTCTTCTGTAATATTCCACTGGAAAACAAAATCCCTTGGTCAGTAAATCTGAAATATTCTTGGTCAATTTCCCTTCCACTTCAGTGTCCCAACAATCAGGAAAAGCTTGAAATTGAGCATGAGAGATAGAATCCCTTGGTATGCTGGTGCCTAAAGGAAGCCAAAAGGGTATGAGATCCCAAAATATTATTTATCTAATATGATGCCCACTGGGAAAGCCAAAGATTAGTGTCTGATGAAGTGAAAACCTTTTGTCCTGCCCCATATAAAATTAAGATCAGTAATGTTTGATGCACTGATTCCTCAGTTATAGTTTGAATAGAATGAAAAAAAGTGTCAAAAAGACAGGTCAATATAAAAATATTAGGACAATTTTTGGGGTAATTTTTTCAAAAGATTAATGTTTAATTTCTTTTTCTGATCAGTAACTCACACATTCCAATTCAAACATCCTCACTGAAAAAGTATGTATTAAGATATTAATTTTAGTAAGGGACTTCAATTTACTAATCTTCTACTACAGAGCACTACTTAAAATGCCTTTACTATATAGTTTGCCTAGAAAAGAATTTCATCATGCAGAAGGCAGAAATACCTTAATACACTGTTGTGATGAAAAGAGAGAAAAATAAGATTCAGAGGCTGAAGAAGATGTCAAGACTATAGGGAAAAAAGGGCACCTAAAGCTGCCTGTGAAGAAGAATCACAGACAATGCAGTTGAGATGATATTTGATTATATGTAGTTTCCTCATTAATGCATTGAAAAAAAACCTTCACAAAGGGAGGCTAGTAGCAGTGTCACAGGCAGGGGAGGTGAAGTAGAGGACGATGAGTGACTGTCTCCAGCTCACCCTGCGAGCCAAGAGCAGAGCCCAGGTTTGTCAGACACAGCTGAATGTACCTTTTACAAGTCTGGGTCCTTTTCTTCTGTGACCTGACATGAAGCCCAGAATGCCTTTTCTCTCTGGATCCTGACACAAGACATGAGTCAGAATAATGAAATACAATGAACCATCACATGGACTTCTCTAAATCAAGCTATGCATTGTGTTAATATTTCTGCAAACCTGTTTGGCAGTGCCTTGTGAAGCCTTGACATGTGCCTAAGAGATAATTCAAGCCACGTCTCTGTGTCCCTTGTCCTGGAGCACTGTCTGCAGTGATGTATTGTGTGCTGCTGAGTTACCTGTGGGATCACTGGGCTGTAAATTCCAAAATGCCAACACATCCCACCTCTTCCAGCCTTTGTCAAGGGAAGAAGGATTTAATGAATTTGAGAACTAGTTGCAATAAAACTGAATTTAGGAGAGGAAGGACCACTGTGATGTTAATTAATGTAATTTTTAATTGACACAATTTCACTCCGTATAAGAAATGCATAAAAATATTGCTCTTGCTCTAACTGATCACCATCAGACCACTGACTTGCAGCTGAACTGAAGGGCATCTTTGGGAGTAAGGCTGCTCAAAAATGCCATGCTAATCTATTTCCAGCATTTAATGAACTTTCAGATTTTTGAAACCTTAATATTCTGTCTTATTTAAACTGTGATTTCTTCTTACCAACCTCCAGATGAAGATGAGCCTGTGAAATACACTTTTATTTCTATTCTCTGTAATACAGCATAAGGTGCCAGCCCAGAATTACATCATGTGAAACACTGTAATAATTTCTAAAAAAAATTATATTTATGTGTATCTGTCTATTTTCTCTTTTGGTTATATATGCAAAATTATGCTTCTAGGCTGAAAGTGCTTTCCTGAAAGGTGCCAATGTTTTTCCAGTATGTATATCAGCAGATCAGCTCCTGACTCACACTTTCCCTCTAGGACTTCTTAGACAGCAGCTGCAGCAGCCAGGCTGACTACTGGGGCAGTTCCAGACATCTGCCTTGTAAGCAGGGATTTGAAGATGCTCCACTTTGCATAACCTTTGCCTTAGGATCAGAATTGCTTTTTCTTTTTTTATGCTAGCCATGGTTGCCCTTCTGGGGCATTGCTCACACTTAAACCTTCCACTTAGGAATGCATTTAGTTTTATTTTGGTGAGCACAGAGTTTAGCAAAAGCTGTTCATTAACAACTAACTTTCCCATACACCTATGTTTTCTTTTTTTCCTGTTTCTCAATGGTATTGGATTTCCCATGGTGTGTGTTTTCATCGGATTAATATCAATGTGATTATCTATATCCCTAATGTATCTGAGCTCATTAAGTACTTTTGTACTTCATTTTGTAAGAATGTCTTTTGTCCTCTATTCAGAAGATGTACCCATTTGTGTATCACATTTGTAGGCTGTTCTTGACCCCAGAGCATGGAAGAATTCTCCTGCTATTTAAAAACCCCTACAAAAGTAACACCTCTTATACCTCCATGCTAATACCTCTCTGTTATATCAGCTTTGGTGTGCTCAATGTACAAAGCAAGCTGAATTCTCTGCCTTAGAATTTGATTGTCATTAATTGTTTTGATATGTGTTTGCTATGATTACATTGCCCTTATTTCCAGTATCAGTTTTGAAACACAATATTAGTTCATTTATTTCCTGTGTCACAAACCAATCTCATGGTGAACATTGCTTTGCAAATGTATTGAAATAATGCTTCTCTTGAGAGCTTTGTCCTGCTGTTTTCTTTGTGCTATTTTTTTAATGTTAGAAGTGTCACTCTTTCATAAAGTTAACTGCTTTGGTTGCAAATAGAAGAATTTGCCCCTTGTGCCAAATACATTTGGATCTTATTCTGATTGTTGTTATCTTGTTTATGGCCTCTGGACCAAGTTGTGTGTTCACCCTGGACTCTGTCTTTGTTTCTCCTTAGATGCACATCAGCACTCCTGCTGTCTGCTGTCCTTTGTGTTTGGGAATCACATCATAGCTTTCCTTGTGCAGTGACCCAGACAAGTACCTTTCTGATAGTACCTTGCTGATCTGTATTACTCACAGTTCTCTCAATTCTAATTAGTCCATATGGTAACATGGCTCAAACTTTGAGCATCCCTTATCAAGCTCAGCTGCAGTACTTTGCTTGCTTTGGTTTCCCAGGAGCAGATGTACTGGGCAAACTGTGGGAATACAGGGACATAAATGGGGTAGTTAAAAATTAACATGAAGAACCTCACTGCTTCTTCAGATGCTTAAATGACTTTTGAAATCTGTCCTCTGATATTAGTTCTTCTCGTTGAATGGTTTAAAGAATGTAATTACTGCACACACAAGGATTTTAATCTGCCAAGTTTCTCTCCTGTCCCTCTCAGAAGCTTTGAAAGCTCATGGTCATCTCATCTGCTCTGCCTGTGGCTTTGGACTGAGCAGCTCAGAGCACTTTATTGCTCCCTTTTTATCTGAAGGCCATTCACACTCCAGAGTGCAGAGGAGAGGTGACTCTCAACAAGCTCCTTGGATACTGAACTTCATTCCTTCCCTCAAGCACTATTCATGTTGCTCTGCTCAAGTTTTATCACTTGGTCTTAGCAAAATCTCATCCTTCAAGGCCACAAGGGACCTTCCTTACCACGTGTAATGGTCTTCACACAAAGCCATGGGGTTTCAATAAGGAGTTCCTGCACCTGCTTTGTGTCCTTCATTGCACTAAAAATATCTAGACAGATACTCACCTTTGATTTAATGCTCTGTGCTGCCAGGGATATTATTTTGTTTCTAGATCCATGTTTCCAATGACTAATTATTTGCACCTAAAGATTTACACAAGGTCTCTTGCCTGAGGACGTGGCAATGCTTTAAGGGGAAA
Source organism: Toxostoma redivivum (assembly GCA_013397375.1). Classification (NCBI taxonomy): domain Eukaryota; kingdom Metazoa; phylum Chordata; class Aves; order Passeriformes; family Mimidae; genus Toxostoma; species Toxostoma redivivum. Next base: position 48,744 of record VXBI01004730.1, read on the forward strand.
GTTTTGGTGCTGAGGCCAAGAACAAGGCACTGAGAGAGGTGACTGATCACATTGCTCTAGGGATGTCACAGGTCCTTCACCGTTTTACTCTGATAATTGTTGTTGAGCTGGGGAAAATTCCTCTAGTGTCCCAACACCCTCTGTTTGAAGGCCTTCCCTGGGAGCACGTGACTGTGCCATCCCCTCAGAGGGTACCTTGTCTCCTCCAGGGATTTGAACAAAGCCAATCTTCCCTCTCTCTGCAGATTACAACTGTAGGCATGAGGTTTTTTTCTCCCATCACTTTCAGCAGCTGCTCCAATAGATTTTGCTCAAGGGAAATATAAAGGATCCAAGGAAAAAAAAGACTCCGTGTCTATATAGGCAAAAAGCATGTTCTTACTTAACCTTACAGCACAAATTTCTAAAAACTGAACTTCTTTAAGCTCTCATTAATATAGTTTGGGCAGTTGGGGAGATTTTTTAGGGTGTTTTTGTTTGGTTGGTTTTTTCTTTGTTTGTTTTTTTTGGTTTGGTTTTTTTTTTTTGTTTTTGTTTGTTTGTGGTTTTTTTTTAGTTTTCCTTGGAAACATATTTGTGATTTTCCAGTAGCTTTTAAAAATGCTGAACCTGAGATTTGTCTAAACATATGTGATGGTAATCTACCAAGTGAATTTGGGCTGTCAGAAGGTGTAATGAGGTCTGTATGGCTCCCCTGTGGATCACCAGATTGGGGCTAACTACACACTTTCCCAGGAATACATATTGTGCATATTTTCCCATTTTCCAAGTTTTTGATACAGAGGTTGAATCACACTAGCCTAGGCAGAATTCACCTGGGAAGCTGTGAAGCATGTGTGCTGCAAGCTGCAGAGAGGAGCTGGATTTTGGGGGCCTGTATGGCCAGGGTTATGTTTCAATTACTGAGTGAGAATTAGTGACAGAGCAGGTGCTGTCAGATCTGCATGTGCACATCTCTCTCAGTGCTGGGGAAATCACTGTGCCTGTCTCAGTAGCATGCCTCTGCCAGCGTGGAGAGCAGAAATTGGTGCAGAACGTGCATGCTCCAAAGCTACAAAGTCTGTGGAAGAAATATGGGCTGAGTGTTGCCCTCCTTCTTCAAATTGTGCAGATGACAATGAAAGTGCCCCATGGCAGAGTCTGACTTATGTAGTCCTTGCTATAAAACTCAGTATGGGATTGTCCTGGCAGGTATCTCAGCTGAGCATCCACCTAGACCTGGGGTAGCTGCTGGCTCTGACACTGCCTGCAGCTCTCTACTTCTTGCCTGGGGTTTTCTGACAGCAGTGGTCACCTGGCCTGCCCCTCCAGAGCTCAGCAAGAGGTGATAAAATCACCACATGACATGTATCCCCAGGTGGGGATTTGGGATGGAGGCAGCTTCAGCACCACGTGAATGAGTCAGCCTCCCATGTCAGGGAGTGTTTCTTAATTTAGATGTACCAGACTACAGCTCCTCCAGACATGCATCCCTGAGCCCCTGTGCTCACATTTGCTATATTGTTGGTTCTCTGATGGTCTCCTGTGACTTTCTGAGGGTGGCTGACAGCACTGCAGGGGCACCAGCGGGGAAGGAGGAGCTGTGCCATGAGGGGAAACATATCCACAACATGACCAGGCAAGCAACATCAACTGCTTTAGAAACATCATTGCTGGTACTGAGCTCCAGAACTTGGCTCATGTGTCATGCTTCTCTCACAGAGGTGTTGCCCAAATGATTGTGGAATCAAGGTCTTTAATTAATGCTCATTGAGGACGAAGAATTCACTCATATTATTATTACATTTTGTTAATCTAAGTAATGGGTCTTTGTATTGATCTTTTGCTAGTCATTAAGGCAAGAGGTGATGATTTTCTTTTCAAAGTGAAATCTTAGTGTGTCACAAAGGGTGTGGGGGAACTCCTAAAATAAACTTCCTCAATCACTACTTGCAGTGGGAGCATGACAATAGTCAGATGCCCACCCTGTTTGGCTCACCTTGTCTCTGGCTGTTGTTATCTTGCTCAGTTTTAGACAGGTTAATAGCAAACCTACAGAGCAAGTAATGGAGAGGAAGAAATGACATTTTATTATTGTTATTAATTATTTTCACTATACTGGCTTCTAGCAGTGGAGGCACAGAACAAGTCCCTGCTGGGGAAAGCACTCTGCAGATGCAATGGAAAGGCAATCCCTGCCCCAGGCAGCACAAACATTACACAAAAATATTACGAGAGATGAGACTAGGTCTCAGTGTCATAAAACTCTTATTTCCTTCTGCAATGGTGAAAATATGAAAATCAAAGATTATTGCCTGACAGATGTTTCCATCAAGCAATAAAACAAGCAGAGAGAAGAGCAGTCTTCCATGAAGGCAATAATTTCCCTTTGGATGCTTGACTGCTGCTTCACTGGGAAGTTTTCCATGTCCTGCTCCATCCCCCTGACTCGCAGTCATTCTTCTCTGTGAGCAATATCTTGAAGCCAATAAGGAAAAGCCTTGGGGCAAGAAAACCTCTGGAGTGGGAAGCCTCCACAACACACCTCTTCAATGCTGTGCATTCTCTGCAACCTCCTGTGGGGAAAATTCTCCCAGGGGCAGTTTCAATACTCAACAAAAATAACTTTCCTGTGTTCTCTGAAAAGTCATGTGTTAGAATTACTCCAAATATTTTATTAATGGCACAATGCCCACATGCAGTGTAATGAAGCCAACTCTTAGCCTCTCCATACCAGCAGCTATACCTCTACCCCCTCTATAAGGGTGAGTAAGTAATGCCCTAAGCAGCTAAAGCTCTCGGGTGCTATTTTCTCCTCAATACCGGTACGTGTGGGATAGGACCTGGTTTTGGAGTTGAAATTGCTTATTGCATCCCCAGCATTGCTGTGGCCAGTGGGGAAAAGACAGTAATGCAAATTTCTGTTTTGTGGTATAATCTGAAGAAAGCTTCATTTAGCAATACCCATGTATTATTTAAACATTTATCACTTTGCTCTTTCTCAGAACTAGTTCTCATCAATTTATCATGTGCCTTACATCTTACTACCTACATTTTCTTACTTTTGGTAAATCTTTTAAGGGCAACCTGAAAAGTTACAGCACCAACCATGAGCCACTTTGCATGTTGGTGGCTGGGTGTCTGAGTTACTCTGCTGCCTAGGGTTCAGAAAATTGTGTCTGAAAACCCCAATCCCTCTCTTCTGATGGTAATATCCCACTGCCAGCACCCTCCCTCTCCACCAAGACACCCAACCACAGACAAGGCACTGAAATAAGACCATAGGGATGTGGAGGAAAAGAGCTTTTGGTATCTCTCTGCCTCCTCTGCCCACCTTGGCAGCCGGGCACTGGGCAGTGCTGGCTGGGGCACAGAACTGTGCCCCTAAGGGTTGGAACCAGCCAGCATCTGGCTGCAGGGCTGTGGTGAGCAGCTGCAGCAGTGGTACCTCCTGCCTGGACAGAGGCTTGGGAGCTTTGGTAAGTTATGTGAGCTGCTCCTCTTGTCTGGGCTCAGAGTCTGGGTGATTTGCAAACTCCTGACTGAACCCTGGCCAGAAGAAGCTCCTCAGCCACCCTACTTCACCCATTGTGGTTAACAGCTTCCAGATACCGTGGGGGCAGTGAACACCCAGAAAGTCAATGAAGAAAGATGGAATCTCTCCCTGATGGAATAGTGGTATGGGGCAGCTGAGCTGGGACTTGGCATGCTGCTCATGCCCATCACCCCAAAGTGTTTCACAGTGCATCAAATTCCAGCTTTGAACATTTAAGAGCAGGCTGGCTGCTACCCCCCATTACGAAGGAGTTGTTTCTTTACAATGCATGTTTTATTTATAGATGAACATTAGCATTTGCAAGAGGAATGACTTGGGCTCTGAGTTATCACTTCCTATTAACCTGAAATTATTGAGTGTCTGAAATTCATGAGGAAACCCAGTGAGCAGAAAGTATGAGGAAAATGTTCCTCTCCTTTCCTTGAAGCACAGAGAATAAATAGCCTCCTCCCTTTGGAGGGCTGTACACAGAAATGTCAAACAAAAGTGACAGCAATTGCCTTTTAAAAGAATCACAAACATTATCCATCTCAAATGTGTACAGCTCTTAATATATATTGCATAACATGTACATTATCAGATTCCTATTTGCCATTAATAATAGATTTTAGATTGCACAGAAGGGCAGGTCCTGCAGCCTTCTGTTGTGCTTTACAACCCTTGCTCCTATGAAAATGTTTCCCTCTAGCAACAGTACAGCAGCCTTGGGGTTTTGTTTGAACAGGATGTGAGGGGCATGAGGAAAAAAAAGCACCCCTTCAACTACACAGGACTGGGCAAGGGGATGGGGAAGGGCTGAATGGCTCCTTTGCCCCACTGCTGTGGGGCCAGACCTATTCCCATCCCCAGCAGTGGATTTCTGTGTTGGCTTGTGGGTAGCTTGGGATATAGGCCAAAGCTCATCTTGGAAAGTTTAGATACCTACAATTTAGGCATCTTCTTAATCTGATTGCCTAGGTGCCTCCTCCATCCTGCCTAGAGGCCAGCTGCCCCCCACAGAGATGGCCAAACAGGCAATAATAGATGTCTGAGCTGCTCTCCCAAATTTCCCAGTGACATCAGGGAGAACTTCACCAGTTAGCTCATGAGAAATGTTTAACCTCTTTTTAGGTTTGTAAGTGATAGAGCATGAAGCCTAGGCTGTGAGAAGGACATTCCTCTCACCCCTAGGGTAGACCCTGCAATTTTACAGAAGGCCTCTTGCTGTCCCCAAGCCCAGATATTTGGGCAAGGCTGGGAAAAGAAGCTTACTGTCATCTTTTAACTTCCACATCTGAAAGGCAATATTTTTAGTGCCTCATTTTCAAGCATTCTTCCTCTTCATTCAGCCAAATCACAAATAATCACTCGCATTTATGTAGCAACTTTTAGGCAGAACTCTAAAATGCTTTACAGATCCAAGATGGCTCTTTAAATTTCTAGTTTTTAGTCCTTCTTATGCTCTGGATAGGGACAAGCTGGTATCAATCAATTCTTTCCATGCTTATGAACTTCCATGATCTGTGACTGACAACTTTAATAATCATCTTTATGAAGCCTAGGCAGCATCCAGAGTAGCACCTAAATGGTCCCCAGGAGCTGTAATTAAAATTAAGCCGCCCATGGGTTGCTTTGATTACAACAGGGCAGGCCAGCTTAACCTTCAATTTATGCTGACTTAAAAGATGGCTCATACAGAGAACCTGTTTGCCAGACATAGATTTGAATTAATTATGCTGATTCTCTGGTTTTATTTTACTATCTGATTAGGCTTACAAATGAAATCAGGGTCCCATCCTTTGCAGAGGCTTTGGTGTGAATGCCACATCCCAGCAGCCCCACCCCAGCTGTGGGGTACCTGTGGGGTTTCTATCTGTTCCCCAGCACAAGGGATGTGCTGGGGCATCTGTAGGAGGTGGTGGCCACTCACGCACCCACTGCTGAACTATTCCTGGCCACAGACACAAAGCTGTTCATTTGATCTCAGAACTGATGGGCTGGAAATGTGTACTGAGCATAAGCAACCCTGGCAAACCCCAGCTCAGCCAGATGCACTTCTTCCTCCTGCTTCTCACAAATGAAACAGGTTTTCAGGCATTCCTTGTCTTCCAGTTGCAAGGAATAGACTCTTAATTATCAGCAACAGAATCTGAAAAACTAATCAGAAAATATGATTTCTTAGGTAAGGTTATTTTCTAACTTCTGTGTACCAAAATACAGCTTCACATAGGGCATTTTGCATAAATTAAGCTAGATGTCTCTCATGTTGTGTAGTTTGAAAAGCCAGAACTGAAAGGTGGTGGATGCATTACAACAAGGCTGTAATTTTGTTATAGTCACTTTTTGAAAATGTCAAAATACAGATATGAAACCTCTCCCTCAGAAAATTTACCAAACCCATTGCTAACAGTTGAGCAGCATGTAGCATTACTTTTTATCAAAATTTTTGTGTTAAATTAATAATTATATTTTTATTTCCTTTTCTTTCCTAAAAGTCTGTATCATATCCCCAGGTGAGCTACAGTCTCCCTCTGACAGTATTGCTTTCCCATAACTTGACAAAGTACATGGAGTTAGGGAATTTCTTTAAATGCCTGTTTTCCTCTGTGTCATGCTCTAACCCCAGCCAACAACTCAGCCCCACAAAGCCACTCACTCACTCCTCCATGGTGGGATGGAAGAGAAAATCAGATGGATAAAAGCAAGAAAATTTGTGGGTTGAGATAAAGACTGTTTAATAGGTAAAGCTGTGCACACAAACAGAGCAAAACAAGGACTTAATTCATCCCCTCCCATGGGTAGGCAGGTGTTCAGCCTTCCCCAGGAGAGCAGGGCTCCTTCATGTATAACAATGACTTGGGAAGACAAACACCATCATTCTGATTACCTCCATCTCTTCTTTCTTCTTCCCCCAGTTCCATATGCTGAGCATGATGCCACATNCAAAGCCACTCACTCACTCCTCCATGGTGGGATGGAAGAGAAAATCAGATGGATAAAAGCAAGAAAATTTGTGGGTTGAGATAAAGACTGTTTAATAGGAAAAGCTGTGCACACAAACAGAGCAAAACAAGGACTTAATTCATCCCCTCCCATGGGTAGGCAGGTGGTCAGCCTTCCCCAGGAGAGCAGGGCTCCTTCATGTATAACAATGACTTGGGAAGACAAACACCATCATTCTGATTACCTCCATCTCTTCTTTCTTCTTCCCCCAGTTCCATATGCTGAGCATGATGCCACATGGTCTGGAAAACCCCCAGGGTGAGCTGGGATGACCTGTCCTGTCTGTGTCCCCCCCAACTCCTTGTGCACCCCCAGCCTCATTGCTGGTGGGGTGGGGTGATGGGCAGAAAAGGCCTTGACTCTGTGTAAGCTCAGCAGTGACTAAAAAGATCCCTGAATTGTCAGCATTGCTTCCATCACAAATGCACAACACAGCCCCATAGCAGCTACGATGAAGAAAATTAGCTCTACCCCAGCCAAAGTCAGCATACTGACACAATATTATCCTTTTCCAGCAACAAAGACATTCCATATACTTTTCCTGAACCTGTGGTAGATGCAGACTGCATCTTTTAATGCAGTACAGATAAAATAAAACTACTACGTGCCTTTATTGGTAAGTATGGCACAAAACAGACTTGAACTCCCATGCTGCCTCTTATTAGCCCATGAACAGATGAGGAAGTTGAGTTAAAAAAAAACCATAATGGATTGACTGCCAGTGCCTAGGAACATGCATGTGCTGCTCCTATCACTGGTGATCTGTAGGGTGCCACTGTCACAACTGCCTAACCCAAGAGACTGGCTTTCCATGGCAGAGCTGGCACCCACACCTCTGTGGGGCAGTAGCCAGGTGTCCTGAGTTGGCTAAAAGGGAGAGAAACCTCCCTTCCTCTTTGTATCTGCAGGTGGAGATGGATCCCACTTGAGGATAAGGGCACCCCATGAGCAGACCACAGCACCAGCCTGGGCTCTGTGGCACACAGGACTCTTACACAGGACAGGAAATATTGGCCAGCCACAGCTTATTTCTCACACGTGATTTTAAAAGTTTCTCCTCTAATTAAAGGTTTCTCAACACTCTGCTTTTGCAAGTTTGGGTGGTTGGTGTGGTAATTTCTGCTGCTCTTCTGTTGAGGATGTCTTTATAGAGAATTACTTCCCATCTTCTGTAAGGGTCTTGGCTTAGCACACAAGCAGCTTCTTGGACACCATCCTAAAATGTCTGCTGCAAAGATGGCAGAATATTGAGTGCTTTGGTAGGAAGGTTTTGGAGAGTTTAAGCCTAAAATTCCTCTCCTCTGTGAGCTTCAGGCACTCAACTCTTGCAGTGAGAGCTACAGTGCTGCAGTTGGAGAAGGTCTTACTCTGAAAAGAGAATCAACAATTTGCCAGATGTTTGGCTTATCCTGCACTGTGTTCTAGATATTTTAGAAAGGCTTTAAATGTGGAGCCTGAGATTTACTTCTTAATTTACACAAATTATTAAACTGCCAATCTTCATATTCTTGGTGAAACTCTATTAAAATATTTCAAATTATCATTACAAATTGAATCTTCTCCCACGTGTCTCATGTACTGTGAATCCTATTTTCTTAGCACAGCAATATTTCAAGTCCAGAATTAAAGCCAGAAGGATTGGTACAGTAATTAGCCTTTGAAATAACTTTATCTGCAATGCTTTGATGCCTTTTAATATTTGGTGAGTTAATGGCAGAGCTTTTCCTTGCAGCTTTTCTGTCTCTGCATTTTTGTAATGCCATTTGAGATGGGAATTGGTTTACCTGAGAAACAGCTGCAGAAGCTGAGAAATATCTTTGGATGGTGACTATAAAGACAAGGAAAGGAGAAGGTCCAGGCTTTGCCTTGCTTTCAGAGATTCTGGGGGACACAGCCTGGCAAGGATGTATCTCCTGTGCCCTGTAACAGCAAGGAAGGAGCCCAGAGCCTGCCTTTGCCTTACCTGTATGTAAGATTACCTCCCAAAGATGTGTCTCAGTGACTGGGTTCCATCCTGCACCTTCTGGGGCCACCTCACCTGCATATGCCACCTGCTAAGTCCTGATCTATGGCAGCGTGCACCATGTCCCATTCCCAAGGCAGCTTCTCAAAAACATACTGCTGACTTGACCTATGTAAACCTCAGCCACACAATCACACCTAATCAGTGAACAATAAATTTCAAAGGAAGTTTTAAACAAGCAAGACTGTGCAGGGAGGAGAAAGAAGAACCACAGCCACACACAAATTTTGCCCAATTTGGCAAACCCATCACTAGCAGCTAGCTGCTGGTGTTCTGGAGTTAGGCAGACTCTAGCCTGTGTCTCTGCTTTAATTCCAGTCTTGTGATGACTCAGGTGGATGGGAAATTTATTTAGAAACTTCACAGGCATGGTGGTTGGAAAGCCCTTGTGGAGGCATCCAGCCCATCCTTGAGAAAAAGTGGGACAAAACACAGTCAGGAACAGCAACTCTTATGTATACCTGAATCTTGAGAATCTCCAAGCAGAGCAGGCTTCCAGAATCTCTCTGGGCAACCTCTCTCTCACTGTTCTGATGAAGGGAGTGCAGCCTTACCATGGCTGATGTGCCAGGCAGCAAGGCTTGGTGTGTCCTCTCCCAGCAGCCAGGAGTTTGTGCCGCTGCCAGGGTGGAGGCAGGGATTACTCCACAGAGGGATTTTGCTCCTCTGCTTTGAATACAGACAGTTGGGTTTGACTTAAAGCTTCTCTGCATCACTGCTGGGATGCAGCACTCTTGGAGGCACAACTGCTGGAGGTCATGTAGAGATAACTGCTTTTTTTCCCCCCTGGATGTCAGTAGAAAGTAAAACTGCAGTTGTGACCAATAAGGACATGAATATATCTCTAGTGCAGGCAGGCTAAGTTTTAATTTACCTCCTGCTGTGTCAGTCAAATGTCAATAAGAGAATGCGCATCATAAAGTACCACAAAGAGCAAGGTAGATATGGGAGATCAGTTAATAGTTCAGGTCCTTTTGAAATCCTTTAGGTTTCCTTTTCACAAATCAAATTAATATGGCCATTTTCACGGCTGCTTTGATTATGTTGTTGCTTCCTTCCTAGAGCTCTTTTTAAACATCATGAGTGTGCAGCTGATAGGCCAATATTAACTGCTAAGGGACAGATTATTAAGTGTAACAGCTCTTAGACAAAGAATGTGGGAGAACCAAACCAAACCAAACCAAACAGAATTAAGTCAGTTGGCTTCAAGAAACTAATTTCAGTAATCAAAGAGAAATAATAAATAATAGTTTGTAGAAAAAGAATCTAAAAGTAAATAGTTCAGGAGAACTGTCCATTCCTTGGACAAAAGGAGGTCAAGACACAATTCTACCAGCATGTAGTCACACTGGAAATTGCAGCAGGAGACCAGTTTGGACAACTTCTGCTCTTCAGTAAACTCATACAAGAAAGAAGTACAGAAAAAATGGGGATGAGGTCAAGTGAGCAAGGATGGCTATCAAAGAACAGCATCAGCTGGAAGGGAGAAAATAAAATACAAGAGAAAAAGAAATAAAGAATAGCAAATCCCACACAATGTGTGGAGGCATTGGAAAGAGAAATCTCAGGTGACGCATTGGTTCACTGCTCACTGCAGAGGGAAAGCTAATGATGAGAAATACCAAGGAGACAGAATGCCTCTTTTGAGTCACTTGTTTCAAGGTGCTTTGGTAGTGATTGAACAGCTAGTCTAACAGAGGGGAAATGGTTCAAACTCAAATTAAAATAACAGAAATGTGAAAAATGTTAGAAAGTGGAATTTGAAAGTTGGATGCTATCCAAGGATACTTCGAGAAGTACATGTACAACTTCAGAGTAGAAATAAAGAAATTCCATAAGGGAAAACTGTATCTCTTGCTAAGAAGAGAAGAGGCAAAAGGAGACTCTGGTAAAAGCACATAATGTGATTTATTTCTGAATCTCAGAAGAAGTATTGAAATTAAAATCATCCTACTTTTAAGTACTTCAGATATATCAAATATACAAGTAATAGCCACAGTGGATTTCTCTTACACTAATAGTATGTATGGATTGCTTTGGATTGTGATCTTACTGGCATCACCCAAGTATCTTGGGATGGCTCCTGAGACTGGACTGTTGGAATGGAAGGAGGAATATAGGCTCTTTAGGAATAACAGGCAGGAGAGATGAGAAGGAGGTGTTGCCCTCTAGGTCAATAGGCTGTGGGGACGTGCAGCAGTCGCCTGGGAAAGGACAGTGGGAGTGGGTCAGACCAACATCCCTCCCTGATGCATGGCCCAGCCTGTCCCTAGGGAGTGTGGGAAAGGTGCTTTTCTGGTAACGAGCCTGTGACAAGCTGCTCCAGGCTCCTCTCCTGCCCTGCAGAGTGGGTGTTACCAAGGTATCCACAAGGGATAGTGGCAGCTCTTTGATTTCTTCAACAGCTGATGTGGGGGTGACTTTGAAGGGGCCAGGGCCATTTCCCTGCTCCATCATGTGCATCCATGGGTACTGCAGAGGGTATCCCCCTGCCCCTATCGCAGCCCTGGCAGGCACAGCAGGAGCTGCTTCCCCTCTCTGGTGTGGGGATGAGCAGGATCATGGCTGCAGTTGACCTGACCAGTGTTGTTCCTGGTGACACTAAAGAATTAAAATATAGCCAATTCAATGTGGATGTATGTGATGCTGAGACAAAAGCTGTTGCAGGACATATAGGAATTAATTCAGAGGCTTGTCTAACGCCATCAATAAAATGATGGAGGAAAATTATGGAGGAAAAACGGTTCTATATGCATCCTGCTCCAACAGGTCTTCACCCTCTGGCTTTCCTTTCTAGTTGATTGTTAAGAGACACACAAGGAATTTTAATCCTATCTAGACAGTACTGAGCATTGTCCTTCAACTGATTTTAATTACCATAAACACAGTCAGTGTTTTTCAAGTTTCAATATTCAGATGCAGTGAGCAAAGCCTGCTCCACAAAAAAAAAAGTCAGATTGCACTATGTGAAGATTAATTCATGGTTGCTGTCAAGGAACTTGGATATAATAAAGGAGAAATAAAGTGTTTCTTGTAAACCTAATATTAAAACATTGTTCCTTTCTGTTCTTCTGCAAAGAACATTTTAATGGGACTCTGTAGGTGAAAACTGCATTAAAAACAATTATCTCTGTAATTGCTATCTTGCTGCTCTTGACCTCAGAACACACAATCCTGCACTCACTGTAAGGGAATTATTCCTGGGATAGATGCCTATGTAAATGGGGTCAAATATGTGAGACATTTAAGATTGATGGATAAGAGGAAAGTAGAGTGATCAGAGGCTAAAGGTTTTTACTTGTAGAGGAATTGTGCAGCAGCTGAGCTCCCAGCATTTCTCACCCCTGCTGCACAATCCCTGCATCTCTGGCACTAAACAGCCAATATTGAGGGTGTCTGATAGCAGCTGTAGTCCAAACTGCTTCCAAACACTGCACTATTTACAACTGCAAATGAGTGCCCATAAACAACTGAGGCTCACATTCCCTCCTACAATGGTACCTGGCACCAAGTCAAAAAAAGTCCTGGCAATTGCCTTTGTGTCAGATGATAACCCTTACCCCAGATTTGCTGTGCAAGCTGCAGATTTCCAATGGGAGATGTATTAAAACAACAACAACAAAAGCTTCATCTCAGTTTTTTACATATGACTAGATTAATATCTAAGGTACTCAGCTTCTAAATTAGGATTCAGGATTCTGGGCTCTTTAAACTGTCCTGTGCTGTTGGAGAAGGGCCACACAGTACCACTGATGGAAACCATTTGGTTGACTTAAAATGAAAGCAAGCAACAGAACTTGTTAGAAATCTATCCCCTTTCTGCTTTTGCACAGGGAAGCATCATCACATTTATTTTATTTCAATCACTCTGGCAGGATGGCTCTCGATGAGAGGGACTCTTGACTGAGTGCAGATGACTGAAAACAACACATGAGTCAGGGTTTCTCTATAGGTATGACAGCTACCTGCAAGTAGCTCTATACTGGTTAAGTGTGTCAGCTTGACACAACACAGTTACAGAAATCTCCTCTGCATGTACCAAGAGAAACTGTGAAGGAAATGATCTGCCTCTAAACATAACCTTGTTACAAGCATCTCTTTACTAGAATTGAGCCCAGACTCTGCAGAGGAAAATGCCTGCTGGCTCCTCCTCAGGAGAAGTAATGACCTCCCTGCAATGCCTGCACTGCCTTCAGCTCAATCTCCTGCTCCCAGGTAGAAGGCAATTAGATGACCAAAGTTAAAATTTCTGGGTCACATCAGCAGTGAAGCTGCTCCTAGATGTTGTCAAGTGAGTTTGTTCATTGATACAAAATACGGATTTGAAATCAGTGGGAATTATCAGTTTTATTGGGCTGGTCTCACTCTTAAAAAGCTCAAAAGGAACTTTGATTTTATTTCTGGTTACACTTTCAACGCCTCATATTCAGAAATGGTTGTTCCTTCTCCCTGGCTGGTAGTGTATTAGTCAGAATCCTTTTCACAGGATCCTTTAGATACTGAAATTGGTTTTAGAAGAGGGGCACCTTTCCAGTTATTTTTCTTCCATTTTCTTGGAATAGGATCAGACATATTTATTGTGCTTGTATGTGTAACCATGGCAAAGTATCTTATCTTCTCTGATGCTTATGTGGTAACACTGCCATTTTCTTCTGGAAGTGTGTCAAATTGCCTCCCAGGGCTTTTAAGTCTATTGACATTTTCATAGATAACTTTCTTACAGATGTGTTGAACTATACAATCTCCTCAGCAGATTTTGGGTTTTGTGTTTTGTAACAACATGAGTTCTGTTCTTACATGATCAAGGCTGGAGATCGTGGTTTTGTTTGGTGGATATGGAAGAAAAAGGAAGAGTAACATTCTCCTGACCAAGAAATGTGAATATCTCCAAGCAATGCCAAATCCCTGGGGCCTGTCTGCTGCAGAGAAAGACACTCCAGAAATGTACTAATCAAAAAGCAGAGCTTTTAGGTGCTGGAAAATGACACCAAAACATATTAAAATAGGGAAGTACAGGTGTGCAGAAATTGTGTGAAAGAATAAAGTTGCATGAGGAAATATATAATCAGATCATACAATTAATTTTTCTGCAGGACTGGAGACCAAATATGTTGATAATATGAAGAGAATGACATTTGAACAACTGAGAGGCAGAAGTTTTTAGTCAAACTATTTTAAAAGGTTTGACTTTGTTTTCAGGGTTTACTACCTCCAGCTTCCCACAGTGCCGCAAAAATGTAGCCAGCAGGACTAGGGCTGGCATAATTCCCCCGTACTTGGCATTTGTGAGGTTGCACATTGACTCCTGAGATCAATTTTGAGCCCACCACTACAAGACTGAGGTGCTGGAGTGTGTCCAGAGAAGGTCATGGAGCTGGTGAAGGGCCTGGAGCACAAGTCCTGTGTGGAGCAGCTGAGAGAGCTGGGGGTGTTTAGCCTGGAGCAAAGGAGCATCAGGAAGACCTTGTTGTTCCTGAAAGGAGGTTGTGGCCAGGTGGGTGTTGGTGTCTTCTCCCAGGTAACAAGTGACAGGATCAGAGAAAATGGTCTCAAGCTGTGCCCAGGGATGTTCAGATTGGATTTTAGGAAAAAATTCTTCACTGGAAGATTATCAAGCACTGGAACAGGCTGCCCAGGGAAGTAGTGGAGTTGCAATACATGGAGGCATTTAAAAGATGTGTAGATGTGGTACTTAGGGACATGGTTTAGTGGTGGATTTGGCAGGACAGAGTTAACAGTTGGACTTGACATCTTAAAGGTCTTTTCCCATCAACAGTTCTTTGATTCTGTAATATGGCTGCCTGCAGGCAGAGGTAGAGCCCAGTGAGCTGCACAATGGAAAGATTCTGCATTGTAAGCAAACATAGCATCTCACTTTGCCCTGGGCCCTTCATCCTGCAGCTCAGCTCACATCTTCATGCACCTGCAGAAAAGGTTCAATCCTCTTACATTATTGGGATAGCTGGTTTAAGAGCCACTATTTTTAAACTAGAATTTAAGAAGATATGAAAGATAATGACAGAGTCTGTCTCAACAGGGATGAAAGACCCAGATGTGTCAGAGGGCAACCATAGTCTGCATGTGCAAATGGCACATCTGAGCTGGTCTTTCTTTATAGTCACCAGAGAGAAGCAGGCACAACCTCTGCAAAAACTCACTTCATTCTAATGAAGCTGCTGGAAATAGTCCAGCTTAGTCACACCCTGTAAGAGCCCATTTCTCACTCTTCACTAGAAAGGGAGCTCAGGGTGATGGGCTCATCTACAGATATTTGCACACAGATTTCTAACATTAAGGCAGATGAATCCTTTGATTATTTCATAGCTGGCTCCAGTTCCAACACGTCCTGCCTCTATGCGTATTTCTTCCTGTCTTCAGAAGTATTATATGACTTATAAGACAAGCTTCTTTGGGAAAGAACAAACAAAATTGATCAAAAATGAACTATGCCCTCTTGATACAGCAAATAGGCTTGGATGAAATGAGACAAAATAAAAACCTGTCAATATCTGAAGGCCTTGTAAATAATAATTTTGGCACAGTTGTGCTAATTTGCAGCCTGTCTGCTGCTGTGGAGTCCAAAAGTGGTCCATTGATGTAGTATCCTTTTAGAGAGCTGCCTGGAAAATTATTCCAGGCCCGAGCCTTTCAGCTCTGTTCTCTGAACCATTTCTCAGGGTGATAAGCTGTTTTTCAGCTGAAGGCCAAGAAGCCTTTCCCAGGAAAAATAAATTGGTCAAAACACAGAGGAATTAATAATAAAGATAAAGACACCTGTTTGCTGTTAACAGATCCTGGGAATGAGGTGTCTTCTCTCTGGACCAATCATCTTTATTCTGTTCTCATTGTTGCAAGTCGTGCTATTTAAGCAGTGAGTTTTCTGAATAAACTTTGTCTTCTTCTTGCCTTCTCCTTCATCTCAAGAATGACCGTGTGAATGTGTCTCTTTACTCCGCTGCAACTAAAGGGTTAACACCCGAACACTGCAGTCACACATTGATGCTGTTATTAGCAGTCATTGGTTACTACCGTGCTACAGACATGCAAATTTCTTTACCAAAGAAATTGAGCTTTGGAGGTGTGCAGGGTTCAAAACCCCTGTTGGCTTCCCTGAAAACTGAGGTCATTCATGTGAGAGATAAGGCAGGCCCCATTCCTTCCACAGTCTGTCCCAGTCCTGATGTTCAGAGCTTTCCCAGCAGCTCCCTTTCCCTGGAGGTTTGAGCCAAGTGAATACTCAGGCTGGTATTAATGATCTTGTAAAAGTGCTCATGCTCCAAATATCCCAGCCAACAATTTCTCCTTAAAAAGGTAGGTAGTAACCCAATACAGCAGGATATCCTATCATACAAGCACTCTCCTACATTTGATTTTCTTTCACTGATTGTTGGCTTTCTCCTTTGCCCAGAAGGACATTAGTTTTGGTGGTTCTCCATCAGCCCTGAGCTCTTTTATCTCTGGATGTTGGACTGCTGGTGAGACCAGTATGACATGATGAAAACTGAGAGAGAGAGCAAAATCTGTGGTGTATGATCTAAAGTCTTTAGCTAACACCTTTACAGTTGTTTTACTAACAAATGGCCTGTGCTCCTTGGTCCATTACACTTGTAAGGACAGCTCACAGGGCTTTGGCATCCCAGAGAGAGATTAAAGCAGATTCAGTCAGCAATTTAAAGCCAGGCTTGAGAGAGGAAGGAAAAGCTGTGCTGTCCATGGCTAACCACAAACATGAAAATTTTGTTCACAGTTGACTGGTGGAATAAAGGTAGGACAAGAATAGATCATTTAGTGCAACACTTGGCAAGATCCAAGACCCAGAATTTTGGCCTGAAAAAAAGGTCTAAGGTTAATGGAGTCCTCACCAAAAAAACCCAAAAAACATGCTTGTCAGTCAGTGGGACCCTGTTACAACAGTCTTAGGTTGATCAAAGAACCACCAGCAAAGACATTGGCAAAAGCAGGAGCTGCTCATCAGGGCTGAGGGCTGAGGAGCATTTCTGAGACCATGGTGCAGCTCAAGGGGAGGGGTGGCTCTACCACCACAGCCTGAAGGACCATTGCCTCCTCCTGTATGGCTTTGGTGAAGCAGGCATCACCCTGCCAGGGACACTGGGGCTCAGGCTGCAGGCAAATCTTGATAGCACTTTGGGAGAAGTGAGCTGCAAAGATTTACCATCTATCCTGTAAGACCTATTTTATGTTATCAGTTTTAATTTGGAATGGGCTTGCATTATGCTCTTTCACTGTATCACCCTGTTCTTGGGGGAGAAGGCTCACAGAAGTACCTGATTTGTCTTCCTTCCAGCACTTAATGCTTTGTGCTTACTGCTGCATCCTCTTCTGTGTCTTAGCTAAAGCCTAACACATCCAACTTTCTTGGTCCCTTCACACAGCAGTCCCAAGATGCTGCTAATGAGGACAAATTATATTTTGGCATTAAAGTTTTTGAGATCCAGAGGAGACCTAAGGTACAAGAATCTAGAAGATATGTACCATCAATTTGTGCAATGACATTAAAATGGGACTTTAATGACTGGAAGCTGATCCTGGATAAAGTTAAGCTAAAAGGAAAACAAAGACTTTCAGCAGAGTAATTAATCAGTAAAATAGCTGGGCTGGGATGATGGAATACTCAGTGTAACTGAAGATGAGGTGTCCCCTTCTGGAGAGGTGAATTGCTTGAATTTCTTTTCTGGTTTTTAAATCTATGTGGGAATTCTCCTTTACTGGCTTTTTTTTTTTTTCCTGCCCGGTTTGCATACTTTGGAAATTGTTTTGTCTAGTTGAAAAATCAATTATCACAGGGAAGTCCACAGGAAAATAGTCATGTTGGCCATGCTAAAGGGAAGACCAGATAGCTGGTATCTCCCTCCCAGACTTGTAGGGCTGTTTGAGTTTATGCTCGTATCTGCAACCACCCCAGTGCTCTGTTTGCATTTTAACCTCTGAGTGTCCCAAGTAAGCTCACTACTTCACAGCCATGGTAATCTAGAGTTGGTGTGCTGGATTTCAGCAACAGCAAGGGCTGTTGTAGACACAAAAGGATTGGGCAGCTGCTGTTGAAGGTCCACCTTCATGTCCAGATGCTAAAAGATATGTGACCTTGCTTCCCTGAGTGCTACCAAACTGCTGTTTGTGCTCACCCAGGAGTCACCCAGCTGCTTGGGCAGAGAGGCAGATAAAAGCCCTGAATTGCAGTGGGTTTGTGCCTCATCTGCTCAGAGGATACATGTTTATTGACATCACCTGGAGAGCTTGATGTGCTTGTGGTGGAGGAGCAGGGAGGTGGAACAGTGGGATCTGGTACCACATTCTGCCACATCCCCCACATGTGCTAGAGCAGCAATATTTCCCTTTTCCAGGCTGGGGAAAGGATCTGCTCCCAAACACTCTTCTGTTCTCTCTTCTTGGCAGTGTCTCTGGTAGGAAAGGTGGTTTGGAGGAGAAGTCACATGAACTTATAGCAGGTCCAGCTGATGGGTATTTCTCATGTGCTCCAGTAAAGGACTCCTTCTTAAGACAAAGGATCTGCCTTGTGTGAGGCATCAGAAAGCAGAACAGCAAACACCTGCCCTCACTGTCAGCATTCAGAAAGCTCTGGCCCTGAGCTGAAACCAATATCAGGTGGCAGGATTTCGGGAAGGCATGGCTGTACTTGGGAAGAGTGATAGAGCACTTCTTCTTTGTGTAAGGATTTTTAATCTGTCTTCTGAAAAATACAGGACACTTCAGCCTTCACCTGTTGAGGTTGTCTCAGACATTGTTATGAGAATTTCTCTGACCTATATTAAATGCAGATCATTAAGTCTTTTTACTTCAACAGTAATGTCTCTTATAGGAACAAATGACAGACAGTTATACATATGGAAAGAAGACAAGAAAAGGCCCCCTGCTCCAGCTGGAGCTTTGGCAAATATCCTCCAGAAGCCACTGTTGGTAGAATCATCATCATCTCTGCAGCCAGGAGCTGGGAAGAGCTCCTGCTGCCACACAGACACTGCTCTTCGAGGCAGCCAAGCACAGTAATGTATTCTTTCAGTGTCTAATATCACTGGTGAATAAAAGATAATTCCCAATCCTTCTTAGCTGACAGTGAGATTAAACCTGGCCCAGCCCACAAGGCTCAGCAAATGAGTCAAGAACCAGCTGTCAACCTGAAATATGTGGTGAAGGCCAAACCCAGCACAGCAGTATCTCACCTGAATCCTTTCCACTCCGGGGTGACCCCTGACTCTGTAGACAAAACTGTGGCTCTTGCACCACCAGCAAGACATTGGAAATTCAACATGGTATATTACCATCTGCCTCTTGTCTATTACAGCATTTATAATAAAAGGAAGGCAAATTTTTCTCTGACAGTAAATCTACACCACGGAACAGAATAAAAAGATTTGTTTTGACTTGTAATCTGAGCAAACCTGACAAGGAAGGAACAAAAAAGTGAAAGAACAAAAGGCCATTTTTAATAGCATTTTTTTACAAAATAGAAATCATTAAGCTGAACTAAAACAGCTGAAATGTTCGAAGTGTTGCTGCTAGAGCCATTTCCTCTCAGTATTTTTCCAAAGTCACTTTCTAAATAACTAATGCAACTATTACCTCTGTAACCATGTCAAAAACATTTGGCCGCTTGTTTGCAAGTATTAAGGATTTACAGCAAAAGAGGAGTTGTGTACTTGAAATTCATTCTCAAAACGGTTAAAAATAATCTAGCTCAATCTGGGGATTGAGGATTCCCTGTGAAACCAAATGAGCAAGGCAGTAAAGTACAACTGGCTCTGATATATCTGGTGTATGTCATCAACTTCTCAATATACAAGGAATATTACTTTTCAACATCTGTGCACCCCAGACTTGCTGTCTTGACATGCTCTTGATCCCCACTAAAACTCCAAATCATACATGATAATATATGTGAGTTTTCCCATACATGATGGAAAAGTAATACTGAATTCCTTCCTTTGGCATTCATTGGATGAAATGCAGTTTTAGTATAGCAGAGAAGACAGGCATGAGATTTGAATGTTGTCTTTGAAGACAGCAAGCTTTTCCCAGTGCTCCAGGGCTCAAGTTACCCAGTGCTTAGTGTATGGCCTATGACAAGGGCTGCAAGAACCCAGGAGTCACCAGAGGTCCATAATCCCCACGTGTGACATAACTAAATAGTACACCTTGAAATCACTTGGCTTCCCCAGCTGCAGCAAAAGAGACATTCATCTCTGACGATTGCTCCAGAGAGTCATGACACTTATCTCAAACCATCCCCTGCCCAGGCCTCGTGCATATCATGGTGGTGTCAGAGTCATATTTGGCAGGCTCAACTACCCTGTGAGGACCTTTCAGGGCGGGGAATTTGGAGAATGTAGCCCATTAGGGTTTCTTATATTTGGCTGATATGCATAAAGCAATCTCCATGTATCAACCGGTTCAGTGCTTCTCCCTGCCTCTTAGATGCTGTCAAGCAGATTTCTCAAATGCACAGAAGAGAGTTTGGGAGCAGATCCTTTCCCCAGCCTGCAAATGGGATGCTGCTGCTATGGTACGTAAAAGATATGTGGTTCTGTTGTACCGGACACCACTGCTCAGCCCTAAATTTGCCTCCATCAGCAAGAGAACAAGGCATCTGAAGTGTTGTGGCACAGATGGAACCTCAGCAGCTCTGGCTGCCATGCAGCCCACACAGGTGAGAAACCCTGTGAGCAGCTGTGGTGTCCAGAGAGATCCATCTCCATAAGCACCCACAACTGCCAGGATGACACTGAAACTATGAAATATCCCAGATATTTCTTGGAAGTCAATCCAAAGGCCACTCTCAGCAGGACCCCATCACTGTGCTGAAGCAAATACTCTCCCATCATCCTTGCTCTGCTCTTTCTAAAGCAGCATGGTCCTGTGTATTCAGCAAGGAACACCGAGTTGAAAGCACCAGAAGATTGCTATTAAGAATGCATATCAAGCCACTCCCCTCCTGGTACTCACTGCCACAGACTCCATTTCCTCAAGATCAGGTTTTCACAGAGGGCTTTGTGATGGAAGGAGTGCCTGGATGACAGCCACTCCAATGCTCAGATTCCATCCTATTTCTCTAGGCAATACCCAACTGAGAATGTTGCCAAGGGAGAGGCTGACTGTTCAAAGGAGACCTACTCTCCTCTCTGCAAAACATGTAGGGTTTGAGTTGGCCTGGAGGATGGTCCCTGGTCTGGATGGTTGTGGTCAGGGCAGTGCTGATCTAGAGCTGACCTCTGAGTCATGCCAGCAATATCTGAATTGCTCTGCATTGCCAGCTTACTTCCCCACAAAGCCTGTGAGCCTCTGAAACCATTCAGATTGTTTCCTCTGGTTGAAATACTTTTAATCTGCCTGAACAGCCCTAAAAAGTGAGAATCTGCCTCAGCTTTTTTTTCCCCGCAGATGAACTGATAAAAGAGAGAGGGATAAAGAGATGGAAGAGCTGTGAGCTGAAAGTAAGACATGACTGTAAGATGAAGCACAGGAGGGACACATACAAGAAGTGAAGGCAACATGAATAATGAAGGAAGACTCAAAGGCCAGTTTATTTTAACAACTCACTAGGAATGGAAAAGACAAACTTCTCTCATACAGGATGCTCTTACAGCATCACCTGAGTTTTGCCCTTGTACCTCCAAAGGGAATGGGCTCTGCCTCCCACACCAGGGTAGATGTGCCACAAAGGCACAGACCCAAATGGAAATGGCAGCAGTGATTCCTCCACTGCTTCACAGGGCAAAGTGGATACATCAAAGCACAGAGGAGCCAAGACACATAAGGAACGTGGTCATTTAAAGTTACATATTTAGAGCTATGTCCTATGTCTGAGGCCTGCTCTGCCTTAGCATCCACCTGCCCTCAGTGGGGATTGCCCCATTACCCTTTTTTCCTGGCAGGGAAGTAAGCAGGCAGTGAATTACAGTGCTCTCCTTGCTGCTCCCAGCTCCTTCAAAGAGGAGTGGCACAGGGACCTCATTGCTATCCAGGGGAGGTAACTGCAAGTCCAAGTTTAGGAGCAGAAGCCTCTGTGGGTGAAAAATCAAACAGAGCAGACTAAATAGATTACACTAATTAGGAGATGCAATATCCAGAGAAGAAGAAGACAGCGCTTTCTTTGGGAGTATTAGCTGTTGCCAGATGAAAAATAAAGTCTTCCCAGCTGATCTGTCCTGGCTAATGTCCTTGCAGATAGGCTTTGGAATAAATTATGCAAAGTCATTGGTTTGGGTTTGTATCTGATCTGTTATCCTACATCCTTTAGGACTTTTGCTATTGAAGTTCATTCTCTGAAAGAATAAATAAAAAATGTGTTTTAAATTTAGAGGAAAAGTATTGCTGTTTTCCCAGCACTTGGAAACATGCAACACTGTCTTGCATTCAACTACATGAGAGCTAAGCCTTGTTATGTAACCGTAATTGTAGGAGGTTTTGTTCTGCACTCCTCTGGCCAGGAGGCTGCCCTCAAATTCACCACTGTCCAATGTGATTCATGACATTACTGGTGCAGGCCAGGATTCTGCCCCTCAGTCACAAGCCTCTCATTGCTGCAGTTGCTGACAGCTGCATCAGGACAGCAGCTGCTGGTGCCAGTGACATCTGCCACACTCATGCTTAAAAAATGGAACAGCAGGACCTGAAAGCGGGGCAGGGTTGAGTATTGGAGCTTGGGAATGAAACAGAACTATCAGGAATAGGGCAAAGATCTTGCTGGTGCATCCAAGCCTATTTAATACCTCTGGGAAAGAGACAATGCAGTGTGCTGCAAGCAGATAAACACTGCTGAGATCTTTGGTTTGTAAGGTTTAGTCATATCACACTTGCCACAAATAAATGCTACACCAAGGGACAAATTAGTGAAGGAGGTCTCTTTTCTGATTGAAATCCAAATTATTTTTATGCTGCCACCTGAGCTTCCCCAAATATTACAAAACCAGTCTTGACCCTAGCAGGTCATCCCTGTGGGGGAAGAGTAGAAGGATGCTGCTGGCAGTCCCACTGCTGGGCAGTGAAAATGCTAAGCTCTCCTTTCCCCTCTCCTGCTGCCCAAAGTGCTGGGCTGCAGGCTGGTAGAACCCCCAGACCCCTGCCCACACCAGCTGCCCTGGCAGTGCAAGGCTCCTCCAGGCTTGCTCCTGGTACCTGGGGGTGCCTCCCCCCCACAGCACTGGAGCCACATCCTCTTCCCAAGCCACCTGCCCCCAGCCACATGGCCCTGATGCAGATTGCTGTTTACAGAAGCCATGTATTTTCCTCTTTGGTCTCTATTTCCCTTGTGCAGAATCTTCCCAATTAGGGATAGTTTTTTGGCTGTTTAGTAGATCAGTTCCACGTTTATGTATTAAAATTTTCTTCAGCCTGTTTACTCTGCATCCAAGGGTTTAATCAGCAATTGTGCTTAAGGGTAGCCTGTGTTTTTTATTATCTACTTAATCAGATGAAAGAAGGATATTTTGTGTTTTTTTTATTTATTCTTAATTAAGAAAATGATGAGACTTGTGCCATAAGAGGAGTGCAGCCTTGTACCTCCTAGGCACGAGCAAGCAATGCTGCTAGGGGAAATATTTTGTACACAATCTTCCTTTCAGATCTGGTTATAAAAACGTTGTGGCACTGACATGATCAGTTTGATAAAAAACCAGTTGCTGACTTACTGAACCCTCCACCAACTTTGGACAAATTAAAATGCACTTATTAGAAGAGCTTATCCCTATTTATTTCTATGGGTAAATATATAAAGTTTAAATATATAAACTAACATGTAATCAATACATGAACACTTCTCTTTGAGGTTAGTATTGATTCCAGCAAAGCATGATTATGCTGAAAGATACAATAATAAAAATACAATTAAAAATATGAAATTTTAATCCCCTAAGAACAGCTCTCTGCCCTTCCCAAACCATCTGCTTCTCAGCTGAGTGTCTCCTGCCCTTGCAGGAGGAACGCATACCTGGCTGGAAACCAGGCTGCAGGAGAGGGACCCAAAATTACAGCAACTTCCCTACAACTAGCTTTAGGTCAGTGACAACTCATCTGTTTTATCCCTTCTATATTCTCTTCACAGCTTCGCTCTTCCTTTTGGGAACCAGTGTTGTGCTCAGTTCCTTTCCTTGCCACTGCATAGAATTTCTAGAATTTCCATGGAATCTCCTTCAGTGAGCTCCTTGTAGCCACTTGCTCTTCCACAGGCTGGGGTTGCTGGGTGATGCCATCTCCAGTGCTGTCCAGTGGTGTCACCAGTGTTCTTGTGCTCAGTGGTGGCAGTGGTGGCAGGGCTGCACACCCATCCTGTGCTGTGCTTGTTCCTCTAGCCATTTCCCACATCCCTGCCATGGTGCCCACTGCCACCACTCTCTGATCACACACGCCCAGCCATCAGCCCAGCACTGCTCCAGCAGTCAATGCACTGGTTGTGGGGCTGCCTTCTGATCTGGGAAAGATATGAGAGGAGAAATTGGGTCCCTTTGGCAGTGTGACTGCAAATCCCCTTGTCCTCCTCTAAGCCCAGAATGAATGCTCATGCACACACAGGTGTCAGTGATGCCTTAAGTGCCTCATCAACACCTCTGCTCTGCCCTTCTTCTTCCACTAGAGCCCATGACAGTAGATGAAACCCTCCAAGACAACCTTTTCTTGAATCACAGCCAACACTTGACTTGAAAGAGATTTTCATCAGCTTCACAGAGCACTGTCATGGCATTACTTTAAGTGCCAAGTGCTTGAATTTAAACCTGGAGACTTCCTTGGAGAGGCTCATTGCAGACCAAGGCACTCTGCACAATCACTCCTGCATCCTCCAGTGATAATTGGTCATCAGTCAAGGCTGCCAGCTCTGCAGAGAGCTGTATCCTAGGACAGGCTGTACTAGGACAGACTTCCAGCAGAGAACCCAAAGAAGGAGGCTCACCACAAGACAGTTTCCCATGGTTATAATTTCTATATGGTCTCTTAATTGAAAGCACCTATTTGGCAAATGCCTTCTTTTTGTGTTGGTTTTGTTGGTTTTTTTCTCAGTTCCTTGTGAGGGCAAATGCCAGCCTGGTGATTTCTGACAGCAGGTAAGATCTACATTGTTGAATTTTACCCATTTAATACCTTTGATCTTTGTGAAATTTGCCTTCCACTCTTTGATGTGACAGGATGGGGGTTATTCTTGCTTTTCCTGTCAACTCCTACCAGAAGCTGGGAAAATGGTGATTTCCTTGCAAGAAAAGTGCTTTCCAAAAACCATCAAAGCTGTGATTCTGCCTACATTTTGGTCAGGTTTTGCTTAGGTTTAAGGTTTAACTGAAGGTTTGTCAGCAGCTACACAGGTATAATTGAGAAATAGCTCCATGCCTGACTCATCCAATACTCCACCACATATCCTACCTGGCAAGAGCTCCTGTTCAGCTGCTGCAGCACAGATTTCTTGCTCTCAGGAGGGGGCGGAGAGGTCAGAGACCCCTCTCAGAAGTGTGTTTAACACAAAAATCTGTGAGGTCACAGCTTATGCCCTCTTAACTCCCAGGCTGCCTGCACCCACTGCCAGAGCAAGATCTTCCCTGTCTCCCTGGCAAGGGGGCTCTGCTGGCACCTGGACCACCCATCTTCAGACATCAATTCTTCTGCCTCTGCCAGATGGAAATACTGGAGGAAACAAATGTGTTCCCAAAAATAGTGCCTCCCTTTGTGGCTTTGAATAGCCATGTGTCACTCACACTCTGGCTGAGTCTGACTTTAGGTAGAGCTGGCTGCTCTGGGTAAAGAGGGCTATTACTTCTTCCCAGAACAGATTGTCCAGATGATAGACATGCACAATGATTCAATCTTTAAAGAAGCCCTAAAGCCCAGGAGAAGGGATGTTGAACCAGCCCTAAGGGCCAGAGCAGAGGCAGCACCAGGCACCAGATGGCAGTCCTGGAGGAGGTCACTGCCAACCCCTCCCCTTGCCCAGGGCCCCCCAAACCCCCACTGGGACTTGCTCCCTCAGGCACCTGCCTTGGGGCTGAGGTGGGTGGTCATGGTGAAACAGGGGTGGCTGTCACTGCAGTGTTATCACACTGCAGCCCTGTGTGCAGCAGGAGGTGCTGGACAAGCCGTGAGGGTGGAGGGATGGAAAGCACAGCAGTGGGAAGAAAGGGAGCAGAGGGAGGTGCTCCTGCTCTGAGTCTCTGCTGAAGCTGAGATTTGAGGATAAACACAGCACACAGACTTAAAACGAGCAGGTGGGAGAGTTTTCAAATCATGCAGGGACTTTTCCCTCCTTCTCAACTCTTGTGACATCTGCCTGGGCACAGGCACAAGCCAGCAGGGAAGGCAAAGCAGTGCATGGCCAAGCCCCTGCACTCCAACTCCTAATGAAATTCATGCAAATTTTAGAAAGCGATTGAGATGTCTGGAGCTTCCTCCACCTGCCACTGCCTTATTTCTAACAGATGCCATAATGAGGCACCTGGAGGACAAGATCATTTCGTTTTCTTTACAGTAATCACAATTTAGCTGGCCCATAATTTAATAAGAGTGAGAAGGGAACAGCAACTGGAAGAGCTCACTGGCTTCTTGGGCCTGATGAGCTGCTGCACAGCGGGCCCTGTCCTGCCATGTTAGCAATACAGCTTTGCAGTCCTAGCTTACAATCAAATCTGCCTGCTGCTGTTCTTGAGGGTCGAGCACAATGTGTCCTGGCCGCCCTGCTGCACCTCTGACAGCTCACAGCAAAAACCAGCACCTTCTGGAGAGAAAAGTACACATCGCAGCTCCTACCAACTCAGCTGGGCCTTTGCTCACTCCCAAATGTGCCCAGCACAGCCAGAGCACCCACAGTGCTGAACCAGAGCACAGAGGCACATCTGTCCTTGGAGAGCCCGGCTGGAATGGTGAGGAATGCCTTCGGCTGGGAAACCTTACCAGAGACCATCCACGGAGCTTGAGTATTTTAAACACAGACTTGCCTGCGGCTATTTCTGCAAAACAAGCAAAGGCCGTGCTGCCCTGGCTGGACGGAGAGCACTGGTGGCTCCCTTTGCATCCAGGCAGGGCTGGTGCTCGTCAGCTGGGCAGGAGCTGCAGCAGCAGCTCTCTGAAATGCAGTGCAGAGCTCAGCCACGCTGCATCCTCACCGACTGCTGTTCTGAAAAGAAAAAATGTTTCTTTTACTGATAAAAAGTCTCCCTGGTGCCAGTAGGTAATTTTCCCCTTCTTTCCCAAAGCCCTCTGGATTCACTGATGACCCTGCTTCTCCAGGCTGGCCTTACCGGGAATTATCCATGATAAAACTCATGAAAACAAAGATCCTAAAGGTTGGCTTGTACCTTATTTGCCGTGGTGCTCCTGGAGTGATGTCAGAGCTGGGCACTGTCCTGCCCTGCCGGAGCAGAGCCGGCTCCGTGTGCGGCTGCAGAGCCCTGGAGGGGACAGCGCTGCTCCTGCCGCCCCATCCAGCTCCCGGGACAGCGCTGTGCTGCCGCTCCGAGCTCCTCCGGCACTCGGGATCGACCCCTGCCTGGGCTCTGCAAATGCTGCCATGGCTGCGGGGACCGTGGGCAAAGTGGCTCCTGCCCGTGCTCTGGGATTTCTGCGGCGCCAAGAACTCCACATTCATTTCATGTGGTCCCGCTCCATCAATCCCACACAGCCGGTGTCAGGGGGTGCCTGCGGGGTCTCACCCTGGCCTGCGGTGAGGGGAAATGCCCACACGGAGCTGGGGGAAGGAGCTCCCCTCTATGGTACTGGCCTGAGGATGGGAGAGAAGGGAGGAAAAGGAGGGAGAGGAGGGGAGCACCTACCCACAAAGTACAGCGATACTTTAAACATCCTCTTTCTCTTATTTCAGTCTAACAGGTTTTAAATAAAGCAACATTTCAGTTGGTTTCGCCATTGTGAAAAAGAGTTTTTGGAAGCCTGGTATTTCGTTGCAATGACAAGTAATAGATAGATCTATTGATAATGACACTGCATGCATGAACGAGCATTTAGAGTCCTTCTGTACCGTGAAATACCTGACAGTGCCAGAAAAAAACCCTCACTAGTACGATGGGGGTGTGCTCAAACACATTTCTTTTCTTGCTAATTCTTCCAGGACAGTGGGAAATGCTGCAGTGCAGCTGACAGCACCTCTCCAATAGTGAAATGCTGCGATTCAGTGGTTTTTCACACTCACAGTGGCATCACCTTCTTCCTGCCTGTATTCTTCTGAGAACCTTAGCAAGATGAAATAAGCTACTTCAGAAGCAACTGTGATGTGTCTGCAACTGAGGTGTGTAAAACCTCTTCCTGTCCTGGAAGGCACTTAGCAACAGGTAAATAGCCAATTTCATTAGCTGATGTGATTTCTCTTGAGCAAAATGCTAAAAAGTAGTTTTATTTTAGGCTTTTGGTAGGGCTAGCACAGTGGCATTTGCTGAGGTATGTTAGGTCTGAGCTACAGAAAGGAGACAAGTTTTGAGGTCTAGATAGGAGAAAAGGAGGATGACTCATTTTAAACCAGAGGGGCTCTTGTTATCAAATACTTCTCATGGTTACAACAAAAGAGTGAATGCCTGCAGCTCAACTGGAGGAGCAAACCATGAGATCAACAGACAGTTAGTGGGGAAGAGCAATTAGAGGTTGCATGGTAAAGTGATTTCCCCTCCACACAAAGAGGGTATTTATTTCTGCATTTTAACATGATAAATATGCAATGCACAGATTTAAGGGCATCTGATAATGTTAATCTAACAATAGCTTTATTCCAATATCCCTTAAAGAGTCTTCAATTCTTTTATGCAGAGATTTGCCTATTATCAGTGAGTAAATCAGAGATATGAGGCAAATACCAGTTCTTGTTTCTGAAGGAACTGCATGTTTCAGTATATCCTAGTGCTATGAATCTCAATGAGCTGACAGCATTTTGTGTGTTGTTCCTTTTAAAGGAGTTATAGGGAATATAGAAATTATAGGGAAAAACCCAGAAGAGTTTTGCTGGGTTTTGGTTGGTAACAACTGTTGACCAAGTACACCAAGCCAAGGTGCCATGACTGTAGAATTGACTGTACTTAATTATCAATGGGACAGTTTTACTGCTGTAAACACCTTGTTGCAAAACCTCAGAAGTACAGATGGGGACTCCCATCTTGCTGTCCATTTATACCAATTTGCTTGGCATATCCTGCTCCTCACCTGACCTTCACCACGAGACTTTTCCCTCCTCACAGCTTTCGGTCACACACAGGGGCTGGTCATCTCACTTACCCACTGGATGCAAGTCTCCTAAGAGTCTCTGTCTTCACAGGCCACTTGAGTCCATGACTTTGGAAACAGGTGACTGGATGCATACATGTATTTCACACAAGATCTCGCCAGGGCTTTTTTCAGCCCTCCTGGTGCCTTCCTAATCACCCATCCACTCCAGTCCTTCCCCTCTGCATTATCCCTTCTTCTTTCTTAATTAGGCCACCTACCTTTGCAGGACTGACAGAAGGGACTTCAGGAGGATATTTAACTATTTAATGTATTATTTCCCTGTTCAGAAGGAGGCTACACAATTAGGGAATCCATAGCAACTCTTCAGAGTGCTCTAAACAAGTTTTTAAGACAAAGGTGATGTAATTTCCCTGAGATGCACTAGAAGGGGCCTCCAGACAGTCTGGGAGGTCTGTCTATCTGCCCATGTAAGCCACTCTTGCTGCCAAAGACAGCAGCATCACCCATCACTGATGGCCTTTGAGAACAGCACCCCTTGCACAGACACAGTTACCACACTCCTTCTGGTAATCTCCATACAAAACACACCCAAGTGCTTTAATTTTTTCCTCACAGGTCAAAAACCATCTGATTTTTTTCTCTCCTGGACTCTTTCAAAATTGTCTGTGTTGTCCCTGAAGTGTGGCCCCATGGACTGGACACAGTGCCAAGCTCAGGCTTCAGCACCGCTTAGCCTGGAGAAATAATTCTCTCTTTTGCCATATGAACACAACTGCTGTCAGCATCTTCCAGGGTGATATTTGCTTTTTATGCAGTGGTATTACAATTTGATTCATATTCTGCTTGGACCCCAGCTGTAATCCACAGATTATTTAGTCCCAAATTGCTACTTATAAAGGTATCTTTTATTTTCATTCCACTTGTGCTTATTTATCTCCCTCCCGAATGTAGTATTTTCCACCATTCTTTTTTCCCTGGCCTTCTCTCCAACTCACCAAAACAATTTTTTAATTTATTCAGGCTTCTCAGCCTGCAGTCCTGGTGAGCTCATACTTTTACTCACTTTATAAATGCAGCCTCTAACTAATTTATTTACTGCATTAATGACAACATCTGACAGAAATAGTAATGAGAGACTCCTGCTGGCCTCTCTTCCTTTCCTCCAGGTTTGACTACCTACTGATATTTTCTATTCCCTCCTGCTCACAGAAAGCCATCCACCAAGGCTGCCTGGTCACTCCTATACTTCCAGGGCCTTTCTGCCTGTACCCAGGGAAGTATTTAATCTTTTCCAGTCTGTAGTAGCCTTTTGCTCATGGAAGAGAGAATTTTCTTCTTGAATTCCCTCTGGCTGGTGATTATATCCTGATGGCCCACTCAGTTTAAAACACAGCATTCAGTGCTAATCACTCTGCACATCTGGTCAATTGCTTTGATTTCATGATCAGCCTGAAGCAAAGCAAACCACAGGGCAGCCTGTGGCACAGGGACACACAGGCCCTTCAGTCCTGACAATCTTGTTCTTCTCAAAGCTGGGCAGAATTTTTGCTCCCTGGGAAACAAAGCAATGCAGGAGTGATGGAATTGCTCAGGGCACAGCCACAGCCCACTCAGGCCTGGGAAGGTTCTCCCACCACCTGTGGCACACACTGCCCCAGGATCCACACTGTATGATTACTGAACAGGTGTCTCACAGCACCTGTACACCTTCTGCAGGATGGCATATCTGTAAGAACACTCGTCACTTCAATGCCTTTGATGGTTTGCAAAATAAGATCATCAAATAAAAATTCCAGTAATGAAATTTATTACTGTCAAGTGTTTGGCTGTAGGCATATGCTCCAAACTGAAGTACTCTACACCCTTTCTTTAGATGGCCAACTTGAAAAAAATACTAGTCATCTACAGTCACTTGCACATTCATGGCAATGAATAATGCTGGCTGGAAAGAACACCCAAAATCATACCCTACCAACTCAGTGGCAAAGGAAAAAAATCCGCCATGAAGTGCTGCAGAAAATGTGTACAAGTATAAGCCCGTGGATATTTTAAAGTGCTATAAGCCCATTTAAAAGTAGAGGACATTTCACATGAAAAAGATTAACAGTACGACACAGCAACACAGCAGTGGTCTGTCCTTCTGAAAATATTTCTGCTGCAATGACATCTACCTGCTTCCCCACACACATTCATTCAGTAGGGCTGGTCCTGGTCTCATGCATGACCCTTGCTCTGGTAGTTGACTCACAGTTAGAGATGACCTCGGCTGGGGAGGGCAATGCCACAGAAATCTTCCCTGATCATTTGCCCAAATTGTTCTGACAGTCCTCAGTGCCCCAACTGTTCTCTGAGACTCTCTGAGAGTCTTTCCAGTTGATCCACGTGATATTTGAAGTCTCAAAACTGGACCTAGTACCTGAGCCAAAGCCTTATTATTTTGAGAACATGGATTATCTCAGGTGGCCATTATTCAACGCTTTTACTTCTGACACCTTCTCGTCAATATCTGTTTTGTGATCCACTACAACCTCAGACAGTGCTTTAAAGAATTGCTGCACAGCCAAGAAGTGCTGTAACTGTGTGGTAGATCTTTGTTACTCCAGTACTCTTACCTATGTGCCATGATTGAATTTGCTTCTTTTAGGTATTTTTCTAATTAATAAAAATAATTTCAAGTTTTAATTCAATTTTTGGAAGTGATTAAACTATCTCCAGTTGATAAAATACAATAATTCAATACCAAAATATTATATATTGCTTCATCAATGGAAATGAATAATACCAAAAGCAAGACAGGTCCCTACGGAACAGTAATTGTTCTATTTCTTGAGTTTGATGATGGAAGACTGATAGCATTTTTCTGAACAATCTAACCAGCCTGATAGTACCTCACAACACTTCAAACAAGGCTAGTATCTTCTGTTTTGCTTTTAAAATGTCTTCTTAAAGCAGCTGTTTATCTTTTTTATCCTGAAGCTCATTATATTGCTTTTTAAGAAAATTCTTTCAAAACTGTGTAGCAGTAGCAAATTCTTATTGGTGGGGTAAACCTTAGTCAAGATTTACTTACTTTTAATTGACTATTTAATTCAATGATTATCCCTCTTCTGTGAAGCTTGAAGGAAAAAAAAAATTGAATACTTAGGTTTTCCTTAATGGACTAAATGCTCATCCTTTTGTTAAATAATTGATTTATCTTCGCTTTATAGTAGAGGTTTCATTAGGTTTTAGTGGTCGTAAAATTTTTTGAGTTTTTCTGTTATTTTTTACACATATTTTGCTACATTTATACATAGCTAATATTCTTTCTATTCTTATCAATTTTTCTCTTTAAAGAACTTCTGGCACAATTATGACAGCCTCTTACTATGCTTCCAGGTTTCCCATTGCATTGGTGTTACTTCTCATTATTTGTCCTTTTATTAGTTCCTAAAGATGATAAATAATTTATCATTCTATTTCAGCCTGGAGTGAATTTCACTCTGGAGTGAATTTCATCTGCTCCTACTTAGGTGAGAATTTCCAGCTTTCCAAAATGCAACTTTTCAGAGAACATCACCCTCCTGAATCCTCTTCATCTCCTACAGACATTTCCCCATGGCACGACACAACAAACTCCTTTTGTAGACCACTGAGTTGATTTGAAGTCCACGTAAACTCTACTGTATCGCTTTCCATCTTTGCCTAAAATTACAAAATTCTATTTGTAACCTAGATCAAACCAGTTTCTTCTTCCAGAATAGCAAACAATTTCTCACTAGTCTGAATCAAACCTAGGAGTCACTCTTAAATTAGATTCCATGAGCCAGTGTCCCCCTCACTTATAGGAACATTTGTGCAGTGTGTCCCACCAGAGAATTTTCTGCATGTGTTACGAAGAAAATACCTACTCCAAGATGGATGCCAATGGAAGAAAGCTTTTGTCAAGGCCAACAGTTTCTCTCAGGACAACTCATTTGTCACATGTCACATTTTACCTTTCATAAACATAAATACTCTCTGCAACTATTCAGGTGTGGCGAGTTAGCAAGTTTTGATAGCAGCTAGCATTTCTTGGGAAGGAATAAGAATTTTGTCTTCCATTATTCTTGAGAATAAAGCCAGGAGTAAAAATGGCTGTAGGTGATCTTCTGGAGAAATTCAAGCTCTGAGCATTACCTCTCATCCCAGAACTGGAATGAGTTAATATGTGAGTCTAGGTAATGATTCTCACATATTACAGATTCAAGATGTCAGGCATATAGACAGGGAATCTCACAGGTCTAGAAAGAGCCCTTTTCCACTAGCATTCTCAGTCCACTTATCACAACTATTTCTTTCCATTAAATATGTTACATTTAGAACTCAATACCGAACAGGAAAAAAACCAAAAGCAAAATCAAAAACAACAGCGTGGAATAGAATAGGCTGGTACTTAGGCTGGACAGACAAAATAATTTTGATGAAGTAATACCTTTCTTTAAAAGTTCTTTCACTTGTTAAATGAACTGCTAGTTTAGTTTTGAGACTAATCTTTGAACTTATAAAAAGTTTGTTTGTTTTGTAAGTCTGTTTTCTGGCCTTCTAGTGACATGTTGAATACACAGCCCATACATGGCCCACTGGGAACCAACACAAGTAGCAGCATAAAAGATTAGTCTAATTAAATGAAACAACAGAAACATAGTATAACTTCAGCTTTTTCAAAAGTGCCAACACTGTCCGTGCAAAAAATAAAACCAGAAGATGAAAGGAGAACACCACCACCACACAGCAGATTTAAACTTACTCTTTATGATGCACTTTCATCAAAATTTGTAGTTGCCAAGTATCAAATTTCACTCATGCAACATTAATCCACTAAGAAATACATATTTTGGTGAGAAAATTAAAGTCCATATTTATGTAAAAACTGTTCCAAAATAAAAATAAAACAAGACTTCTTTTTACAAAAAAAAAAAAAAATTTTTTTTGTTTTTGTTAACAGAATAATTATTTGGAAAACGTAATTTCCCACATGAAATAGTTAAAGGAATTTAAATATATTTAAAAATGGAAGATTCTGCTTTTACATAGTTATATGCCATTACTATTGAAGATATGCTTTCTGGCAAAAAACTTCTCATGCTTAAAAAATGCACCTTAGTTTTATACTGTATATTACAACATACAGTAGTAAGAAACAGAATTAGGAAACAGGATATATGCCAAGAAAAAAGTTACGTATACAAGACAATTACAACTGACACAAAAAAATTTATAACGTTCAGTTTAAATAGTATTTGAAGGCAATTCACAATCATTTCAGGAGTTTTGTGAAATTTAAGGCCATTAGTTCTAAATAAAATGTATCTGACACAAACTCACAAAACTGTGTATTTTGTACAAAATATACATGCAAAACCATTTTATAATTATATACGGACAGGCATATAATAAATTTTTTGGGGTAGTTCCGTACACAAAATTGTGCACAAAGCAACGTAGTTGTGCAATTTTTAAACCAGTTAATTAACTTTATTATTCATGCACTTTGAATGGAAATGTGATTAAATGACAATATTAAACCCAAATATTAAGAGCCAGCATCCCTTTGAATGGGCAATCTAGACAAAAAAATGTTAAAATCTTAAATTTTTTAAGTTTAAAATTGTCCACTATAAAACATCTGCTGTAATCACTTCAAAAGACGTTTCTGATGCAAGATTTCCAGTACTTTAAGGAATGCATGATATGATTTAACGAGCTCAGTGAAGTCAACGACAATATGCTGATAGTTCTGGATTGAGGTAATTTTCTTTAATTAATTATAGCAAGTAACTATTCTAATTTGTTTCAGTAGTTAGTTTAAAAAACTGTAAACTTAGATAAACTTAGAAATTGGAGAATCTCTGAAAAAATACATGTACCTCCCCCTCAGAGTCTGGAGTTAGTTGTAAGTTATATGTAATTATGCTATTCACATTTAGGAGTTGAAATTTTCAGTATGTGAGATGAATGGATTACTAAGCTCTGACTGAAGCACTTCAGTTACTTTAAACACATCGATGTATTTGTTCTTTTTCTAGCTTTCACTTGTATTTGTCTGGACAAACATTCAAAGAGATATTGCTTCTCTTGTTATCTTGTGACAACCTATTGCAAGCTAGAAGACAAGTGAGTTGATATTCCAAACTTTTATTCTTAAGAATAGTTATAAAAGTACTGAAATTTAAAAATAGTAACATGTAAACATTGATAGAGAGTAATAGCATTCCTATACATTTATATACACACAGTATTCAGAGAGGATCCAATCTTCTGAGTTGAAAACCTGACTTGTGCTTTCCCCCTCCAATAAATACATCAAAAAAGTAGGGTGTTTAGATTAAAAAAAAAAGTCTCAGAACATCAACATCTTGCTCCTAGCATTTAAAAGCTTTACAGTTGCTTATGCAACTATAGGAGAATTTTGGTATGTGAAGAGAACTTTTCTAGCTCCAAAAAGTTATCAGAAGCTACTGCTGCATCCAGAGATTTGTGAAAATGCTAAACACTTCAGAGCAGTCATATCCGAGTCTGCAACACATGAACTGGGGGTGTGTAGGGTGGTGGTGCAGGTGATGGCTTTATTCCTCTGACTCTCATGTAGGACAGAAACTGCTCTGGGATTTCAGCCAATACATCTTTAGCAAGTCTTGCCATGCTTAACACGTGGTTTCCACTTCTGTCAATGTAATCTCGGAATGGCACAAACTACAAAACAAAAGAGATGCTCACTCAGGCCATCATGCAGACACAGAATATATCTTACAACATAAAAATAAGAAAGCTTAACCTAGGGAGTTAGAGTACACAAATACGTTACATTACACAGCTTTAATGTACATATCACTACGTTGCATTTTATGTTATATATTTTATAAATATACATTGTATCTCAATTTTTATAGATCTGGCTTCTAATAGAAATAGTGTAATGCTTTCACTTGGGTGTACCCCTTCACATGAGCCATGGCTATCTCAGATTGCTGATGACATGCTTCACTAATATATTTGAGTTCTCTCTCAACCTTTCCCATGCAAGAAGGTAATTTTGTCTCAGAAAGCTATTCTTAGCTTACATTCCCTGCTCCTGGGGCTACCCACCAGACAGCCTCCTCTCTGGTACTTGGTAAATAATTTTGACCTCTGAAGTGAACAAAACAGAAAGGGTGACTTTATATTTTTACCATTTTGCATTATACCTAGTAGAACTATGAACCACCTGAACACTTTTAATATGATACTAACAAAAGCATAAAGAAGCTAAGCAAAACAGATTGGATCAAAAACAAACTTGTTTTGTGATATTCAGATGTTCAACACCTAAACCTGCCCACCCCCTGGCTTGGATTTCGTAATACTTAACGAGAATCTTGTGCTACTGGCATACAAAAAAGAAACAATCCATGCTCCTCGATTTTTTCCCCTTGTATAAAAAGTACATGTAGATTTTTTTTTTCCTTGTATAAAAAGTACATGTAGTGTGAGTTAAAGAACATATGTCCCATCCTAAGAGATCACCTCACCCAACAGCCTGCAGACATGAAATCTCAGACCACTGCTCCATAGCAAAGTGGGGCTATTTCAACAGTGTAATTCTTTAGATGGAATTATACAACACAGATGGCCTGATTTAGCTCTTCTTCTTCTCTCCTCTCCTCACACTGCACAGATGTCAGAGGAACTGGAAGAACTATGGACAGGTAAGCAAACCTAGAGATGTACAAGGACAGCTCACACGAAAGTGGCAGAGGAATAGAATCAAAGGTATAAGAGAAACCAAAGGGAAACTGATGGAACATCAAGTGCTTCTTCTATAATTTAAGAGTTTAATTTAAAAGGCTAATATGAAAAATTCTCAGGAGAAACAACAGGTGCATCGCTACAAGTAAATATTCTCCTAAAATGTCTTAAACAACAAAAGGATAAGAAAGGAGCAGAAATTAAACAAAACTGAGGAAGAATTTATACACGTGTAATACAGAGTCCCTACAATATGTATATATACTAGGGAGGAGGAAAGAGTAAGGAATATGCCTTTACATGAGTTGCAGTCAGTAGTAAATAACCTCATACAGTGATTCACTGTTAACAGACAAGCTTTTCCTGTTCCAATTTAATAAAAATATTTCACAATACTGTTAGAATTAATAAGTAATTTCACTAGTTAATTTTAATTAACCTAATACACGAAAGAATAAACTTTTCATATTTGAGTAGTTAGTTTTATAAAGGCAAATCAGTTTTAGCCTGCTACATAGAAAATAAAGGTCAAACCAAACAGAGGGTTTGACAGAATCCCTCTTTATTTATTTATTTAGTCTATAAAGTAAATATTTGTTAGTATTTAGACAGAAAAAAGAGCACAAAATAATACTGTCTTCAGGTAATTCAATATGGCATGGGGTAACATTCTGATTAAAATACATTAATAATAAATACATGTTTTATTACAATTCTGATATGCAATGAATTCCAAAGAAATACAGAAGGCTATTCATTGCATTTTTTTTTACTTTTCAGCATAGGTTAGTAATCTCTGATGCAAAGCATTTTCACAAATCTTGTTTATAAAATGTTAGAATTCTATCCATTTATGCTCTTTGAAGTTTATTGGGCTGCCGTTACTAGAGAAATTATGTTGCTTATATTTAAATGCATTTAAATACAACTGTAATGCATGCCAGAGATACTTGAAATAGTTTAAAAAATCTGACATGGCACACAGGACTTTGCAGAAATACTAGCTTGGGGTCCACCCCACACACTGCTCTGTTGAAGGCATTGATATTTACAGAAAAACAGATTACAGAAGCTCTTCTCCAGCCCAATATGGACACCAAGGAACACAAAGGACCATCAAGGAACAAAGGCTTTGACAAAATGAGAAAAAATTTCTTATCTCTTGTTCAGCTGTGTTACAGCATCCCTACTTTTAAAACTATCTGACAACAATGACCAAAGAAGCCAGCATGTTTTACTCTTCTAAGAGTTTTGGCATCTCACTTTCCCATCAGTTGTTATCTCTGTATGTTGCAAAAATGAAAAAAGTATCTTTCTCAACTTTTAGAATTCAGGAATCCAAGACTTTCTTTAATGTATATCCATAAAGAGTCTGAGGGTAATTTAATTTCTGTCATCTTATGCTCATTTCTAATCCCCATTTAGAAAAAAAAAAAAAAAAGAGAGGGTATTTTAATGTAGTAGTATGCAAGAAGACTGAAAAAAAATCAGATCATTTTCATTTCCATATATTTATGTAGCTTTCTTTATTTCTTCCTTTTCTTTATTTTTGTATTCAAATAAAACCAAACTATAAAATCAGGTGTGAAGTACATATTTTGAACACATCCTTGGATTGAAATATTGCATCCATCAGCAGTTATCAGTCAATCCTTAAATATTCACGTATCAGTATTTGTAACATTAAACATTTTGAAAAGTTTCAGTTCCTGCAGATATAAATGCAAACAAATAAACATATCCCAAAGTTCATCAGCTGCTATCTGACCTTAATTATCATGCAGTATGAGCTATTGAAATGGCTCAGTTATTCTCCTTCTCTATATATTCTACTAAACAACAATATAAAAATCCAACCTGTCTTGAAGAGAAATAAGTGAAAATAAGTAAGAGGAAAAATAAGTGAACACTACGAAGTTTGACAAATAGGAGGAATAAAGGAAGAAGAAATGGCAGATCCAAGGTGAGGTTTGAATCTAAGGATCCTGTCAGTGTTTAAGAGGCATTTGGACAATGCCCTTATTAACATGCTCTAACTTTCAATCAGCCCTGTACTTAAGTGGCCAGGCAGTTGCACTAGATGTCTCTTGTAGGACTCTTCCAATTTAAATACTCTATTTTATAAATTTATTCAGCCACTGCCAGGAAAATATGGCTTCCATGTTAGATTTACTTTTAGACAGATACCATTTTTTCTAGAAACATCATGTTTCTCCAAATTTTCAATAGCTAACTCTTCTTCATGGCTATATAACACTGCCTTGGGGTGACTGTATGATGCCTGTATCCCCAAATCGTCTGTTCTGTTGGTGTTGAATATTAAATTCTCCAACTTTAAGACTGGTTCCAGGAGTGAAGCAGGGGGAAAGAAGAAGTGCAGGGTTTGTTATCAGAGACTGCACCGGCTCCCCCGCATTCCTGCTGGCACCGTGTTGTCTGCGGTGGACAGCGAGGGAGAGCTCTCTTTTGCTCTGGGTGGCTTCTTCTGGCTAGCTNCAAGACTTTACAACAGTGTCCTGCCAGTTAGAGGTCATTTCCTGACAAATGCAAATCCCCTACTGTGTCTTATAAAAAGTCTTAGAGCTATCAGAGGGAGTTTCTGAGCTTGCTATAAACACCTTAAGATAAAATATGTCAGTGCTAAGGTAAAATGAAAGGTAGGAATATAGACAGAAACCAGAATTCAAAACAAAGATGAACAGTAAAATCTATCTATGAGAATATATTTTTCTCTCCCACCTGCACAATGTCTCTTTCTGCAAACCTTCCTCTTGAGGAAATCCTCACTACATCCCCATCCAGTTCTTCCATAGCTTAAAAAAAAAAAAAAAAAAAACGAA